>JAHRHZ010000289.1:5026053-5047363 GCA_024137785.1 Ginglymostoma cirratum | reverse complement strand
AAATGTTCTGAGGAAGGGTCACCGGACCCGAAACATTAACTCTGTTTTCTCCTCCACAGATGCTGTCAGACCTGCTGAGTTTTTCCAGCAACTTTGTTTTTGTTACTGAAATAGACAGAAGTCCATTGGTATTACTCAAAATCCAATCACTTTAAAGCCCGAAATTACCATGGCTACGGAAATACTTATACTTAATTAACTTCAAACACACAGAAAACCCATCACTTATTAACTCAAAAACACTGAAACCCAAACTCACAATAAACATTAAAAATTATGCATATAATGACACCTTTTACATTTAACAGGGAACAATACCCATAATTGGCAACTCATTGCTGAGAAACTCACTTTGGCATAAAACATGTTCCCAACATCAACATAAGCATTATTGGATGCCTCACCTGATTATGCCTTAAATGTCATTATAACTCATGTCACACAGGCCCTGTAAGATTCTGCCCATTGTCACTGAATTGATTGGGATATCTGTTAATGAATATGGGATGTTGGATGGCTGCAATATGAAGTTATTATGATAGTTCTCGGGGAATGCGCTGTGGACCTGTACCATCGCTGTTTCTGGTTGCATCTTAAGCACCCCCATCCCTATGCGTCTTCTGATTGGCACCTCAGCCTATCACCACAGTTTTCGATGGTGAGTGATTTTGCCTTTCAATGTTGTCTCAAAAACATCCCATCTTGTTGGTGCCTGCTCACAAACCTCCAAAGCTTCTCAAAAATATTTATGCTGCCAAGATCAAGCCAATAAGTGTTTCCTACAGCGTGGTATAAGAAAATATATGGTTTCATTCTTTTTGGAACTATAAACTGAAGTGGAAATTGGACTGCTAAAACTGATTAAGAGTTTTGCAACGTGAAAGTCAAGTGCTGCATGTTGTTGAGCTGTGAAATGCCATGTTACTTTTTGAAGAAGTGAGGAGGAACAATTTCAGACTGAATGGCACCAAGAGTCTTTTGAGTGAAGGAAATTCTGCCTGGCAACAGCCCTCTGATTGGCTATGCTCTAGACTGTTAAAAAGTATTGAGGTCAAGAGGAGAAATCTTCCAGAGTTTGCAAGCTGAAAGCATCCTTCTCTCCTTCTCTCTCTCAGTCTATCTCCCTGTGTTGAAAAAGACAGAAAAGCAAAGAAAGCTTAAAAGGGAAGAATTCTTAAAAAAGAAAGACTTAGGTTCACCTGATCAACCATTGAATCAAAGAATGACCATCACCCCAGAGACAGCAGCATGTCATCAGTGCTAAAAATCACAAAAGTCTGAGGGAGACAATTTAACCTGCCCTTGAAATCTGAGCTTGTGATTTTCATAATTTTGTTTAACATGTGTATATTAGTTTTCCATCCATACAGTTTGCGTTGAACCATGTTCCTTCTGTCCACTTTAATCATCATTGAGTGTGTGTATCTGGAATTTTGAGGGGGCATACTTTAAGTTGTTTGGTAGTGGATTAAAAATCCTTTCCATTCGTTGATTTTATTAATTAAAGTTGAGTGTGTTACAATAAGAAAAGTTCTATTGATGACGACACCTGGTACAAATAACAGGCAGACAAGCAAATTGGTTATTTTGATGGTCTCATTACGAATTTATACATTTATACCATTTGTGATTATATTTGTTTAGCAATTGTGGAACAGTGGGGCATGATTATCAACTCAGTCTTCTCAGCTAAGTAATAGGAGAACTAAGAAGATGGCTATAAGAACTAAGCTTCAATTAAGATTATCCAATTTGATCTCTAAAGGAGCCCCATGGACCAACAATCCTGCACAACCAAAACAGAAGTTGCCGGAAAAGTTCAGCAGATCTGTCAGTATCTGTGAAGAGAAATCAGAGTCAACATTTCGGGTCCAGTGACCCTTCCCTGCCTCCTTTTCACTGGCAAGTTTCCCATGCAAAATGCATATTGGCGACATTATTTTGAATCAATGTTTCAATTGATTAAACGTTTCCTCATTACCACATAATTACATTCAATGTTATTCTCAGAGATAAGGGCAGCAGAGTGGCATAGTCATTAGCACTGCTGCTTCACAGCGCCAGGGGCCCAGATTCAATCCCAACCTTGGGCAACTGTCTGGAGTTTGCACATTCTCCTCGTATCTGCGTGGGTTTGCTTTGGGTGCTCCAGTTTCTCCCACAGTCGAAAGATGTGCAGGTTAGGTGGGTCATGCTAAATTGCCCCATAGTGTGCAGGCTAGGTGTGTTAATTATGATTACAAGAATAGGATGGGATGGTCTTTGAAGGGTCAGTGCATACTTGATGAATTGAATGGCCTCTATCTGCATTTTAGGGATTCTATGAAATTACCCACTCTAATGATTGCGCTGCTCCCATGAACACGTTACACATACACAGCCAAAGATGTCACAGTTAAACCTATGGTGCAGCCAGGTTGCAGTCACATTCCAACTTTATCTCAGTCTTTACTTTCAACCTAAACCAAACCCAACCACTCTTGGAGGCTAGCTCTCACGCAATATTACCTGATAAACAGATTGTTATTAAAAAGCAGATGGCCACATTCATTTCTGCCAACATTGTCGCTATGACAATGGTGTTTAACAGGTGGACTTTAAACATTCTGCTCCAGGAAATATCTGTTGAGGAAATGGCTGCAGGAGGTTTGTGAGAGGGCACCCAGTTTCATGATATTGCTTTGGAGGCCCTGGCCTAACAGCAACGGGGAAGAAGGATACCTCTTCCTCCCGAGAGAACAAAAAGTCTTCCAGTCATCCATATCACTGGCAGTGGGAACAAATTGAGAATTTTACTGCCAGGAGTCTTGCAGCAAAAGCATCAATGTGAAGATAGTGCTGACAAATGGTATTGAGGTGGAAGTTTGAGATAGAAGATCAGCTATGATGTATTTGATTAGCAAGGGAAGTTCAAAGTGGCTTAATGGCCTTCTCTTGCTCCTATTTCCTATATTCCAAAGTATACATCCATATGCATTAGGAGACAGACCTCTTGGTACCAGAGCCTAAGGCTGGGTGGATTAGCTATGGGAAATGCAGGGTTACACCAATAGGGTAGGATTGTGGATCTATGTGGGATGCCCTTTAGAGGGTGGCTATGGACTTGATAGGCCGAATGGCCTGTTCCCACACTGTAGGGATTCTATGATTCCAAATTGTCACACCTATCCTTTGGCATCATGTCCATACCCTATAGCTTCCAGCACTTGATGCCCAACATACTACATATATGCGCATATTACATATTGGGACGGCATGGCGGTTCACTGGTTAGCACTGCTGCCTCACAGCGCCATGGACCCGAGTTCAATTCCAGCCTCAGGCAACTGTCTGTGTGGAATTTGCACATTCTCTCCATGTCTGCACGGTTTACCTCCAGGTGCTCTGGGCTTCCCACAGTCAATATGTGCAGGTCGGGTGGATTGGCCATGCTAAATTGCCCATATTGTCCAGGGATGGATAAATTATGTGGATTAGCCATGGGAAATGTAGGGTTACAGGAATAGGGTAGTTGGATGAGTCTGGGTGGAATCTCTTGAGAACATTATAGGGGCTGATACAAAATAACAGATGTGAATCCTCAAAGCCAACGAGTAAATTTTTGGGCCAAGTTCAAGTAAGAGGAAGAAGTAGTCAGAAGTTATCAGCATATTTAACCAGCCAGAATACTACAGAACTACTAATGGCTTAAGGAAATGGTGAACCACGTGGAAAACCTTTTACTCATCTTAATCTAAATTAATGAGTGTTTCAAACAGTTTTCAAGAATGTATGTATTAGCAGCAGGAGTAGGCTATTGTCCCCTATAAGCCTGCACCTCATTCAATAAGATCTGGCTGGTGTGTTTGTGACCACAAATTCACATAACCTGAATCAACATTTGAAAGAATGTGTCTACCTCTACCTTAACTATACTCCTTTAAACAATTTTTCTCCAGAGAACAGAGTTCAAAAGATTCATGTCCCTCAAAGAAAAATTAATAAAACCCTTATCTCAGTCTTAAATGGGATACTGCTTATTTTTAAACTGTGGCCCTGATTTTGGTTTCTCCAACAAGAGGAAATTTCCTTTCAGCATCCACCCCATCATTTCTTCTCAGGATCTTACATGTTTCAACAAGATCACATCTCATTGTCCTGAACTCCAATAGATACAGGGCCACTCTGTTCAACCTTTACTCATAAGATAAGCACCCATCTTCGGATTTGTTCAGTGAGATTTCTCTGAACTGCTTCAAAAGAGGTTACACTCTGAAGCAAAATAAGGTGTAGTGTTGGACTGAGCAACAATGCTCATTTGACCAAATCAAAGTCAAACTTATTTCGTCTGAGGCCTTACAAGTTATTATCATGACCTTCCAACTAGAAAAGTGGTGAATGCATCATCTACACATCTCGAAGCAGTCTTATTTCAGATCCAACATGATGGGATTAGATGGCCAATCTACAACATTTCTGGAGCTGAACTGAGACAGAACAAAGGCATGCTATTATTGAGAACAAAGTGCCTGCAGTGACTTGATCACATGAGAAGCTCCCTGACTGGGTCTTAGGCGTAGCAATGAAAATGGGTCACAAACGATGATAACCTCGTTAAACAAAGACAATCGCAAAGATGCTTCCCTTAGTCCAGAAATGTATTTGCAGTTGATGGGATAAAACACTGCTACAAAATATGTGCAGTGCAAACATGAGACTTTCTGCTGATATTCTGTCATGAATCTTCAATCAACAGGCCAAGCAAAGAAGACTAATGCATTGTTCATGTACTTAAGGGTTTTATGGCCTTTACCATTCACTACTTACTAGCCACAATGAAAAGGTTGCAGGACTTTCATGAGGGTCAATCATGTGATGTAAACTGTGCAGATTTGCATGTTCTTCTTGAGGAATCCCCAGTAACCTTGTGCAGTCTTTTTCATTTGTTCATGGGATGAGGGCATCGCTGGTTAGGCCAGCATTTATTGCAAATCCCTGTTGCAATTAATCCCCGGTTAAGAGTCACACACATTGCTATGGGTCTGGAGTCACATGTAGGCCAGACCAGGTAAGGATGGCAGTTTCCTTCCCTAAAGGAGAGTAGTAAACCAGACAGGTTTTTTTTTCTGATAATCAGCATTGGCCTCATTGCCATCATTAAACTCTTGATTCCAGATTTATTTTATCGAAATAATATTCCACTATCTGCCATGGTGGGATTGAACCCTGGTTTCCAGAACATTACCTGGGTCTCTGGGATTAAGAGTCTAGTGGTAATACCACTAAACCATTACCTCTCCTATTTTGAACTGATCATCATCACATCAGTATTTTTGATGAGGTTTGTAGCTACATTGAGCTGTTGGTGGTCTCACAAGCTCTCCATCTAGATATCCACCAGAAGATCCACCTGAATCATGTGGGTATTTCCAAGTACCAGGCCTTGGCACATCAATCTGAATGGTGGCCTGATAATCCTAATTCCCTCAAGAACATGATCTCCAACGGTGCCACCTGAGCTACTCAGACAGGAACAGAAATAACGTCTTCTCCCCTCCTTCTTTCCAGATAGGCCAAGGGAACATCTTAACAATGTAATAAATCAATCTGAGAGGATGTTTTGGGTCAATTATTATTCTTGAAGGATTCAGGTTCAGTAGTAAATTTAACCCACATCAGCTGCCATCGCAAACTCTTCCAAGAGCATAATTTCCACCCATGGTACCCCAAACATGGTCATCTCTGACAGTGGGCCACAATTTGTCAATCAATATTTCCAAACTTCACGTGGATTTGTCACATATTTTGAGCTCACCTATGTACCCTGAAGCCAACAGCAAAGCCAAGAGGTATGGCCATAATGACATTCTGATTTTCATTCAGAGCTCAAATTATCATTCTATATTATGAATGGTTTTGCATGTTGCCAATTTTTGATGGACCGAAAGCTAAGAACCCATTTTCTCCATCACTAACACGAAGCAGGATCATAAACAAGTATGACAGAAAGAGGAATATTAGAAGATAATAGAGATCAAACCTTCAACAGAGACACAAGGCTCACAACTAGGTGTGGCTCAGGGACCAGCAACATTAGGGCACTGTTCCTTCGAGGCTGTAGCACACAAGATGATACCTTGTCACTGAACACCAACTGGCTTTGTTTGAGGAAACAGAAGTGTCTTGATTTTCCTTTAAAAAAAGCAAACAGTTGGATGGTCTGCACACACTGATCATCAGGAAGAAATTGTGACAACACAGCTGCTAAATGGCCAAGTAAAGGGCTGAGAGCTCTCATAAAAGCAGTTGGCACTGACCCAACCTAACTCCCAAAAAAGCTCGGTGTAGTTTGGGTAGAAGGTGAAGCCCACATTGCAGACGCTCTCTGTAAAGCAGAGACTTTGAGGTAGGCGTAGGTAAAGGAGTGGAAGATATGCAAGAAGTGTAACCAGGGTACATAGTCAATGGGGATTAAAAAATTGGAGGACGGGCGAGGATGTGTAGCATAGAGTTAGTGACACCTTTAATTTAAGGATAGCTACTGCCTGTGGATATAATTCTCTATCATAGAGATATCAGATCACATGAAACTGGAGCTCAAGTCTATAGGGTACCAAAACATATTCTGTCTTATCATCCCTTATACATAGTAATGTTAATGTTCACTTTAAAGCGTGTTAATGTTCACTTACCAGCGTGCCACTCTACATCACAAACTTTGGATTCCTGTACTGACTGGGGTTACCATGACAGTTCCATCTTCCCAAACTTGTCTTTTGCCTGAGGTATGGTGACCCTCAGACTAAACCACCACTTTTCGTCTCTCTCTAATGAGAGAGCAGTCCCTATGGTCCTCTGGGACTATAGCAACTTTACCGACACTGTTAGGGGAACATGAACATGAACGTGTCAATGTGACCTAGCTAAATGATGGTAAACAGTGACCAGAACATGGAACCACATGCAAGTGACACAGAGCACCTGAAGTCAAACTCACTAACAGTACAGTGTCACAGGTGAGAGACAAAACCAGCCCACTAGCAGTATAGTGAGTGGAGTGTAGGACAGCAGCCAGCTAGGAATGTGTTGGTACAGTGAAATTTACAGATAATTGTATTGAATTGGGTGTCAGCAGTAAATTAATTGAGACAGGGTGGTCAGCTGATGGTTTGCAGTTGTAGGAATGGCACAGCTACACTGGGTCATTGTATGGATAAATTGATATCAACATTGTAAACACTCTAGTTCAGTCTCTAACAGCTGGAAGGAAAAAGGATGGACTCGGAGGCTTAAAATGGAAGCTTGTGGTGGGAAAGGGTCGTTGCAAAGTTTAGTTAAATTTCTGGTCATCTAGTACCAGGTATCACTGATAATTTAGTAAAAGTGGAGAAGATAGGAAAAAGATGGTACAGAGATGGCACTGAGCATTGTTGGTATTGATGTGAGAGCTGAACTCACTAAGGAGCAGCAAGTACAGAAGAACTAGGAGACAGCCAGAGAGAGATCTTTAGGAGACTTCAAAGCTAACAGTGCAGGAGTAAGAGAATCCATTGCAAATGTTTCTCTCATTACAGTTAGATAGACAAGAACTAGGTAAATACAGTCCCACCCAGCAGGAGAACAGTGGAGAAGTGATGGAGAGGAATGCTGTTAACCTGTTCAAAGGCTGCAAACAGGTCAGAAAGGATGGTGCAAGGTGGGGTGGAGGGGGGAGGCAAATGGTTCCTTTTATCTTAGTCACATGGAATGTCATTTGTCACCTTGGTAAGAGCTGTTTCAATACTGAGGCAGGCAAAGCTGTGTGACTGCCCAGCTAGAGGGTTCGTTCATGTCAATCGGTGTGTAGCTACATTGACCTCCAGTTCTGGAATTTGACGCCGTGCATGGCCCTCAGACATTCACGCAGTTGAGGAAAAAAATAGAGGGAATGTGTGCAGCAGGTTATAGCTCACTCACTAGTAGGATTCAAAAGAGTGTTCTGAGAAAGTTGGCACAAATTCAGCAGGTGAAACACCTGCTGAAGGAGAGGACATTACCTGGAGAGAGAAAAAGAGAGAGAGAGAACCTTAGCAAATAACACGGAAAGGCAGTTGGGATGGTCAGCATTTTGTGGTAATAATGCTGAGAGAGCAGAAGATGGATCTCATAGACAAGATGCACTCAGAGAGGGCATAATGGGTCATAATGGAAAACTAGGGAAAGATACAAGCTGAGGGCTTGGGTAGGAAAGATGTTCAATTTAGTGTGTTTGTGCAAGGGAGACAACAGTTAGAGGCAACAGATTGGGTCTCAATTTCAGTGCTGAATAAGGGAATAGGGATAAGGTCGTAACAAATAGGAGCATGAGCAGGTCATTATGCCCATTGAGCATGGTCCACTATTCAATACAATTATGTTGATCTTATTGTAGCTTTGACTCCTCTTTCTTGTTTGACTCCTATAACCCTCGATTTGCAGCTATACTAAAACAGCTTGGCTAGGGTAGTCGCACAAGTCTTCAGTATTAGTACCAGAATATTGTCAGACCAATGCTCCAGAGGCTATGGGCCCTGATAACATTATAGCATTATTATTATAGATTTGAGATCAAGACAACCTTGCAGCCAAGCTGCTCTAATACAGCTACAAAACTGGCTTCGATTCAACAATGTGAAGAATTATCCAGGTATATCCTGGCCACAAAAAGCAGGACAAACCAAATCCAGCCAACTGGTACCTTATCAGTCTACTCTCAGTCATCAGTCATGGGTTGGTTAAGAGTGCTATCAAGTGCTGTATGCAATAAAAACCTGCTCACTGACACTCAGTTAGATTCTGCCAGTGCCACTCAGCTCCTGGCCTTCTTAAAACCTTGGTTCAAAAATGGCCAAAAGAGCTGATGTCCAGAGGTGAGATGAGTATTACTGCCCTCAACATCAAAATTCACACAATGTTCAGGTTTGGGTGGTTAAAGGTCAAATAAAATTCATGGCATATAAATGTCAGACATTGGCCATCTCCAACAAGAGATAAGCTAACCATCTCAACTTGAGACCAATGGCAATACCATCACTGAATTCACCACCACATTTACTGTGGGTTATCATTGACAAGAAACTGAACTTGATCAACCATCCTAACACCATCTAAAGACTGGTCAACATCTGAGAAACTTCTTATTTCTGGAATCCCCAAAGTCTGCCCAGCAATCTACAAAGCACCAGTCAGGAATGCGATTGAATATACTCCATTTGCCTGGATAAGCGCACTTCCAACAGAACTCAAGCTGCTCAACACTATTCAATATAAAATAGTCTGCTCAAATGGAGCCTATCCAGTACACTAAATATTTACTCGTTTCTCCACTGAATCACAATGGCAGCAGTGTGTACTATCTACAAGATGCACTGCAGCAATTCGCCAAGGTTCCATTGGTGGCACCTATCAAACCTCCAACCCAGACGGCAGATACATGGGTACACCACCATCTGCACGTTCCCGACCAAATTACATACCTTCCTGCCTTGGAACTATAATGCTGGTTCTTCACCGTTGCTGGGTGAAAATTACAGAACTTACTTCCTAACAGCTCTGTTGATGGTCCTACACTACAAGGACTGCAATGGTTTAAGAAGACGGCTCATCAGCACTTTCTCAAGGGTAACTTGGGATGGTCACTAAATGCTGGCCAAGCCATTAATGCCAGTAACCTGTGTGAATAAATTTTAAGTCATCATTTGTGTTGATTTTATGTGCATTAGATATTCTGTGACATTGTGTACATCCAATATTTTTTGACATTATGTCCATAAAATATTGCTTGGCTTTCTGTATATCAGGTATTGTGTGATGTAGTGTACATCAGATATTGTGTGGTGTTCTGTATTAAGACATTGTGTGGTACCATGTACATCAGATATTGAATTAATCTACAAACACACATTCACACCCGGCAAGTCAATTAAAGTGGGTTTAGCGAACAACTACATTTATTCACAAAATTATTTATATAACAATTGTGCCAAGAACATAATGTTCAAATCCAGAATAAATTATGGTCAGTAAATGGACTTGCCTCAGTTATATTAACTCCTTCATATTTTGAGATACCTTTTGAATAGCTTAAATTGGTAATTTATCTGTATGGATTTCTAAATTTTTCAGGTTCTATAACATAGAAAAGTGAAGTTTGATTTTAATAGTCCCTTCAAAGCCACCAGCTGCAGTTCAAACTGAGCTGTCTTCACAACAGCCATTTGTAAGGATACGAAATGAAAACAAGATTTCATCTGACAATCTGTAATCACAAAAGAGTCTCTCTGTATCTTAACTGAGTCTTATTCTCACCAAGGAGACTCCTTTTCCACCACCTGTATTTATTCTGGAAAACGTTATTTTAAAATT
This sequence comes from Ginglymostoma cirratum, assembly GCA_024137785.1. Classification (NCBI taxonomy): domain Eukaryota; kingdom Metazoa; phylum Chordata; class Chondrichthyes; order Orectolobiformes; family Ginglymostomatidae; genus Ginglymostoma; species Ginglymostoma cirratum. Next base: position 5,037,001 of record JAHRHZ010000289.1, on the reverse strand, counting down.
TTGCGTCAAAGAGATAGAGAAATTACATAGGATAGATCTGAGACTATCAGAATATTTGGTTTTAAATTAATGTTATGGCAAATCATATATTATTTACGCATTTCTCTCACTATTTGTAACTGCATTTAATTGTAAAATATAAAGGCCCAAAAATTACTCTGAAATACACAGTTGCTACTACTTTTCATGGATGATTACTGGCTTCATCTAACAAATCACATGGAAAAATTTACTAGCATTTCAGTTAAAAATGGTAATAAATATATTCATTAAAGGATCTAACCATTGGTAATTGAGATTGGAAGCACAACACTTAGGTTTAGACACTAAAGTCATTTCCTACTTGAGATTATGCAGCACTTTCATTAGCTTAAGTATACTTCAGCACAGCAATCAGGAGAATACAACAGAGAAGCATCCATGATGAATCAACCACCTAATAAGACAGACTAGGAGATTTCAAGTGATTTAGAAGCTGAGATGCATTGTAAGTTTCAATAGCGTTTTATAATTCATTAATGACCTCAGTTCTCTTTTGTCAACAAGAACTGAACTGAACTGAACTGAACCTCTAAACTTAATGCACATGTAATTGCTCCAATATTGCAACAATTAACTAAATTAAACATACTGGCACTAACGCAGTCTACAGGTATAAACATAGGAAATCAAATATATGAAACCTGGCATTAAATCTCAACACGGACAAGGTAATAATGAAGAATTACATACATTATTAATCGTAAAGTCTAGGCCATGGGGTTCTGGATGAAGTAAATGTTCACCAGAAGAAATTTTCAAAACTTACAACAGACCTTGTTTTTCTGAACTTGGTGGATTAGAAGTGTTTACTGAACTGAAACAATGTTTAACTAACATTACAAATGTACTTAAAGCATGCACTGTGTCAAATATTTTAAACAGACTGGCTTTAATGCTGAATTCATCAAATGAAATGAGGAAACACATTTTCCAGTAAATTATTGTTCCCAGTCAGCTTTTTGTGGACCAAACGAATTGCTCCACAAGGATGAGTTTAAGATGAAGTAGACTCTTCCCTTCAATGAATGGAGTAAGCCCCTGGAAACATTAGCACTGCTTTATAAGTCTATTTTTATAGGTTCTCAAGGAGTAATGATGCAATTTAAAAACTTCTATGATGAGAAATTAAACCACAGAAGTGGAAAGACATTGCATAGTTGATTTCACTGAAAATTTTCTTTTCATTTCCCTTCTTTCAAAACTCTTTTTAGTTGGTTTATGGAATGTTGGCATTGCTGACTAGGCAAGCATTTATTACCCATGCCTAACTGCCTTGGTGAAGGTAGTCGTGAGCTGTCATCTTGAATTGCTACAGTCCTTGGAGTAAACAGACACTTACAATGCTGTTACAAAGGGAGTTCCAGGATTTTAACTCAACGACATTGAAGGAATGGTGATATCTTTCCAAGACAGAATGGTGAGAGACTTGGAACTTGCAGACAGTAGTAATCCAATTAATCTGTTGCGTTTTGAAGTAGTAGGAGTCACAAATTAGGAAGGTGCTGTCAAAAGACCCTTGGAGTGTCACTGCAGCGCATCTTGTAGACAATGCACTTCACTGGTAAGGGGAATAAATGTAGAAGCTGGTGGAGCTGAAGCTGATGAAGTGGGATGTCTCTTCCTGGATGGTGTCAAGCTTCTTGAGTGTTGGAGTGTTGACCATTCAGGCAAGTGGAGAGTATTCCATTACACTCCAGAACAGTGCCTTGTAGATTATGGATAGGCGCTGGAGAATCAGACGTTGAGTATTCATCACAGAATTCTTGGCCTCTGACCTACTCTTGAAACAGTATTTTATGGTTTGTGTTATTCAATTCTGAACAGTGTTAATCCTCGAGATGCAGATACTGCATGATTCAGGGATGGTAATACCATTGAATGTCAAGGGGCAATGGTGGGATTGTCTCTTGTTAGAAATGGTCTTTCTTTGTCTCTTCTGTGACACAAATGTTATTTGTAACTTATCAGCTTAAATCCGTATGTTACCCATTTATGTATGTATGCTGCATTTAGACATGAGCTTCCTCAGAATCTGGGGTGTCGCAAATGATGCTGATTGCTGTACAATTATCAGTGAACATCCCTGCTTCTGACAGTATGATGAAGGGAAACATCATTGATGAAGCAACTGAAGATGGTTGAGCCAAGGACCCTATCCTAAGGATCTCCTGAGGCTAAGATAATTGACCTCCAACAACCACAACCATCTTCTTCAGTGGTAGGTATGACTCCAACCAGGAGAGATTTCTCCTTGATTTTCATTTCAGTCTAGATTTGCTAAACCTCCTTGATGTCACACTTGATCAAGTGTTGTTTTGATGTAAAGGGCAGTCGCTCCCACTCACCTCTGGAGATCATATCTTCTGCCATGTTTGGACCAAGGTTTAATGAGGTCAGGAGTTGAGGGGCCCTGGAACAGCCCAAACCGAGCATTAGGGTAAAGGCAATTGCTGAGTAAGTATTGCTTGAACGCTGCCAATGATCCCTTCCAATACTTTGCTCATGATCAAATGTAGACTAATAGGATTTATCCTACTTTTTGTGCACACGACATTTTAGGCATTGATCCATATCAACAGTACATGTCAGTGTTGTAACTGTACTTTTTTCTATTCATTTGTGGGATGTGGGCATGGCTGGCTGGCCAGCATTTTGTGCCCATCCCTAGTTGCCCTTGAGAAGGTGGTTGTGAGCTGCCTTCTTGATCTGTTGCAATCCTCCAGCTGTGGGTTGACCCACAATGCTATTAGGGAGGATTTTCCAGGATTTTGACCCAGCAACAGTAAAGGAACAGCAATATATTTCCAAGTCAGGATGGTGAGCGACTTGGAGGGGAACTTGAAGGTGGTGGTGTTCCCATACGTCTGCTGCCCTTGTCCTTCTAGATGGAAATGGTCGTGGGTTTGGAAGGTGCTGTCTGAGGATCTTTGGTGAATTTCTGCACTGCATCTTGCAGATAGTACACACTGCTGCTACTGAGCAGCGATGGTGGAGGGAGTGAATGCTTGTAGATGTAGTGCCAATCAAGCGGGCTGCTTTGTCCTTGATGGTGTCAAGCTTCTTGCGTGTTGTTGGGGCCGCACTCATCCAGGCAACTGGGGAGTATTCCATCACATTCCTGACTTGTGCCTTGATAATGGCAACAGGCTTTGAGGAGTCAGAAGGTGAGTTACTCGCTACAGTATTCCTGGCTTCTGGCATGCTTTTGTAGCCACTCTGTTAAGGTGGTGAGTCCGGTTGAGTTTCTGGTCAATGGTAACCCCCAGGATGTTGATTGTGGGGGATTCAGTGATGGTAACACCATTGAATGTCAAGGGATGGTGGTTAGATTGTCTCTTATTGGTGATGGTCACCTAGCGTTTGTGTAGCGCAAATGTCACTTGCCACTTGTCAGCTCAAGCCTGGATATTGTCCAGATCTTGTTGCATTTGAACATGATCTGCTTCAGTATCTGAGGAGTCATGAACAGTGCTGAACATTGTATAATCATTGGCAAACATCCCCACCTCTGACCTTATGATGGAGGGAAGGTCATTGATGAAGCAGCTGAAGACGGTTGGGCCTAGGGCACTACCCTGAGGAACTCCTGCAGAGATGTCCTGGAGCTGAGATGATTGACCTCCAACAACCACAACCATCTTCCTATGTGTCAGGTATGACTCCAATCACCGGAGGGTTTGCCCCTTGATACCCACTGATTCCAGTTTTGCTAGGGCTCCTTGATGCCACACTCGGTCGAATGCAGCCTTGATATCAAGGGCTGTCACTCTCACCTCACCTCTGGAATTCAGCTCATTTGTCCATGTTTGAACCAAGGCTTTGATGAGGTCAGGAGCTGAATGGCGTCACTGAGCAGGTTATTGCTGAGCAGGTGCTGCTTGACAGCACTGTTGATGACACCTTCCATCACTTTACTGATGATCGAGAGTAGACTGAGGGGGCGGTAACTGGCCGGGTTGGATTTGTCCTGCTATTTGTGTACAGGACATACTTGGGCAATTTTCCACATTGTCAGGTAGATACCAGTGTTGTAATTGTACAGGAACAGCTTGGCTAGGGGAGCGGCGAACTCTGGAGCACAAGCCTTCAGTACTATTGCCGGAATGTTGTCAGGGCCGGTAGCCTTTGCAGTATCCAGTGTCTCCAACCGTTTCTTGAAATCACATGGAGTGAATCAAATTGGCTGAAGAGTAGTATCTGTAATGCTGGGCACCACTGGAGGAGGCCGAGATGGATCATCCACATGGCACTTCTGGCTGAAGGTTGCTGTGAATGCTTCGGTATTATCTTTTGCACTGTTGTGCTGGGCTCTTGCATCACTGGAATGGAGATATTTGTCAAGCCACCTCCTCCTCCAGTGAGTTGTTTAATTGTCCACCACCATTCACTGCTGGATATGGCAGGACTGCAGAGCTTAGATCTGATTTGTTAGTTGTGGGATCATTTAGCTCTGTCTATCAATTGCTGCTTTCACTGTTTGGCATGCAAGTAGTCCTGTTTGGTGGCTTCACCAGGTTGACACCTCATCTTCAGCTATGCCTGGTGTTGCTCCTGGCATGCCCTCCTGCACCCTCCATTTGAACAAGGGTTGATCCCCCGGTTTGAAGGTAATGGTCGAGTGTGGGATATACCAGGCCATGAGGTTACAAATTGTGCTGGAGTACAACTCTGCTGCTGTTGATGGCCCACAGCACCTCATGTATGCCCAGTCTTGAGTTGCTAGATCTGTGCAAAGTCTGTCCCATTTATAGCACAGTGATAGTGCCACAAGGTCTGTGCAATGGTAGGTGGAGTGACTTGGTTGGGGGAACAGCAAATTCAGGGGCACAACCTCTCTGTGCTATTGTAGGAATTTTGACAGGGGCTATAGTTTTGCAGAATGCAGCACCTTCAGGCTTATCTTATTATCATGTTAGCATCAATCAAATTAATTTAAGACTTGCATCTGTGATGCAATGGACCTTAGAAGGATACGGATGATCCTATTCTGGCTGAAGAATATTGCAAATGCTTCAGCCTCATCATCTGCGCTGATGTGCGAGGCTCCATCGTCACTGAGGATAAAGATATTTGTGTAGACTCCAACTCTTCACAAATGGATTTGGCAGAACTACAGAGCTCAGATATGACCTATTGGTTGTGTAATTGGTTGAGATCCATCTTGCTTTAATTTACATTTATATTTTAAGTCTCCTTCAAGCGATGAGAGTGTCACTGGTAAATGATAGCACTTGCTGTCTGACCCTAATTACCCTTAACTGTGTGGCTTGGCAAACCATTTCAGAGGGCAACTGAGAGCCAACCCCATTGCTGTAGCTCTAGAGTCACTTATAGGCCAGATTATGGAAAGATGGCAGATTCCCACCCCTAACAGACATGAACGAATCAAGTTCAAGTTTATACGATTGATGGCAGCTATCATGGTCAGCATATCAAAGACTCGTTTCATGTTCCAAAATTATTAATTAAATTTAAATTCCACCAGCTGCCATATTGGGATTTAAACCCTCAATCCCAGAGCATTAGCCTAACATCCAGGGTTACTAATCCAGTAACATTACCACAACGCCACCATTTCCCCCTAAAAATATTCCAAGCAATGGAAGTCCTGTATTGTAACTTCACCAGGCTCATTTTAGATATTCCTGGTACTGCCTCTGGAATACTCTCCACTTTTCACTCCACCTGGCTTGACGGTAATGGCAGAGTGATAGGTAAACCAGGCCATGAGGTTACAGATTCTGAGTGAGTACATTCCTGCTGCTGCTGATTACCCACGGTGCCTCATGGATGCCCAGATTTCAGTTGTTAGATCTGTTCAAAGTCTGTCCTATTTAGCATGGAGGTGCTGCCACACAACATGGAGGATATCCTCAAACGTGAAGACGTGACATAATTTCCACAATTGTGCAGTGGTTATTCCTACTGAATTGACACGAACAGACGTGTTAGACACATCTGTGCCAGGTCCACCGGTGAGGACGAAGTCAGGCAGATTTTTACCACTTGCTGGTTCCCTCACTGCCTGCCACGTGCTCAGTCTAGCAGTTACGTCCTTTAGGACTCGGCAAGCTCAGTCAGTATTAGTGTCTCTGATTCACTTTTGATGATAGGCATTAAAATGTCTCACCCAGAGTACATTCTGTGCCCCTGTCACCCTCAGTGCTTCCTCTGTAGTGTCCAACATGGAGGAGGACTGATAAAATCAGCCAAGGGAGGCCCATGTTTGAATTAATGCCATGAGACCTCATGGGCTTTGCAGTTAAATGTTGAGGAATGCAAGAGTAACTATACATAACTGTGTCACCAGCTGTGCTGGGTCTGGGTCTCTTCTGACAATAGTGATAGCAGTATCTTAGATGTAAAGATCTTATGTAAAGAATGGTCACTGGACTCTCTTTTCTCCAGAAATGCTGCCAGACTTGCTGAGTTTCTCCAGTAATTTCTGTTATTGTCTATAAGTCACAAGTATGACCATGTCAGGCTGCTGCTTGACTAGTTTGTAGGACAGTTCTCCCAGTTTTGGCTCCGGCCCCCAGATGTTGGTAAGGGCTAATAAGAGTCAACCATCTGGAGTCATAAATAGTGTCACAATGCTGTGGCTTTGAGAGGTTATTTTGTCCCTGTTTCTTTTAATAGAGAAATTAAATGAGAGGCTCCAAGCTGGCTAGGGAAGACCACATGAGTAAACTTCTTGGGAGGCCTTGGGGTTTTTTTTAAACAATCTAAATGAGTATGCCTGACTATCTCAGTATTTCTGGGATTTGGATTTTCAGTAGCAGCGGAAACAGTTAAAGTCTTCAGTAAATGTCTCCTGGCTGCTACTCTCTCTGAATTTTCTCTTGATGTTTTCTCCTGCTGGACTGGAGAACTGCCCATCTGAATCTGTGTCTGTGTCTGAATGTGCCTTTTTGCCAAGGGGGTGTTTATGGAATGTTACTATATTGAAACAGTTAACTAGTGGTGATTACTATCTCTATTATTCTGTTGAGTTTTCCAATAGAGGTTGGTATTCTAAATTCCTCTTTCTTTTGTTTGTATTTTAACTATAGTATTTAAATAGTTTTGACTAACTTTGAGTAGTTTGACCAGTTGCATTGCATCTAAAACACGTCACTTCATATTTGCCTTTAAAATAAAAATAAGTTAGGCTCTAGGCTACCTTCTTAAAATATTTTGAGTGGGTCAGGACCATAACAATAGGACAGACCAGGCAAAGATGACAGATTTCCTTTGGTAAGGTAATTAGTGAACCAACAGTTTTTTTACAAAATTGACAATGGCTTCATTAGTCTAATTCATAATTCCAGGTATAACATCTGCCAGTTTGGGTTTGGAACTCATGTGCCTCAAGCATTAGCCTGGATTACTAGTCCAGTATCAGGTATATCAGCATATCAGTATCCATTATATGCCACCATCACCACTGACATAAATACAACATAGGTCTTCAGTAAGCTGTGGCATAGTGACCCCCTGAGAAATCCCTGGCTGCTTTGTCAGATCTGCCTGTCCCTGAAGAATTTTACTGTGCCTGATGCTGGATTTGATTTCTCTGAGCAAAGGACAGCCATCTGGCTGCCTGCTTAGTCAGAAATAATGTGGAATATACAGAGACTCCAGAAAATGAAAATCTGCAAAAGCCTTTATAATAATATTTTTTGGCTGAAAATGATTACAATAACCAAGCAATGTGAATGACTTTCACCATAGTTAAATTGACCAAGTTTTATTTGCCACATTTCAATTACATACTGAATTACTTGTACATTTGTAAAATTGGATCATGCAACCTTTATGTGGTATGTTCATCATTCTTACCATAGGTAAGTCAGGCAATCACATAGGAATTGCATAGGAGAGAGAGAGCCTGGTCCTTCAGCTAGGGCTTGTCCTTGCAACGCATAACCTGCCCGTGTAGAAGTGGCCTATCTTTTGATTTCACTGGCTGAAGAAATTTACAAATAAAAACTCAAAGATGCAGCTTATCTAGAAGGTTACGATGTATTTCACTGTTGCAGTGAACTAGGAATAAGAAATTCATAGCAATCCTTGTTTAACTGATAGTAAATAATTGGCATTGAGGCAACTTTAATTTCCTGGTCTTCCCGAGGGGCATTTACATCAGATAAAATGCAGAAATGGTAGAAATGATACCTACCCAAGATATATTCAGCAGTTGTTATCTAGAGTGCTACCCCATCAATTGCTTAACACAGCATTACTAATTCCTATTGATCTGGAATAGCTAATGTCTCCTTCTGATTGCTGTACATCTTGAAAGTCTGGGAGAAGTTAAAATGCATGAAAATGCTAACCAAAAATCATCCAAATTGAGGCCAAAAGTTAAATACTAAGACACAGGGAAAGTAACTTTAAAATTTATGACCATCCAAAAGAATAACAGGAAGTAAACTGAAATTAGAGAGGCGCTACCCAATCTGAACCACAAGTCATATATGCTGCAAGGACAAATATCCCCTAAAAAGAACAGTTCTCCCTCGGTTTCTTTTCGCATGTTATTGGTCAGATCAACAGCATATAAAAGACTAATGAAAATACCAGCAGAATGTTTGACACATATTGTTAAACTATAATTCTGATGATTTTAAAGAAAATGAATCACGCACAAGATAAATCATTCCCTCAGGCTTGATGTAACACAAAAGAAAAGAAGTATCCCTAATCCAGTCCTTTCCAACTTGTTCCAATTGTGATGCAACTTTAATGCTCGAAAATTGCTATGAGTCCAAAGCTGTGACAAGGAAGGGGTGGTCTTTTTACAGGGAAGGTGGGGGTAGGAGTTGTTTAATCCACAAAGCTTTTAAATCTAAACAAGCACTTTTCCATGGGGAATGGCAATACACCAATCAGGCCTGCCAGTTATACCACACCCACAATAAAAAAAAACTGAGGATTTGAAGAGGCACAGTTGTTCACAGTCAGTCATAACTCGAGAACACAAAATTTCTGCCTGCGATCCCAGCAGGCATTGCTACCCCCAGTTTTCAAAAGCCTGCCCTAATCCGTAGTGTACTGCAAAAAGAGACGACTTGGAAAAGTTAAAATGGCCTTTGAGACTTCAATTCATTCATTGAGAAGGAGGGTCAGATTTTGTTCTATTTGTGGACACTGCGATAAACACAATAAATCTTGCACATCGCGGAAACAGAAACATAAATGACCACTTCTGCCTGACAATGCCTTTAATTTGAAGCCTACAATAACCTCTGCACTAATTTCTGAACAGCCTACATTCTTACATCCACAAGAGTTAAGGATATTATAACATATTTAAACAATCAACTAAATATTGCAAATATTTAGCAGAATCAAACAATAAAACCGGTTAAAAATAGTTAGTCTTTTACATGTTCATCAAGTTCCACAAAAAAATATCAAAGTTGTATCCTATAGAATCGGTGGTTGTTACTTTGGCCAAATTAACAGCTTTGATTGTCAATACTGTAAATTTGTGCTCATGTGTTCTTTACACCTTCATGAAGAAGCCAGTGCAACAATTTACACTGCAGTCATAGAAAGCAGCTAAATCCACATAACTCATTGTAATCACGTATTAAAAGTTGCAAGTGGATTCTACTGCTAATATTTGCACAGGAACATCAATGCTAATATCCAAGGTTATCATAGCAGTTTGAATCCCAGATTTTTTGGGGGATTTTTTTTACATTTTATCAGCAAACAGAACTATCTCTGGACTTGGGCAATTAATATCCTAACCTCACTGCTGAATGTAAAGATTTAAATTTTCACATATTTAACAAAAAAGAAGGATCAACATACAAAGTTCTTTTAATAGAAAATAGAACTACACCAGCTTCTAAACTGCAATCAGTTTGCATACTAATTTGCATGAACTGTACTCAAACATTGTAGGTCTTAAACAAACTGTCACAATGCAAAGAAATGTTGGAAACATTTGGGAAGTTTATGAGGTTCCCTAATTTATGCCTTATTCTACTTTTTCCCCAAATAAGCTATTGATTGAAAGGGAATATGCCATAGTTCAAAAAGTTTTAATTAGATATGCGCTTATATACGTTTTTTTCAGTATCACCAGTTCAAAGTGGAATTTCTGCAGAATTCAGACATCATTAGGATGGTACTTTTTTTGTTACTTTTTGATCTCCTTCAATATCACAAGTATTGTACATGTCAACTGAAAAGAACACCAGCATGCATTCATCATAGTTAAGAACAGTGATAAACACAGTACTTTTCAATCCAAATGGATGGAAAATGATGGTAGAGGTTTTAGCAATGTTTTTTTCTAAAAGGACATTTTATAAATCATACCATACTGGTTTCACGCATATGCATTACTCTATTATTTGACAGGATTGCTGTTGCAGTGCATGGTTTCAGGAAACTGCTAGCTCGTATGGTAATTGCTGCAGTGCACAATAGACATAAGTGGCACCAGCACAGCAATGTTAACAAATTTATCTCTAAAATGTGGATCTACATAACGTTCCAAAATGTAACCAAACAGCTCCTGTACTAACTTTCATACACTGCATACAAATATAATATACTTAAACAAATGAACTTGCCTCAAGTAAGGAACTATGTGAAACGTTTCGAAAGGGAAAATTGTTTTCTCGCCCTTGAGAACTACATCACAATTTTTAAAAAGTGAAAAATATAGATTGTTTTGGTAAGCCCACTTTGTCAACAAAAATGACTGCCATCTCTTTTTCAGAAAGGCTGGAAATCAAGTATCCTTAAAAATAGGTGGGAAGAAAAATATTTGCTGAGTACTTTGTAGATGAACAGAAACCTGCAAAATACTTAACAATATCTTTCCTTACGTGAGATAACAAGGTGTAGAGCTGGATGAACACAGCAGGCCAAGCAGCATCAGAGGAGCGGAAGGCTGACGTTT
>JAHRHZ010000289.1:4971567-5025653 GCA_024137785.1 Ginglymostoma cirratum | reverse complement strand
AAACGTCAGCCTTCCGCTCCTCTGATGCTGCTTGGCCTGCTGTGTTCATCCAGCTCTACACCTTGTTATCTCAGATTCTCCAGCATCTGCAGTTCCTACTGTTTCTTTCCCTACATGACCCTGCTTTAAATTTTTACCTCACAGATGTTTACTGATTTATATTTGCTTCTTCATAGTTCTGGAGCACCAAATACTACATTTTAAATGACTTTATTATAAACTTTAAAAATAAATTTAGACGAATGAATCATATCGTTATTCAAGACATTTGGCACTGTACATTGGAGAAAAATATTTAAATATCACTGCTCATCTGTTCCACCGACAAGGTACAATTTTCAACATTTCACTCAGGCGATTTATTTCAGTTTCCCCACGTTGTAACTGGTTTTCTATTAGCTAAGTACCTACTGAAATAGAGTGTTTATATATAATCATTTATAGCTGCACCTTGAAATTTTGAGTGTCTCTGAATCTTCACTACCCATAAGGGGATAAAAGCATTAATTCCTATTTGATGATTCACTTCAGATAAATACTGTTTCTTTAAACCCATCAAGTAATTGCTTAGAGTTACCTAAAATTCCAGCATGGAGATTATTTGCATCCAATGAACTTTGAATACATTAAAGTACCAGTAAATAACTAAGGACAAATGGTATACTAATATAAATATAGATCCTAATTTTCAATTTTAAGCACTGATTATAGCCCTCAAAAGCAGTCACAAAATTTATGTGCAAGTGTTCTTTAAAACAAAACTACCAACATGCCATTCAAAATATGCACGTTTTACATACAGACAGTAAGATATAACAATGCAAATTAAACTTCTGATCCTGCCTGGAACATACTGCCAGGGGAGGGGGTGGAAACAGATATGATAGCACAGTTTAAGAGACATTTAGCTGGACACATGAACAGGCAGGGAATAGAGAGACACGGACCATATGCAGCCAGATTAAATTAGTTCAGAATAGCATCATGGTCGGCACAGACATGGTGGGCCCAAGAGCCTGTTACTGTGCTTTACTGTTCTATGTAAAGACACAGACAAAAGATAGTAACTTTTATATAACATAAAAACTGATATCCAAATTGATGTATTAAGTGGTATGTTGAACTTTGTTAAAAGAACTAAACAAAATCTAACTTTAATCCTGTTGCATAAAAATCTAAAACAGAACAAAATCAGGTGTCTCTTCATTGTCCACTGGTTTTGTTTGGCTTTAAGATCAGAAAAGACAAATTCTATTTTTCTCAACAACTCTTTCGGCTTTAGATGTTTTCCTCAACAATGTTATCAATTTACATCAGAATATAATGTAATATTATTAAAGACCAATGTGCATGAGTTACTTTGTCATTCATTTAGATATTCAAACATCCTGCGCAACACGTTTCACTTCTTAATGACTACAGAATGAAACAGAATTACCCAAAATCTAGCTGTAACTTTGAATGACTCTGGTTGGTAGTCCAGCATAAATAAAAATCTCAATTTATTTTAAGTCAGTTACTTGCAAACCGGACTGGCTCGGTAATTGCATACATTGTTGCTAGTGTATTTTGCCCAGTTGAATCTTCTTCCAGGCTTCAGATGCTGTAAAAATGCAAGAGTCTATGATCCCAGCAACTGTAAATGTTCCTCCAATGATTGCACAAATCTGGGGGTGAAAAATTGTATGGATCAGATTATGCAATTTCAAATACTAACATTGCTCTGCACAAAATTCACAGACATGATATTTTTAAAAAGGCTCAATATTAACATTTTATTTCCCCCAAAACAAGTAGATTTTGCAGGTTAAATGAATTTGTGCATTTATAATCAAAAAATTTTACTGAATCAAAAATGTACTCTAATCCAAAACTGGCATATACATCAAGTTAAAGATAGGTGAACACACTCTTTACAAAATTACATCAGGCATCACCTCTCTCCTAAAAAGGTAGACTATGCAAACACCGCAGAGACACAAAATCAATTATGAGTAGAGGCTGAGATAACACAGTGTGGAGCTGCATGAACACAGCAGGCCAGGCAGCATCAAAGGAGCAGGAAAGCTGACGTTTCGGGTCGGGACCCTTCTTAGAGGCTGAATTTGTCTGTGAATAATAAATAAAACAAGAAGCAATGGAACAATTTGGCATGATTTCTTGGTAGCCCACGTGAAGAGTCAGCAGAACACATCCCCACTGATCACTGTGGCTCCTTACCACTCAAGTGGTGACCACTGCCAGGCTACAAGTAGTCCCACTAGCCTAAGCCAGAACTTTCAGAGCCACAAAAGTATGAGTTGCAGGGAGAGTGAAGGGAGATCCAGGAACAGGGATAACAAGGCCAGGCAAGGAAGGAGCATCCAACAAGATTGGTGCGAGGGATGTGCCTGATATGGAAAGGAGTTAGTGAAAGATACTCTCCACATTTCCCTCCTGTGGCTCAAGCAAGGTGATCTGCCCGGCCTCTCCTCAATCTGTCGTGTCCTTCAACTCCTCTTGCCAAACAACTGCAGCACACCAAGGTAGGGTTTCAATCAAGATAAGGCCTTGTGAGTCACTTAAGCCTCACTTACATTCCCTAAAGCTCTTAAAATTACATACAGATCAAGGGAAGTAGGAAGGCAACTGGAAGGCCACTTGAGTATTTTACCAGTACTAATGTCTGCACACCTGCCAGTCAGAGCTCACAATGAATTATAACCTATTTCATTACAAATCTACCAACATAATGTTATAATCTCAGTTCATATTGTTATTACTGGATAAGTCAGATCCTGGATTAAAACCTAGTTTGATAGATCAAAGATGGATTGTTCCGGTTTTAACAAAGTTGCTTCTCACTGAAACGTAAGGTCATAATTCTTCAGATTTTGTTTAAACAATAAAATAGAAGTTTATAAATAAAAATAATGATAAAATGTAATAAAGGGAACTTGGAACTCAAATTCAAAGATTTTTAGAAACAGTAAAAGTGCAATCCCATTAAGCTGAAAATACTCCTTTATATATTGAAAACAAAAATAACACCTTTTAATTTTACCAAAAATGTACTCCTGATACAATATGAATCTGTTATTTTTGTTTTCAATATATAAAGGAGTATTTTCAGCTTAATGGGATTGCACTTTTACTGTTCCTAAAAATCTTTGAATTTGAGTTCCAAGTTCCCTTTATTACATTTTATCATTATTTTTATTTATAAACTTCTATTTTATTGTTTAAACAAAATCTGAAGAATTATTGAAAACAAAAATAACAGATTCATATTGTATCAGGAGTGCATTTTTGGTAAAATTAGAAGGTGTTATTTTTGTTTTCAATTTATGAAAGGAGAATTTTCAGCTTAATGGGATTGCACTTTCGCTGCGTGTTTAAAAATCATTAAATTCGTGTTACCTAAACAGAACAGTATATACATCTGAATCCCTCTGTAATTACTTCGTAGGTTTAAGTCACTTATGAATTTATCCTATAGACTGGAAGCAGATACAACTTCTTCCTGGAGCTATTATATATTAAACATACTCAGCTTTAAGTATCCTTTTCCGACTATTGTCCCAACATTTCTGGTCTGTGTTTAACACCAACATTTAATTTAGGCAATCTACTGGTGTTTGGAACAAGGAGGATCCTATTGACTATGAGTTCCTTGATTGGGGTTGTTAACCTGGGCCAATTAGGGAGCCCTGGCTAACCAATATAAACAGGATATTCAGAATCTCCTCACTTCAGGGACTGAATCTGAGCTGGCCAGCTACAGCCAGTGTTGTGTGCGCATGTAAATAAAGGATGACTTGGGAATGGGATACTGGCCTCTGCGGAGTTATTTTATCTCATTTCACTATATCCTTTACTTCTTAGGAGCATCAGTCTATCCAAACATCTTCATCAAAACACTTCACAGTACTGCCTAAAAGCACAGTAAGCCTGAAAAAATACTCTTTCAACTATGGGTGTTGCCCCCAAACATGAAAAAAAAATTCCATAAATATCTAAGAACCTTTAAGGCCTTGCTGGGTCTCAAAACAAACAGAATTCATTAGTACTGCACAAAAAACCCATTAATTCTAAAGCTAGGCCTCAAAATTATTTCAAACCAGATCACCACGGCTACAAAAATATTTACAAGCTAATAACTAACTTCAGACAGTCACTAAACCTACATGTTACTAACTCAAACACCCAAATTACAATAAATAAAATTAAATATATATAGAAATTTCACAGTCTACATCACAATAGAAAATAACAAAGAATACTGTATGATCAACACTGATGAACCAAATACACTTGTGACAAGTATTTTCCTTTCCCTGAAACTGGTGAGCTATGAGGTTAAGGAGCGAAGTCTCACATAACATTGTTTTCATGACCCCATCTATTTGTAGATTGTGAGGACAGGAAAGTCCAAACTTGACCTCCCACAGTTCTCTGTGCTGAAGCACAAACACCGCGAGCAATCAAAATGACTACAGTCTTCCAAAACAAGTATCAGGCAATAGCCATCTGTAAAAAATGGGAATCTAACCAACTCCTCTTAATGAGCATTATCATTGCTGAATCCCCCACCATTAACAACTTAGCGGTCAACACAGATCAAACTCTTAACTGCGCCAGCTATTTAAATACAGTGGCAATGAAACCAGGCCAGAGATGAGAAATTTTTAATCCACCTCCCGAGCCCCCAAATGCTGTCCACCATCCATATAGCACAACTCAGGAGTGTGGTTAAATACTCTTAACTTGCCTGGAAGCCTGCAACGCCAACAACACTCAAGAAGCCCAACACCATCCTGGACGCTTGGATCTGTAGCCCATCCACCATCTTGAAAATTCAGTCCCTCCACCACTGACACACACTGGCAGCATGTATAAGATGCACTGCTGCAATCACTATGCCTCTTTGGCAACGCCTTCCAAACCATCAAGGAGGACAAGGGCAGCAGACAACCATAGGAACACCACCGGCAGCAGGTTCTTCTCCAAGCTACGTGATATTCTGACTTGGAACTATGTCACTGCTCTTTCACTCTGATGATCGAAAACGTAGAAATACCTTCCCAAAAGCACTGTGAATACATTTACACTGCTAATACTGCAGCAAATCAAAAAGGTTTCCCGCCACCACCACCTTCTCAAACACAACAAATGCCGGTCTTGTCAGAGAAGCTCACATTGCATGAAACAATAACAAAAAAATGTCAAAATTACTGACTCAGATGAATAAAGATACTCTGTCATTACATTTTATTCTAACAAAAAACGGTGATGAAAATCACAGGCAGCACCCCTATTATCTCAAACTGATATGTATATCAATTTTAATGGCTGTTACAATTCCTTTCCAGTGAACTCAATAAAATATTTAATCCCCACCCCTCTGCTTTGTCTCAGACTTGGGAGTGACTTTTACCAGAAATCGGCTACACGTCAATTTTGGAGAATTTCGTGAAGGGTTTCTCTCTATAAGCCTAGCAAGTTTTCTCAAGCTATTCTCTGCAGCTTTGTCTCATTATGTCTGCATATCATCTCTATGGTGTCCCACTTACACTATCTTTTGCACAGAATTGGCGGATCCATTCACTGCTGCTGAGACCTCCCAGAAGTCCTGGTGCCGGTGCTATTTTTAAAGTCCAGCTGAGAACAAGGTCAAGTGTTACCAGCCGGGAGTCGCACAGCATATAGTTGGAGGGGAATGAGAAATAAATGCTTCTGAGGGCACATAAGTGCCATGGCTGATACTTCATTGCAAACATTCATAAATACATTTTTTTTTAAGAACCAAGCTAGACAGGTTACTTAACTAGAACCCTCTGTAAGGAAGTGCTACTCTTTCCTCAATACCCAGTATAGTATAACATTTTCTAGTTGCACAATGTGGAAGCATCATGTTAAAATTGCTTCTGTTCGGCAATAGAAAAAAAAAAGCAACAAACAACCAAACAGAAGCTGTATTTGCCTCTGCAAACAACAGAGACCATTTGCCTTCCAAGCGGCAACAAATTCACAGTCACTGAGTGATCAGTGCACCCAGCTCACATCTATTGGGACTGGACGTCAATTAAACGTTCGGCTTCATGCGCCTGTCAGCGCATTAGCGGATCATGTAGAAGGTGATGCTCCTCCTATTCAAAAATCCTGATTATCCTCCTCAGAAGATTGCAGCCATTTTTCTAGTCCTTCAAGGTTAATCAAAAACACTTCTAAATGCACAAACTGAGAATCAAGTGCAAATAATTTAATCTTCACTTCCCCAGCATTTGTACTCATCCTACCATAATCCTCTGTGTTTATTGTACCTTGAATAGAAATAAAATCTCATGGTAACTTTTCATGATTAATATTAAAGCCCAACAACAGAATGGACTATAATTTAATATTGTGCCAATTTAATACTTTTCAGTCACCAAATAGTTTCATAGTACTCTCAATGTTTTCAACAATAACTGCTAAAATAGAATTCTATTCCATAAACACACCGTTTTGGGAATAAAAGTAAAAAGTCAAAGTTCTGCAAGATGGTACTTGAGCATTAGAACAGATTTTAAAATGAAGCTGCAATTGACCTTATTGTGCCCAATGGGAAATGTTTAAATTGCTTGAGATTTTTAATTATGCAAATTCCATATTCGGTGGGAGTAGAAATTACATGGTCGAGGAAAACTTGCAGTAGTGCATTGAGCATTGCTTATACACTTGACCCAAATCTCTTTTCCATTATGTTTAATGCAGGATATATCATGTCACTGAGCCCTTGACCACCAGTTTCCCACCACTGCTAAAAATGAATGGGAGGATTTTTGTTTCAGGGATTGAGATCCTGACACAGAGATCGAGTACAAGTCCCAAACTGTCACCAGTAAGTCCCCATCTTTCACTGCTCACGTTACAGACATTGCAGGGGGCCTGCCCACCGACCAGTAAATTCAATTGGGGTTGGGGAAAGGCTTTAAAAAGTCTCTCTTAACAATTTCAATTAGCTACCTGCCTGTAACCAGGCCCCCATGACTGGGGTGGGGGCAGCTAACTGGCCAGATGTTACCATCTGAGGATCAAACCCAAAAATTAGCAGTGACTCTTAAGTGAGAACTTGCATTCACTTTAAGAGCTACTGAAACATTACTTTTATGCAAAATAATTAAATCATGTTCTCCATTAGAATGTAATCCTAAGCATCCAAGGGATGAACTAATGAAAATGGACAGGCTGCATTATATATTACAATATAATTTATTTGCATTTAAGATTACTCAGTGATTCAGAGTTTTTACACCACTGTTAATCTCTATTGTACATTTGACAGAAGTTAGGGTAAGATCACTTGGTTCAGATGAATACGCATTATTTTTCAAAGTCATATCAAAGGAGGCGTTTTTCAAAATATATGGAAACTTGCAAATTTAATTTTTAATAATCTCTGGAATTAAACTTGACACCTACAGTAATTGATGAGCATATATTTGCTGCGTAGGTGTAAAAGCTCCCGCTTCATCCCAATGCCTGCTCCTTAAACAAAACACCATCTGCTATCCAGCAGATAATCTCCCTAGAAACAGCCCTGGACAGATTTCAGAGCACTATGATGATTCACAAACTACCATGGCAACAATGATGCAAATCCTCACGATTAGCACCATCAGTCGCTAAATTTGGCCTATAAGAATGATGTCCTTCAACTTACAGTCTCAGAATCAAAAGTACAACACTCTTAATCATCAATCCATAGCGTTTTCTTATTCCGTATCTCCACACTTAAATTTAGACAGAGAGCTGCATCAAATTCAGAATTATACATTTCCTTAAGATATATCAGAGATCTTGGTTATTTCTTCAGATATAAGCATTCTTGTTAAGGGCTTTGATTCTCAGATTTTGGAATCTCTTCCAATCCCTAAATAGAGTGCTCAGTTTCAATTTACATAAAAGGTCATCGCTGTCCCTCCTCTTAAAGTTCCAGCGTGGTAACTGATAGGAATCCTGCTTGGAGAATAGAAATGAACAGCTCAAGCACAAGATCCATACATTTTTGAAACTGATCTGCTGAAAGGACATGAATGCGATGAGGCAAATCAGAAACTTTTGACCTGAAGTTACTTTGGTAAGTCTTTAAAATGATCTGTAGGTTGGCAATAGATTTGTACGGAAATAACAGTGACAGCCAGTTAAAATGTACTTTTCCAAACAACACTTGAACTCCCAGTACTGCTATGTTACTGCTCCACTGAACAGCTGTCACTTAAAACACTTGTGACATATGCAGGCTGTATCTCCATTTGCTGAGCATCTGCAGTATGATGCCATCCACCACTAAACACTCCAGCACACAATCTCTGCAACATTAGTAACTCGATCTGGTTTTTCATTTAGCTTGCAGTGCAACAATGCAATAATGGTTTATTTAGCCACTTCAGTACGTACAGCCAAAAAAAAAATGCAGGACAAAAGGAACTCATGCAACTTGAGCAATTTCCAAGTCTAAAATAAATAAAAGCTTCACGGGGATTAAACAGTGACTTAAATGCACCATTCTAAGAGGCTTCTTTTCAAGTACTTTCAAAGCCTCTGAACATAGATAATAATCATACAAGGCAACTGTAAAATTTGAGATTGGACCACTCAATTTCATTTTCTGAAATTGTTCAATTACAAGACAAATAGAAGAAAGTCTGAGTAAACCACAGGCAGGTTACAAAATTACTAAAACTTTTGATCAAACCATAATTCTACTTTAAAGTCGGTTATGAATTTGTTGGATCATACAGCTTGGAAGTCAATTCGCAAATACCTTAATACAAAAACGCATTCAAAGAATGGGTCTACTTAGCATTGAGTTTAGCAGTATATACACTGAACAAAAATGAAATCACTGGATTAGAATATATAATCATTAATAATGTTTTTTGAATTGAAGATTTCTGAATGCACTGTTACAATATTCTACTTAAAATTTATAGGCCGAGATGCTACAGCAGTAGTTATGGCAGAAACTGTAAAATTTGTCATCACTATTCCTCTGAAACCGAAAGCTTTCATTGGCAGGGGAATTGAGATTAAGAGCCGCAAGGTTATGCTGCAGCTCTATAAAACCCTGCTTAGACCGCACTTGGAATATTGTGTTCAGTTCTGGTCGCCTCATTATAGGAAGGATGTGGAAGCTTTAGAGAGGGTGCAGAGGAGATCTACCAAGGATGCTGCTCGGACTGGAGGGCAGGTCTTATGAAGAAAGGTTGAGGGAGCTAGGGACTTTTTTCATTGAAGTGAAGAAGGATGAGAGGTGACTTGATAGAGGTGTACAAGATGATGAGAGGCAGAGATAGCGTGGATAGTCAGAGACTTTTACCCAGGGCGGAAATGACTATTACAAGGGGGCATAATTTTAAGGTGATTGGAGGAAGGTATAGGGGAGATGTCAGAGGTAGGTTCTTTACAGAGAGAATGGTGGGCGTGTGGAATGCGCTGCCAGCAGTGGTAGTGGAGTCAGATACTTTAGAGACTTTTAAGTGACGTTTGGACAGGCACATGGATGATAGTATAATGTAGGGTATGCAGGGTAGTTTGATCTTAGTAGGATAATAGGTCGGCACAACATCGTGGGCTGAAGGGCCTGTACTGTGCTGTACTGTTCTATGTTCTAGGAACATAGATTCAAGGCATCTTTAAAGCACAGAGAAGGACTATGTGGTCCATTGAGCTCAAAATGGAACAAGCCCATCAGACCAATTCTCCTGCTATATTGCCATTGCCTTTTAAGTTTGTTTCCCTCAGATGCCCATCTAATTTCCTTTCGATATCAATGATCATTTCTATTTTCACCTCATAAGTGAGTTTGAGTACAGTAACACTTGATTAGTAAATACGTTCTTCCTCACATCCCACCTGCACTTCCTGACAAGAACTTCAGATCTGTGGTCCCTAGTCCTTGCACCATTAGCTAATAAAACAGTTTTCTTTGTCTAACTTCTCTAAACGTGACATCAATTTGTACACTTCAAACAACTCTCCCCTCAACATCCTTTGCTCCAGGAAGAACAATCCTAGCTTCATTCTATAACTTGCCTTGTAGCTAAAATTTCCCATCCCCAGAATCATTCTGGAAAATCTCTTGTACACTCCACTACAATCTTACCATATATGGTGACCAGCTGTACACACACTAATACAGTTGTGATATAACCTGAATTTTACATTTTTGTTGTTGTATTCATTACCTCCACTGCTTCCTTTTCTCGTGTTCTCTGCCTGAAAACAAGTCTAACTAATAGTGCCTGAACCCTAAAGGTTGGGCAAGGAGGAAGGACTGGAAAAACCCCAGTCAGAACAGGGATCGAGGCTATAGTGTTGGCACTAATCTGGTCCACACCAGCTAGTCCGGTTTTACCTGATCCAACTGCCCCACCCTCTCAGAAGACAGAATTGCTCTGACACCACAGATTATTACACACTTGCTGCAGCTTGGAGCTAGAAATAGTGCCGGTAGAAGATCTAATTTCTTTCCATCAGGTGTCTGACCAGGAATCTCTCCTGCTCTTACTACCCGCCACTGGCGCATGCTGGAAGGATTTAAAGCTGGTATTCACCTTACTTGTCTACGTGATGAATGCACCTTCCTTGGCTACCAAATCCTGGAATTTGACTTGAGCGTGCAGCTTCTGTTCAAAGGCACAGACACCACCCAAAGTAACACAAGACCATCACAAGACGTTGGCTTGTGAGGGCCAAAATTCCAAATTTGATTAGTGACTCTCTCAATATGTCTTGTCATCTTCCAAGATTTTTGCAAAGATTCCTCTGTTATGTCACATCCTTTTGTACTGAATCATTAATTACATATTGCCCATTACTAATCCCTTTTGTCAAAAGGCATCATGAGTCTTTTCTACCACTTGTTGTTCTGTTAATCAATCTTTACCCAATTGTAGTAGTTTAGCACCTCTCTATTGTTTGCCACACTTTACACCTTAAAAATCAGCTAGTTTTGAAATCTTTTATAGATCTACCATCAAGTCTGAAAAGCAGCAATTTATTGTGACTAATTGCTTTCTGTCCTTAAGCCTTTTTCTTTCCCCAAATCAGAGTGCATGCTGACCTTTCTTTAATAATGAGCCTTAATTTGTTCAGGAGTCTTTAGTGTGTTACTTTGTCAAAATAGATAAAACAATCTATATTTCATTTATATCAACCTTCACCATTACTTCAACAAAAAAAAATCAGATTTTTCACACAGTCTGAGTTTATAAATCAGTGCTACTCTGATGAATTAACTCAGACCTCGCTCCAAGAGCCTGTTCATTTTTCCTGATTATCACTTCTAAATCTTTAAAGACATTAAATTAGCTGGCCACACCTTGCGAGCAATTTCCTTACACCTTTTCTTGAAGTAGGGCTTCACATTTGCCACTCTCCAATCCACTGTAACTGCTAAAATGGAAGAATTATGGCCATACCTTTCCTCCCTCTCGTACAGCTTTGACTCAGCAACCTGGGATGTACATCATCCAGATCAAGCAATTTATCCACTCTCTATGCATAGCTAGATTTTCCAGTATTTCCTGCATCTTAATTTTCACTCCACCATCTCCTTCTATTAATGATTTATCCACAGCCCCTATTAGAGAATGTGGATCAAAGTGCTCATTAAGTACTCTTAAAGTACTCTCAAATTAAGTCTTGCCTGTGTCTCTAATCATATAGTACCTTATCTGTCCTAAACAGGTCCTTCTTCTCCTCTTAATACCTCTTTACTATTTACATGCTAGATGATGATTTTGGTGTCCCATTCAACGTTGACAGCCATTTTACTTTTTGTTGTCAATCTCATTTTCCTCTTCACCTCCCGCTTCAACCTGGTGTATTTGGCCTGTTTCTCCTGAGGAATTCACCCAAGATGTATCCCCTATCCTTTTGTTTTTGTTTCATCTACATCATTTATCTCCCTTGTCGTCCAACAAGCCCTGGATTTGGTTTTCTTGACTATTCCTTTTGTTGACATATCTAGGCTGTACCAGAAACACTTATTCCTTAAAAACTACCCATTGTTCTAATACTGTTTTCCCTGTGGAACTTTGGTTCCATTTTATCTGGGTGAGATCCCTTTCATCCCAATGAAGCTGGTCCATCACTTTAGAAGTTCCATGTTAAATTGCTCCTTGGTCTTCGCCTTTCGGCTGGGTCCCAACGCTGAGGCCAAAGGAGTGTTTAGCCCGCAGGCCTGTGTGGATCTCAATAATCCACCAAGCAGTGCATACTTAATGATAACAATAATACACGTCATGATAGGTAGGATTAATAGTCACTCTAGCCCTCAAGCAGAGAACAGGCAGACAGCCTTGTGACAGGAGATCAACAGGAGAGAGCTAACTCTGGCACAGTTAATCAAGTGACATTAGCAGCTAACTTCACCGGTATCAGTTCCTGGAGCCCAAATGTTGCCATTATTTGCTTTCCTGTGGCTTGTTAACTATTCCTCATTTTCCAACTGTCATGCTTGTCACATCTTTCCTGAGTCTCTCACTCACTTTCTTTCACCACCTCATGTCTCTGCCCTCCACGTCATTTCTCTCATCACTTTCCTCCTCGTGTCCTCTTCTCCCATTAGCTGCTCTCACTTTCGCCTGTCCTCAGTAATGTATGTTTGACCGAGAGTCCAGTCAATAGACAGTGGCTCACCAAGGAGTCTGTACTTTGAAAAATGAAACCTTTTTCTGTTACTTTACTTGATTGACATCTTCAAGCAGTTATAACAAGTTGTTCTTCTGTGCTCTCTTTTATCTCAATGTTTATTTGGACATGATTAGGAGGTGTGAAGTGTTTGATGCTTCTGTTATATTGTTTATTGAAGCTTTAAATGATTTGTCAAAATGACACTTTCAAAGGGTTGTGCAAACAACAGTTTCTTCATTAAGAAAACTGACGAATGGGTGTCTTTTTTTTTACTTCAGTAGTTAAACACTTGCCAATTTTATAATATGGCTTATTAGTTATACACACCCGATGAATGGGTATGGATGGAACATGAATCAACGTTCAGCTGGCATAGAGGGTACGAGGGGACATGGGTGGCTGAGAGGAGGATGTAAAATTTGAGATGAAGGCCATGGGGAGTGGTTGGATGAGTCATGAGGAGCAAGTTTAGAAGGCCTACCATTACAAATGGAATAAAGTCCCAGAAAAGTGTGGGTGACCATCTAAACAGCCTGCCTAAGCACTCATTCACCCCTATGGCCATGGATCTGTTTCTGGAGATCAGCTGGCCAGACCACATTCCACACATGCAGCCCCAAAGCGAACGACGATAGTATGTCTGCAAAACCATTAATTTCCCAGTGCTGTAACGCACCTCAGTAGCAATATTCTAGTCTCAGCTGTCGGAAGTAATCTCCGGAAGATATAGTTATAGCTTAGTTAGATGAGAATATAGGCTACTTTTGGAATATTGTGTTCAATTCTGGTTTCCCTGCTATAACAAAGATGTCATGAAACCTGAAAGGGTGCAGAAAAGATTTATTAGGATGCTGCCAGGGTTGGAGGATTTGAGCTATAGGAAGAGACTGAATAGGCTGGGGCTAGTTTCTCTGGAGCATTGAAAGCCGAGGGGTAACCTTATAGAAGTTTATAAAAAGTATGAAGGGCATGGATAGGGTGAACGGTCAAGGTCTTTCTCCCAGGGTACTAGTGTCCAAAACTAGACAGCATAGGTTTATGGTGAGAAGGGAAAGATATAAAAGGGATCTCATGGGCATCTGTATGAAATGAGCTGCCAGAGGTAGATGAGGAGGCTGGTACAATTACAACATTTAAAGAGCAGCTGGGTGGGTACATGAATAGGAAGGGTTTAGAGGAATATGGGCTAAATGCTGGCAAATGGGACTAGATTAAGTTAGGATATCTGGTCAGCATGGACGAGTTGGACTGAAGGGTCTGTTTCTGTGCTGTACAACTCTATGACTCTGAGCAAAATTTTCACTACACTCAACTTCTACATAAATACTGCAATGATTCTCCTACAATGAAGCAGGCTTCTGAGACAATGAACTTCAAATTAGGGAACAAAATTTGTGATAGTTTTACGCTGAATATCAACTGTGCTGTTCAAACCCTTTTCACATTAATTTATTTTAGCCAACAAGACATGGTTTATGAAAGGCAAACATTGAATGTATTGTACCAAGGCTTTAATAATTAAAGTATTAAGGTGCAAGATGCTAATTCTACAGATTTGCTTGCTTGATCCTATTATCCACAATTCACCGTATTCAATGAGAAATCTGAAAATTTAGAATGGCTTTCTCTACACTTTAAAAACAAACCGTATTGGAGTAAAGCGATCTTGAAAGCAATCCACCTTAAAGCTGGAAGAGAATCCATACTAAGAATCTTTGACACATAGGAAATACCCATCTTTAAGTCCTTAAATGCTGCACTGGAAAATCACAAAGTTATTAATAATTAACCCACAGGATAACCACGAACACACTGGCTAACTTCGAAATACCTATACATAATTCAAAGTTCAATTAATCTGATGTTCCCAATTCAAAAAAATCAATACGAAGGTCTCAGGAGGAAAAACACACAACACTATCAGAACTTTGACTTTAAACTTAGCCTTATTGCTTTACATTTATGTTATGCCATGTACTTTGATTCATACTGTACAATGTACTAACATGCATTCATTGCACCATAATTAACCAGTGTTTACTCACTGTTGTGATAAACCTGTATAATGGCTGCTGTCGTTCAACATATTTGACAGTGATTGGGCTGAGGTCATATCGGAACCAGATGGCAGGTATAATACGGCCTGTGTGACTATATGCCACATATTCCTGAAATGCACAATATCTAAGTATTAGTTAAATTTTAGCAAAGGCTACTGAAATTCAATTCAACAGTGCTTCATGGTAAAGATTCTCATATTTATTTCAATTATTAGATATACAGATGGTGCAAGGACTAACTTGAACTTATAAAGCAATTTATCACTATGCCAAATTCTCAACGGTGTCGCATACAATGAATTACAAATACTGTGATTATTTTAGTCGAGGTAATAGTACAGAACTAGAGTTTGGTTTACCAAAAATCAGCACAAGCGGCAATTTCGAGGAACTTCACGGAACATTTCTCTTTGTGAGCACTAGCAAGCTATATTATGTAATTATCCACTGCGCATCTCACTATGTATGCACTATGTTGCTTTGGCACAGTCCCTTGGGCTATTGTGCACTCACCACAGGTCAGAACTAATAGCCACATTTGCAGTACTGCATGCAGTTCTGGTTGCCCTATGATAGAAAGGATACTATTAAACTAGAAAGAGTGCAGAAAAGATTTATAAGGATGCTACATGGACTGGAAGGGGTTTGTGTTACGGGGAGAGGTTGGAATAGGCTGGGACCCTTATTTCTGGAGCGCAGGATACTGAAGGGTGACCTTATGGAGATACGTAGAATCATGAGTGGCATAGATAAGGTAGATAGCAGACAGAGAGTCTAGAACTAGAGGACATCAGTTTAAGTTGAGACAGGAGAGATTCAAAAGGGTCCAGAGGGGTGACTTTTTCACACAGAGGATGGTGAGTGTCTGGAACAGGCTGCCAGAGGTAGTGGTGGAATCAAGTACAATTTTGTCACTTAAGAAACATTTAGACAGCTACATGGATGAGATAGGTATGGAGGGATATGGACCAAATGCAGGCAAATGGGACTTGTTCAAATTGTGAAAACTGGGCAGCATGGGCAAGTTGGGCTGAAGGGCTGTTTTCATGCTGTAGACCTCTATGACCCTATGACCTTGGCAGGACCATCCAGGATTTCTGTTGCTGGCACCTCATTCAAAGCCCAAAGCCCAGCCATGCAGCAGGTCGATCACTGCTGGTTACAAACAGACTTCACTGAACACAGAATGGGATAGAATCAGAAAAGAACAGCTTCCAAAGGAACAGAGGTGGCATGGTGACACTTCAACATAAAATTGAAGAAACATCCGTAAATGAACAGCTACTTTTACATCTTCAGCTGACTGAATGTCTGTCAGTCATTGGAACTGCAGCTACAAGAATTAAGTTACACAGGCAACACATCCTTATTACTATTCTATGTTAGAACCTGGTCCAAATGGAGTGCTCTTCTTTCCCTAACGCCCAATATGCCACCTCATTATCTTCAGCGTGGGAGTATCATATGTTGAAATGTCCTCCAACAGTTGAAAATATTCACTTTTCCTGTGTTCAATAAAAGTTATGGGAAAAAAGTACAGAAAAAAAAATCCACTCTTGCTTCTAGCATTAAAATGGCACTGATTGCCTTTCCTACAGCAATGATTTTATCATCAATGAGCGATCACTTCACCCAACTCGCATCTACTAGAACTGGGTGACAATTCTGTTTGGTGACATTGTATCACTGCATCATGCTGTGTCTTCACTTTCCTCTTCAGAAAGACTGCTGTTGCTGCCCTCCCAATTCTTCAGCATCCCCTCTTTGCCTGCTCTGGTTATGCAGAACCCAGCACACTCTATCTGGGATATTCTGAAGGGCTCCTCTAAACTGATCCAAGTGGCAAAACCTCATCTTTAGGCAGTATATCCCCTGCTCCATCATGGCCTTGGTGGAAGAATGGACTGTATTGTATCTTCATCCAGCCTCAGTCAGGGGCCTGTGTAATGGAGTGAGCAGACATGGTCACAGACGGCAGCCCTCATCTTCTAGTAGCTATCCTTGGAAAGACATGAAGCGAAACAGGAACATGTGTTCTTAAGGATAAAGACATCATGGCAACTTCTAGCATACCCCTGGCGTAGACTTCTGGGAGGTGGTACAGATGATCACACATGATTAGTACATTGATGGAATGGAAGTCTTTTCTGTTGATGAAGTCTGCTACGTTATTTTACGGTGTGCGTACAGTCTATAGTGCCCTGTGCCTGGGGTCACCAGCTATGTTCACAAAGCATACCACCTGAGCCGGAGCACTGCGCTCGTCGTATGGAAACAAGATGGCATGATGTTATTTGGACAATTGAAAAATTCCACACAGGGCCCCATAGGATTCTTGGAAACAGCCACTTGCATAAGCATTCTGTGCAACTGTCACCTTGGAAGCTAGCAGGATAGAATGGCCTCCCACCCTTCAGGTCACAGATTCCACGCCAGCTGAAGGCACAATTCGGAGATAGCAGCCTCTCGAGGTTGCTGCTGGTTCCCAGCTTGCTGGCACATCTGCTCCTTCTCTATTTCTCTGCACCTTCATTGTATCACAGCAACAGCAATGACAAACCCCATTGTGGCTGGATCCATTGGTCACAGCATTCCACACTGAGAATATGCCGATAGATACTTACAGTTCAAGCTAGAGGAAGTCAGTTCCACGTCCTTGTGCAGTCTACAAGATCTTGTATTTTTTTTACACTTGTAGCCCATAGCCCACTGTTAATGTCATGGTGATTACTTCTGCCTAACAGAGATGTCTGTGATCAATCTGCAAAACTGATGGCATGGTCAAGATTGTTTGTGGCCAGGACTTGCATCCCATAGAGTTGGACACTACATGCATTTCACATGTAGGATATTATGTTAACAGATGTTTTCACTCTGTCCTGTGCAACTGCCTAATTAATGTAATTGCCCTCGAAGGTCCACGCATTGTTCACAAGTTCATGTGCTCAGACTGATTTTAAAAGAACACTTACTCTGCCCTGTTTGTGGTGGCAGCCATTTTCCATTTCCATTGCATACGTGTGATTTGGATAACAACAGACGGCAATCCTGTCGTGTTTTTCAAAGTGGTTGCAGACGCAACCTCAAACTTCACAATATCCTTCCTTCCTTCCTTCCTTACAGTCTCTGTTGACTTCATCGGCTCGAAGCTATCACACATTCTCACACATCACTTCCACCCCACTCACCCCCACTCCCTTCCACCAAATCACGCCCTCCAATTCACCATCATGTCATCCCTCGTCTGTTGAGTTACCAACCTTCACAATTACTACCCCCTTCAAATCTCAGCACACTGCCTCCAATCCCCACAAGTGATTTGCCCAACTTTCTTACGTCAGCTGTTCACCTGATAACCTACCACAACTTTCAACGAGCAAGTCCATAACCTCCTCATCAACTTTGACTGAAAAGTGGCTGGACCCCTAAGTGAGCTCTGTGGAGCTCTCCGACTGACTTACCCCAAATCCCTGGGCTGGATCCACTGGACCTGCAGGTCTGAATGTTGGCCGCTCCCCAGACTATAGCGATACTGAACCCCTGACTCCAAACATCACAAACAGCTGACTGACCGAAGCCCCTGAACCGTGACTGGAAGCTGCCCCTGATTGATTGCGGCGACACCTCCTGACTAATGATAACACCTCCCATGATTTATTTGAGGGCTAGTCGTCTTAGGCTTTAGCCATTTGGCTGAAGCAGATGCAGTGTGTTTGCTGTGTAAGCCGATGGCATATGCTGTTGGTGTTACACTGACACAGCATGGTATAGCAACATGTCTACTTGCTAGACAGTTCACTGCTGACAACTATGACAAGCTGCCTGGCTTCCAGACAAAACAGAAGTACTGTGCAACTGCAGTAATGAGGCAGCAAAGCTCAAAAAGACAAAGCGGAGATGTTGTGAGCATTCACTCTGACTTGGATGCTAAGAAAGGAAGCAAAGAGTCCTAAGGTGCCCTAATGCATGAGATGGGTGCCTGTCCAGCACACCAAATGGCCTGGCACACATCACAATATAAGGTCTCAGTGCACTTCAAAGTGAAGTAATGAAGAGGAGAACTGTATTCCAAGTTAGTCTGACTGTGGTCATGTAGTAAGGCTGGTGCATATCTGCTGGTGACTTCCACAGGCAGGTGGATGCATACAGTTGCTGCCCTTGGAGGATAAACTGAGGTGTTGGAGATTGCTATCCAAGGAGGAAGCCTGGAGAAGCGAGTGACAAGCTGGAGCTTCCAGACACCTGCTTGGGCTTTCATGTGGGGAGCTATTGCCATTCTCTCCATCCCATGGGGCAATCAGAAACTGTACATAAATGAGGCAAGATTTGGTACTAATGAGACATAAATGCATGTAAATAAGTCTTTCACTGCTCACCAATGAGATTCTCACCTCACCATTCAAAGGTTGTTAAAACAAAATTGGACTTTATTTTCCTGAGGTCAAGAATTTCATTTTTCTGAACACACAATATTTTCCCAAATAACTTGCCATTACTGGTGTTGCTCAGCGGCTGGGAAAATTCAGCTGTTGTGCCATTGTTTTTCATCTTGCTCTCATCAGGATAAGTTGCAAGAAAAGTAATGCAAGGTGAAAGCAACATTACACTGCATTGGAAGAGAATACTAATTGGTAGGTGAGTGGATTCTGATTGCTAAGTTAGTGTGAAATCGCATAAATGGTTTGCAGGCAAATGCAGCAACCATTTTCTGCACAGCACAATCCTATAAAACAGCAATGAGATGAATAGACAAAAAGCCTCCAGTTTTGTGGGACAGTGAAGAGAATTCCCCGATAACATTATGGAAGCTTAAATGTCAAGCTGAACCTTTGTAAGAGGATGTTAAAGCCAAGACATGATACCTCATTCAAGACAGCACCTCTCTCTCAGCTCTATCTTTCTGGATGTAAGCCTAGTTAATTACCTTCCAGTCCGAAAATGGGCAAATAAATATTACTTTATATGGAAAGCAGATTGGTTACGTGAAATGGAAATCTTAAAGAGAAAAGAAAGTAGAATATGGGGGATAGAACAATAAGAAAGGATGTAGCTTGTTTTGACTGCCCTCTTACGAACAGTATTTATTCTGCATCAATTTTAATTAAAGTTGTATTGGAGCACATCCTTCGTTCATAAAAATCATATACTTATAACTCAGTCACTTTACCTTTTGTGCCACTGTGTACTGATAGGAAAAGCGTTGTTTTTCCTTTAGATCTTCATACACCGTAGGGACTATCTTCAGTACATAGTCATGCGATGCTAGAGCTGCGCAAGAACAATGAGGTTCAAATAGTTACACTGTGACATCTTAAGAAGACTTTTCAACTGGAATCCTAGTACGGGAGCTTGGCCAGGACCAAGCCTGGCATATTGCATGCAGTTTTGTTCTCCTTATCTGAGGAAAGATTTTATTGCTACAGAAGACGTATAACAAAGGTTCTCAGCCAGACTTGTTCCCAGAATGGCAGGACTGTCTTATGAAGAGAAATTGGATGCAAACCGGGCCTGTATTTCCTTGAATTTTGAAGAATGAGGGGTGACCTCATTGAAACTTACAAAATACTCAGAAGGGGTAACAGGGAAGATGCAAGTTTGCTGTCTCCTGTTGGGTGGAGTATAAAACCAAGAGGCACAGCTTTTAAAACAAAAGAGCAATGCTCCTCAGATTAGATAGGGAGAAATTATTTTACTCGGAGGGTTGCTAACCTTCGAAATTCTCTATCACAGAGGGCTGCGGAGGCTCAATCTTTGAATATGTTTAAGGTAGAGATTTCTGATTACCAGTGGTGTTCAGTCAGAGTTAAAGGAATGGGGTGAATAAAAAGCATTGAAGTGTTTGATCAACCATGATCATGTTGAATAGGACAGACTCAACAGGCCTAATGGCCTACTTCTGTTCTTATTCTTCTATTGTATATTATCTCCATATAATAATTTAAACAAGTTATTCATGGTGCAAAACCAATCATTAACAACTATCTAAACCTCTTTGATTCCAGACATGAATCAAATTATGGCCCTTACTTCAGGTTTTGCAACTTATTATTTAAAAACTTAATTAAGAGTTTGAGTTGTTTGTTCAAGAGACAAGGAATAGCAATCTCCAAGTAAATTACCATCATTAGCACACTGACAGTTCTAACAAACCTCTCAGCTTTGTGAAAAAGATCATATTTTGTCAAAGTGCATAGCTGTAGGCACAGGTAACATTGTATTTTCTTAGTTTACCTCCTTGTGACTGTCACACCAAAACAGTCAACAGCATTTCATCTAAATGGTATGAATGACTCCCCAAGTGATCATTAATGTCACCATTGGTAAAACCAATCAGTGGACTTCATCTTCAATTGTTTGTGCTTAAAACTGTTTGGAAGACTGAATCACCATTCTCTCAATTAGGACTCAGGTCAACATGACATTTCACTGCAAATACAATTTTGAACATCAGTATTTAGCAGCCCAGTGGCATGAACTATTCAACAGCAATACACGCAGGATTACAGCAGCTATAGACAATGTGTGCCTACCAGCCTGCCACATTTGGTGGATTTTGATCACCCACCATTTCGACCCTGCAACTTGTTAACCAGCCAGTGGGACCATTAACAGAGGATTTGAAATATCTAGTCCAAATGCCAATTAACTGGACTATTTGACTCTATTAAATCAGATAATTTGATTTACATAAACTGACTGCCAGGTGAAATTGGAGAAGTGAATAGTTTGAATGTGCTCTTCAGGAAACTGAACAACACGTAGCACGAGGAGGAGGAAATGCTGACTTTCTGTTTCTATCTGTGAGAAACAACCTTACTGTCAGCTTATATGAATTAAGAGTAGGAATAGGCTTTACACCCCTCAAGCCTACTGACCTAATTGTGGCCTCAACCCCAACTATTGCACATTCCTATCTAGCCTGATAATCTTTCACTTCCTTGTTCATCAAGAATCTAACTAGCTCTACCTTAAAAAATATTCCATGGCCCCACTTCTCTGGGGAAGACAGCTCCAAAGTCTCACACTTCCCCTAGAAAAAAAAACTAAATCCTCCTTAACTCATTCTTAAAATGGAAAAAAAGCCATGTGTGTTGTTTTTTTGCTAACACAGAGAAGTCTGTAACTTGTGCAAGAACCTTCTATGAAAAAGGATGATGGGGAAAGATGTAAGCCAAGGGATCTGTGGAAAGGATGGGAGAGGTGCAGAGGGAAAAGAAGGAATGTAAAAGGATTAAAATGAGACAAAAATAATCTGAGAATATTTGTAGCGATGACTATATTCAATGGACAGTGTTTACAGGAAGTAAAACAGGTGCAGCCATCTGAAAGCATTCATAAATATAGACAGCCTTAATTAAATGTAGCCATTTAGGAAAAGCCAGGCTGGGATCAAAAATAGAAAATGCTCAGTATATATATTTTCAGCAGGTCAGGTGGCATCTGTGAGAACAGAAACAACATTAAAACTGGAGATCAATTCAATTCCCTTCAATTGCAACTACCGTATCTCCTCCCGTCCAGTCAATTCTGGCCAACATCCAAGACTCTTCCAATGCACTCCACCACTATACCAGTCTGCAGGCCCTAATCATTGCTTTTTCATCACGATCATCTCGCTGGGTCAACTCAAGAATTCTGTAATTCTTCCTTGAACAGAGGCCTAACCAGTTCCCAATCCCCTGGCTAAGCTGAATAAAAACTGAAACTTCGGATGCTGTAAATCAGGAACAAAAACAAAGTTGTTAGAAAAACTCAGTAGGTCTGGTAGCATCTGTGAAGAAAAAATCAGAGTTACCGTTTCGGGTCCGGTGACCCTTCCTCAGAACTTATAGAACTGCTCTGAGGAAGGGTCACCAGACTCGAAACGATAACCCTGATTTTTTCTTCACAGATGCTGCCAGACCTGCTTCGCTTTTCCAGCAACTTTGTTTTTGTTCTCTGGCTAAACTGGTTTACTAGATTGATACCTGGAATGAGTGGATTATGTCGATAGGTTCGACAAGCTGGCTTTTTCTCCACTAGAGTTTAGAAGAGTGAAGGGTGACTTGATTGAAGATCCTGAACCATCTCGATAAGCTGCATGTGGAAAGGATGTTTCTTCTTATGGATGAGAACTGAGGGGCACTGCTTTAATATTACATGTTGCCCTTTGACAACAGAAGAGAAATGTTTTCTCTCAGGGGATACATGAGTTTCAAACTCTGCCTCAGATGGCAGTGGAGACAGGATCATTGAATATTGTTAAGACAGATGTGTACAGATTCTGGTGAGACAGGGGAATACAGGTTTTCAGATATAGATGGCAAGGTGGAATTCGAAACACAAGCAGATCAGCCGTGATCTTACCGAATGGTGCAGCAGACTCAAGGAGCCAAATTATTTACTTCTGTTCCTAATTCCTCTGGTCATATTGGACAACTTCTGCATTGATTCCTTCCACTTCCTCCAAATAAACAGGTGCAACTTTGTGAACACATTTGGGTACTAATTCTGCATGCTAGTTTGACAGACATGTGGAGCATCTTTGTTCTGGACCAACTCAGGCTCTTTCTCCAATACATTCACGACTGTAACACAGTAATTTCCTGCTTTCATCCCTAAATGGGAAAATTGCATTCCTTTCATGTCAATTTCCAGCTATGGTCCAACTCTGATTCTTCTCTCCTCTTCTTTGACGTCTCTGTTACTATTTCTGGGGGAATGATCACATACCCATATAAGCTCTAGTATCCAAAAAACCTCCACAGCTACCTTGAATGTACTCCCTCCTACCTCATTTTCTACAAGCACTCCATGCTATTCTTCCATTTTCTCCATCTGTCTCATATGCTCTGGCAATGTCACTTTCCTGGGCACACGGTGGCTCAGTGGGCCCGGGTTCAATTTTGGGCGACTGTCTGTGTCGAGTTTTCACATTCTCTCGGTGTCTGCGTGGGTTTCCTCTGGGTATTGCAGTTTCCTCCCACAGTCCAAAGGTGTGCAGGCCAGGTTGATTGGCCATGCTAAATTGTCCCATAGTGTCCAGGGATAGTCAGAGCGAGTAGATTAGCCACGGTAACAGTGGGGCTATGGGGACAGGGTGGGGGACCTGGGTCTGGGTGGGACGCTGTTCAGAGGGTCAGTGTGGACTCAAATGGGCCAAATGGCTTCTTTCCACACTGTAGGGATCTTAATGATTCAAAACAGTGCATCTCATGTCTTTTCCTCAAGTGAGTATATTCCCCATCTCATAATTTTACTCCTCTGCCCTCAAACAACTGTGGTTAACAGGGCCTGCCATGGTACATATCCATTCCATTTACCACACTTCTCACACTACACCCCTTCTTTCCCCAAAACAAGGCAAGGGTGCCTTTATCCACACCTTGTTCGCCAACTTTCACATTCAATGGATCTTCCTCCACCGCTTCTGCTACCTTTAACACAATCTCAATTAAAAAAAAAATACATCAATCCACGATCCCCCATTCAGCATTCTAGACAGTTTGCTCACCACACCCCAAGCCCCTCCTTAATGCCACCAACACCCCTTTCCACATTACGAGATGCAATACCTCTTATTTCCTTTCTCCACAAGGTCCCAACACTCCTTCCAAATGAAAGAGCAATTTAGTTGCATTTCTGTTTCATTTAGTATCCTGCATTCACTGCTTACAATGTGACCACCTCTGGAGAGGTGAGATGAAATCCAGATTGTTGGGGCTGGGGGGAGAAATCGCTGTACAGAACACATCCATTCAGTCTACAGTGATGACTCTGTATTCTGGTTATCTCTTATTTTAATTGTCTGCTACATTTGTTTTTTAACCTCTCTGGCATTAACCTTCAATATAGTTCCAATGAAGCTCAAAACAAAGTTGAGGAACAATACCAGGTCTATCACTTACGTACTTTACAGTCTTCTAGACTTAACACTTTATTCAGTAGTTTCAGTGCAAAACTTCGGCTGCCATTTTCTAAGATAACAGCTCGTAATGATTCTATTCTTCTCAAATACACCTCCTCTTAGAAAGTTTGCTCAAACGTGGCCTTAGAAACCAGTTCCTATTCTTGTTAGATATGGAACCAGTAACTATTTTAAATAAAAATGACAACACAGCTAACCAGACTGTTTAAAGTATTATACATCCTGTTATCACTGATTGTTAATGGCTAGATTTTATACTTGATGGAATGAAAACTCTACCAATATTTGCAGATTTTACTTTTACTGTGCATTAGTTTCTCAATATTTTTTAGTCCTGATCTTCAGCCTCCTTTAATGAATCACAGAAATGCACCACGGATTGTAGGAGCAAGTGATTTCAAGTGAACTTTTCACACAATTCAAAACTAACATTTCAATAGTGTTTCAAATTACCTTGCAAACTAGATTACAACCCAATTATTCCTTTAAAAGTAATTCCCTTGCCATAGGTTTCATTCAATAAAGTATGTAAAATAAAAGTGATAGCCAAACATCTAAACAGAATCTGTAAAAGTTAGTTCGTACAGGTACTTACCATTTGAACTAAGTTTATCCGTTCCAGCTAAGGCATTAAAAGCACCTTGAACATTTTTAACCTAAAGAAATTAAACAGGTGTAATTTTCATACAAATCAGGCTTGACTTCAGTAATAATTTCTTCATGTTTAATACAACATCATATTTATCTTGTGGTAACTGACAGTGCACAAGGTGTTCTTCTCCTTTATCAAGTCTTTACAACATATTCAAACATTGCTGTTTCAAATAAAGTAGGGGAGTGATGGGTAGTGATGGTTTATATGGAAGGCTGTGTAGGATTCATTGTTGAAAGGTGGGAGTCTTATATGGGCAAAACTTCCAAGCACACCAGGAAGTCAGCTCCAATTTGCCAACTTCCACCTCTTACTGAGGTGGGACAAAAGGGTAGAGAGCCAATCCATTACAGGTTGCCATTTGAAATGTGAGACAACTGAAAGCCTCAGATTTAAGCTGTTTTGCAGGGCTATCTGTGTCCATCTGAGTTCATATGTGGGTCTGGTCAAATTTCCAGACCTCAGGATACCAATCAACTACAGCAAGGTTGAGAGAGTCTAAGAGAGAACTAAATATCATTATGGCGCTGTTTGAGAGTTGGATGGGGCTGCAGTGTTCTCTCCTTCCTTCCCAATCAGAAACTTTCCTCCCAATTCACCATCCCATGTTGGGTTGGAGCTTAAATTTTCCCTATCATTTGACTTGGGGAAAAGAATCTGTCAACACTGAGCAGGGATCAGAATCTGCTCCACAAACAGGCTCGAGGATCAGGCTTTCCCACTGATCATGTTACAATTAATAGCACAGCTCCTTCCATTTCGCTCCTTTCTGGTTTAATATCTCTAAATTATGTTCCTTGATTTTTCTTCCAACATGTGTAGTACAATGCACATAAATGGATTAAATGACATCCACCATAGGTAACAATATCCATGAACAACATCTGAAGCATTAAACATGAAACAGTGTTTGACTTTATGGAAAAGAGAAATATTTAACAGACAAAATCACGGTTACAGTAATTTTACCATGTAGTTAGTTCCTCTCCCAGGTTATTTTATTTCAGCCAGTATAATTTAAAGCAAATCAAAAGTCTGTGAAGAAGTGAGGTACAAAAAATAACTGTTGAGGAAGGATATACCAAAGGGACTTAGAAAATTGTTTTAAATCAAGGTGGCTGACTCATTAATACGGAGAAGCCTAGCATGTCCAATTTGGTAAATTACGAAAAAGCAAGCTGTTCGGATTGAACTACGTAAACCTGATCACAACCACTGCCTTCTGAAAAGGTAGATAAATTTGCATCATTCATGTATCAGCAAAGTATGAATGGTGAAATATTACAAAACCAGGCTGCTGAGTTTCAGACTCAAACAAAAGTAGATCAAGAGCTTCCAAACATCATTTTATACCAACAATTAAGTACAATGAAGGATTAACACACACTTTGGGCAGGGTTTTAATCAGGCTTTGAGAACTGCATTGATTTTAAGGTAGAAGAATGCACTCACCTCTATTATTTCACCAAATGTCAGCTTGTTAATTACATGAGTCATGTCTGGGTTATCTGGTTGCGCAGTGGCACTGTGTGTGGACACATGGAAATTACCAGGAACCTAATAAAGACATATTAACTGGCTTAGCCAAGTACAAATTAACCCTAGATTTCCACCTAATGTACCAATGAAAATAAATAATTGGACAGAAATACAGAATGCTTAACACAAGGGTGGAGTGGAGGGGAGGAAACATTATATTTAAATCTAAGTAAAAGCTTTGGCTCAGATTTACAGTTAGCGCCAAAGGAACAGCACTTGCCCCTGAAATATCAGACAACTGCCCAATAACAGAAAAAGGTAACGAGAGATCATTTTGATATGTTACAGCCTCCAACATTAATTAACTTCTGAAGAATGAAACTCCATTTTTGAAATCAGAGAGGTTCTCCAGTACCTGTCAATTAAAAAATTATTTGCTCCTGAATGCACACCAGCCCTAACTTTCTAACTTATGTCGATTGGGCAAGTATCACAAAGCTCTTGTTATTCCTTGTCTTCCCCTGAACCTAGTTGAGACTGAGTCTTTAAATTAAGTCAAGGCTAATTTAGATTGTTGATGGACAAGGGAGTCAAGAGTTGAGGGTGCAGTCAGGAAAGTGGAGCTGAGACCACAACTAGATCAGCCATAATTTTATTGAATAGTGGATGAGGCTCAAAAGACTGAAATGGTCCACTCCTGCTCCTAAGTCCTATGTTTCAATGTAATGCCATCAGCAAGAATTCCTACAATGCACCCTACAGAACAGCAAGTCACCCCCAACAAGTACCATATCTCCATGTTTAATGGCACATATGCGGATGTCAGAAGACCATAACATCACATGATGTAGAAGCAAAAGTAGGCCATTCAGCCCATCAAAGTCTGTTCCACCATTCAATGAGGTCATGACTGATTTGATAATCCTCAACTCCACTTACTTGTCTTTCCCCTATAATACTTAACTCCCTTACTGATTAAAAATGTTTATCTCAACCTTAAATATACTTCACGACCCAACCTTGACAGCCCTCAGCGGCAAAGAATTCCACAAATTTACTCCCTTCAGAAAAGGTCTCCTTCATCCTCTTGGTTTAAATATGCAACCCTTTATTCCGAAGGCCTCTGATCCTAGACACACACACGGGGAAACAACCTTTCTGCATCTACCCTGTCAAGTCCGCTAAGAATCTGGTGTTCCAACAAGGTCGCCTCTCATTCATCTAAATTCCAATGTGTACAAGCTCAAATGCTGGCTGATTTACCCTGCAATAGCCATTGGCCCTACTGTCATCATTAACGTAGAACCTGGGCTGTTGTACTTCAAACAACTTTTAATCAAACTAAATCATTTTAAACAAAAGACTATCGAGTATGTTTCAATTTTCATAGAATTTCTCATCAATTTTATTTTGAATAATGATGTATTAAGTAAAAGCATAAATCAAAAATGCTGATAACACCATAATACTGATTAGGTAGATACAATTTGTACTGTATCCATTTTGATAGCTTTCAACTACTCAATGAGAGCAGAAATTCCATTTGCCAGACATCTGACAGCAGATTCTATTCAAGTTGGTTCAAAACAAGTGATATAAAAAACGTCAATAACCAAAGTCACACCAGGCTTCAAATGGAGACACTGAATCATATATACTCATCACGCCATCTCAGAATGAGACATCAAGATGTTGTTCTTTGTTTCACATACTGAGAGAAATATCAGGCTGATTCATCTGTGCCAGAATTTACAATGGGCTAAGATTTCATTTTTTTTTCTCCCCTCCTGAAGGTACGGACTTAATCCTGTTCTCCTGGAACCAGCTTACCCCTGGTGAAATGACAAGGTTTAACTTTAGGAATGTATTTTTCATTTGGGATAGGAATTAGGTTAGTGCGATGACTACACTCTTATCAGGAAAACGTGAGAGTCAATTTTAAAGAATGTAATAGCAGATCGTCTAGAAATGCATAACATGACCAGAAAGAGGGAATTATACTTGACAAATTTACCAGAATGCTTTGAGGTTACAAGCAGGACTGATAAACGGGTTAATGTAATAAATTTGGATTTTCAGAAGGCTTTTGATAAGATGCTACGCGTTAGGGCTACTTAATAAGTTAAGAGTCCATGATATTGGAGGCAGTATTTTAGCATTGGCAGAGAATTGGCTGATTAATAGGTGACAGAGTTGAGATAAGGTGTGGGTGCATTTTTAGGTTGGCAACCTGTAAGTGATGAGCCATAAGGATCAGTGCTATGGCCACAAATATTTAAAATATATAGTATTGATTTGGATGAGAAAAGTGAATATGCTATAGCTAAGTTTGTGGATGACTAAAACAGGCAGGAATGCAAGTGGCGAGCATGATAAAGTTGGAGAAGAATCTAAACAGGTTAAGTGAGTGGGCAAAAAAACTTGGCAGATGGAATATGTTGAGAGGAAATATGAGGCTATGCACTTCAGCAGAAAAAATAGAGGAATTGAATAGTATTTGAATGGAGAAAGACTGCAGACAACAATAGAACAGAGGGGTTTGGGAATCTTTGTGCATGAATCACAAAAAAGCTAGCATCCAAGTTCAGCAGGGAAGAGTGAAGGAAAATGGAATGTTGGCCTTTATTTCAAAGAGAATGGAGTATATAAGTAGGGAGGTTTTGTTAAAACTATACAAGACACTAGTCAGACCACCAGCTGAATAATGTGAACATTTTGGGCCCCTTATCGAAGGAAGTATATACTTGCATTGGATGCAGTCCAGTGAAGGTTCACTAGGCTGCTACCAGGTATGGAGGAACTGTCTTTTGAGGAGAGGTTGAGTAGATTGGGCCTATAGAAGAATGGGAGTCAACCTTGCTGAGACATTCAAAATTCTGAGGGTACTTGACACAGTAGATGTAGAAAGGTTATTTCCCCTTAAGAGAGTGTCTAGGACCAAAAGGCGTTATCTCAGAAACTGCACAGTTAAGACATATTTAAGGAACAATTTCTCAGAAGATTGTGTACCGGTGGAATTCTTTACCAAAGTCCTATTGAGACTGGGTCATTAAGTATACTCAAGACTGAGGGAGACAGATTCTCAATTAATAAGTGAACCAGGGTTATGAAGAAAAGGCAGCAACATGGAGTTGAGGGTTGTCAGATCACCCCTGATCTAACTGAATGGCAAAGTGGGCTAATTAACCTACTTCTACTCCTACGTCTTATGGTCTTGTCTTTCAGTTTCAGATCTGTATTTAGCAGCTAATATCACTTATAGAGGTTTATCAGAAAAAGAATCAGTGATGAGTCATTAATTGTCACTCCCAAACAGTAAGCTATTTTAAAGTCACTCATTGTTACCTGAAGATTACATCACCTTTACCTTGAACTTCACTGACTTAGGCAAGACAAAGAATAGGATTCCTATCATATGACTAAATACCCACGACAAAAATAATGCAAGTCACAAGGGCAGTTACAAAAAATAAATATATATATACTCTGTGGTGGACCAGTAACTGAAACAGTATTTGAAAGCGAAGTATGACAAAACAAAAGAATCTTGATTCACACCAGCATTGATGAGTCAAATTTGTAAGCATGTTGAGTAAGAACCCTTTACCTCATCTGTACAGCTAGTAAGTGTCCTTCACTTTAGTGTAAAATCTTGCATTGTCTGCCTTATGAAACGATTATTTGGCTCTGAAGTTAAAAAAGGTAGGTGTACATAGTTTCCAATGAAATAATTATTCCAACAAATGGAAGAAATGGATAGAAGGGAGGTCGAAGGGAGCTATTCAACCATCATGATTATATAAGTAAATAACTTTTTACAAAATTATGAAGCCCTTTGGTTATTTTTATTCTTCCTATCTACAGGTCTAATTAGTCCTTTTTTTGGCAATTCCAATTAATTTTATCATTTTCTACAAACTCAGTAAAATCTAATATATTAGAAACCTTTCAGCAGCATACATGGTTTATTTTTAATTCCATTACAGATATTTTGCTTTCGGAACAGTTTGTGGTCATGTATTAAACTGAACAAACCTCCCATCCTTGGTTCCTCTCTTAAGTTAAAAAAGCCATTTGAAATCATCCACATACAGACATGACTTTGTTGATCTTTCTTAAAGCTGCAATTTGGTTTTACACTCTAGGGGTGAGATCCCACTTGGGGAGCAATCATGAAACTGGAATCAAAATATGCTTGCTGCGGATACAATTTAATTCAAAGTTTCCACCCAAACAAATTTGCATGATAATAACTCGCAATCTTCTGGCAGCCAAGGTAATCATTCTTCTCTTTCCATCAAAAGTATTGCTTTTGGAAAGCTAACCTGGGCAGTTTTATTAATACAGCTGAAAATTGATTTATCACCAGAAATGATTATTATTAATGTCTATCTTATCTTCTGCGAGCGAGAAACTAGATTTAAAATCAACAAACTCTGCATACAATAACGACAGTGAACCACTTAATAGTTTAGTTGTAAACTAGCCAGTCCATTTTGTAAATTAATTATTTGGGAAACCTTTTAAAAATGCATCACCTAGTGTTATGAGCTCAAAAAGTCTTCCCGAACCAAATAAATACAAAAAGAACTATGGATGCTAGAAATCAGAAACAGAAACAGAAATTGTTGGAAAAGCTCAGCAGCTCTGGCAGGATCAGTGGAGAGAAATCAGAATTAACATTTCCGAACCAGTTCTCTCAGAGGAATCTCGCAAGGTTAATCTGGAGACTGGCCCAGTTATTTACAGAGCCTGATCCAGGCAAAATTAATCTTAAACCAGCACAAAAGTTCATGAGTAACACAATCATAAATGGTTTTGTGTACAATCTAATCATGTTTCTAATTCCTCAATGTTTTCTTCTAGCTTGGCCATTGGTTTAGAATACTGGCGCAAAGCTAGTGGAAACAAGTAAAGAATTACCTTCCCGCCCAGCCAAGCTCCTGAAGCAACTATAACAGTAATTAACTATTATATCAGATACAGAAAATCATAATTTTTCACTAGTTCTTGTCTTTCCTTTGTTGCATCATTCAAGGTGATATTCGGACATAAACATTAAATTTCTTAACATTCACGCGAGTCTTTCAAATTTTATTTTTGTAAAATATGTCAAAAATGTCTTGATTTCAAACTTACTTTATTAATACTGAATTGTCCCTCAAACCTACAGCCTTGGCCATTATTTAGAGGAAGTTTCATGGAGTTATCAATATGGCCAACTTCATGTCTTCCCATTTCATCTTGAATGTCTAGTCCAACAACTGAAAAAAAAAAAGGTTTTAATATAAGTAGGCATTGCAAGCTGTTAAAAAAGAAAACTAAAACAATTCAAAATAACTCTGACCAATTTGTCTACTTGAAATTTTGAAGTCTAATTTTGGTTGGTTGAAAGTAAGTACTCAACTGGTCCTAAAATAACCAGCATTTAATTATTAATGCTACAACCCTCAGTGCATAAAGAAGCACGTAAGGGCGTAAGGGTTTTAGCTGTTAACTACTGACATAAATCATTGGCAAGATCACACACTGAAGGCTTTGTTCCCCACCACCCTACTACCCCGATAAACTCAAGTATATTTGGGTCAAAAAGAAAATTTAGAAATAATTATTAACATTGTCAGCCTCCAAAGCAGAAACATCTGCAGGTTTATAGAACATTAGTTAGGCCACACTTCGAATATTGTGTACAGTTCTGGCCACCACACTATCAGAAGGATATGGATGCTTTGGATAGGGTACAGAAAAGGTTTACCAGGATGTTGCCTGGTATGGGAGATTCTGGCGATGAAGCAAGGTTGGATAGACTGAGTTTTATTTCACTGGAACACAGGCGGTTGAGGGGCGACCTGATTGAAGTTCATCAGATTATGAATGGCATGGATACCCAGTGGAAAGTATGAGACTTTTTCCCCAGGACGGAAGGGTCAATTACTAGGGGACACAGGTTCAAGGCGGGGGGTTGGTAGTTTGAAAGAGGTGTGCGGGGCAAGTTTGTCCACACAAAGGATGGTGAGTGCCTGGAATACGTTGCCAAAGGTGGTGGTGGAAGTAGACACAATAGCAGCATTCAAGACGCACCTGGATGAATACATGAAGAGAAAGGTAAAAGAGGGATACAGATCCTATAAGTGAAGACAGTTTTGATATTGAAGGGCAAAATGTGTTGCTGCAAACTAGGAGGGCTGAAGGACATGCTCCTGTGCTGGGTTGTTCTTTGCTTTTTGTTTGTTCTCACAACCAAGACTGAATTCAGGCCTGTGGTAGACTGACTATTGTTGACTAATAATTAATTGTTTTGAGAACCAAACTTTGCAATTTGGCCCAAAGATCTTACCAATGACTTACAAAAGCAATTAACTGGACTGAAGTACAGTGTTGCATAAACTGTCACAACTTAAAATGGAAACAATGACAAAATCTTCCTCTAATATAATGCACAAAAGAGCCATTTTCCAGCAGTGGGATTAATGTTCTTGTTCTCAAAAGAAAAAGTAAGTTGAAAATACATCCTAAGGAGACTTAGATGCATGCAACTCCCAATCCTGTCCACAGTTCTGGACTATTGTGTTATCTGTCTGTTTACAGCACTTTGAAGACTATTACAATTCTATCTTGAGCATCAAAGATAATACATTCTGAAAAGATCCACAATTACCTTAAATATTAAAATATATACTTTGTATGTTGAACCTGATTTTCTCCTAAGAGGTAATTGAGCAAGTCAAATCAACAATGCTTGCTCCGCATGTACCATTGCTGCATACATCACTTTTCTAGTATATTTTACATTGATTTTCCACATGTCCCAGATATATTTTACATCTGCTGGTCTCCCTGGAATAATTTATATAACCAATTTCAAAAGCTTATTACTGCACCCCTATCACCTCCGCCTTTAAAGATACAAATACTATGAAGAATGATATCATGACAAACCAGTAAGAAACCACACAATTGCACAAGTTCCTCTGTGCATACGTGCAAATTAAGTTAAATTCTGGAGCAATTTTGGATGATGAGTTAGGCAGTACAGGACCCACTAGACTGCATGTACTTACAAGCTTCAACATTCACATGCTTAGAAGATAATTTTGTGGCAACATCATATGGCTCCAGTCAGTAAACAGTGACGTAACTCTAACCATCATGCCAAGCATTGATGTCATTCACAACCAGCTTTGCCCACATGAAGTATTCTAACTCACAGTGTGAAATGAGGCATTTTCTACAAAGGGGTCACATTAACTCAGTGTCTAGTGAAATTAATATCCCTGTGTCTCATGCA
Source organism: Ginglymostoma cirratum (assembly GCA_024137785.1). Lineage (NCBI taxonomy): Eukaryota > Metazoa > Chordata > Chondrichthyes > Orectolobiformes > Ginglymostomatidae > Ginglymostoma > Ginglymostoma cirratum. The sequence continues at coordinate 4,991,604 of JAHRHZ010000289.1, read as the reverse complement.
ATTAGGGACCTTTTTTGCTGAAATACTATCCAGAATAAGTGCTTACTCACAGAACATTTACAAAAAAATAGAAAAGAATAGCTGAATCCAATTTAATCAGAGCATGAGGTAACAAGGTGTAGAGCTGGATGAACACAGCAGGCCAAGCAGCATCAGAGGAGCAGGAAGGCTGACGTTTCGGGTCTGGACCCTTCTTCAGAAATGGGGGGAGGGGAAGGGGATTCTGAAATAATAGAGAAGCGGGGGGAGGCAGATGGAAGATGGATAAAGGAGCAGGTAGGTGGAGAGGAGACAGACAGGTCAAAGAGGCGGGGATGGAGCCAGTAAAGGTGAGTGTAGGTGGGGAGTAATGGCCTAAAGGCCCTCCGCTTCTTCCTGTCCCGCAGGCCCGACCAGTCTCCCTCCACTGACACCCTTATCCGCTCAGCTGAACTCGTCCACACCCTTAACAACTTCTCCTTCAATTCCTCCCACTTCCTACAGACAAAGGGGGTGGCCATGGGTACCCGCATGGGCCCAAGCTATGCCTGCCTCTTTGTAGGTTACGTGGAACAATCCCTCTTCCGAAGCTACACTGGCCCTATCCGCCACCTCTTCCTCCGTTACATCGATGACTGTATCGGGGCCGCCTCGTGCTCCGACAAGGAGCACAAACAGTTCATCCACTTCACTAACACCTTCCACCCCAATCTTAAGTTCACCTGGACCATCTCCGATACCTCTCTCTCCTTCCTGGACCTCTCTGTTTCCATCTCTGGCAACCACCTGGAAACTGATATCTATTTCAAGCCTACTGGCTCCCACAGCTACCAAGAATACACCTCCTCTCACCCATCTACCTGCAAAAATGCCAACCCCTATTCCCAATTCCTTTGCCTCTGTCGCATCTGCTCCCGAGATGGAGCAATCCACTCCTGGACATCCCAGATGTCCTCGTTTTTCAAGGACCGCAACTTCCCCCCCTGCAGAGGTCGAACACACCCTTGACGGTGTCTCTCGCATTTCCCGCAACTCATCCCTCAGACCCCCTCCCCGCAATAACAACCACAACAGAATCCCCCTTGTCCTCATGTACCACCCCACCAACCTGCAGATCCAACACATCATCCTCCAGCACTTCTGCCATCTGCAATCTGACTCCACTACCAAAGACATTTTTTCCTCCCCACCCTTATCTGCTTTCCGGAGGGACCACTCTCTCCGGGACTCCCTTGCCGCTCCACATTCCCCTCCAGCCCCACCACACCCGGTACTTTTCCCTGAAACCGCAGGAAGTGCTACACCGGCCCCTACACCTCCATCCCATGCCCCAAGAAAACCTTCCACATCAAACAGATGTTCACCTGCATATCTGCTAATGTGGTATACTGTATCCTCTGTTCCCGATGTGGCCTCCTCTACATCGGGGAAACCAAGCAGAGGCTTGGAGACCGCTTTGTGGAACACCTACGCTCGGTTCGCAACAAACAACTGCACCTCCCAGTTGCAAACCACTTCAACTCCCCCTCCCATTCCTTGGACGACATGTCCATCCTGGGCCTCCTCCAGTGCCACAACGATGCCACCCGAAGGTTGCAGGAACAGCATCTCATATTTCGCTTGGGAACTCTGCAGCCCAATGGTACCAATGTGGACTTCACGAGCTTCAAAATCTCCCCTCCCCCGACCACATCCCAAAACCAGCCCAGCTCGTCCTCGCCTCCCTAACCTGTCCATACTTTCTCCCACCTATCCACTCCCCCCACCTCAAGCCCCAGCCCCACCTCCCACCTACCAACCTCATCCTCACCCCCTTGACCTGTCCATCTTCCCTGGACTGACCAACCGCCACCCACACTCATCTTTACTGGCTCCATCCCAGCCTCTTTGACCTGTCTGTCTCCTCTCCACCCATCTGCTCCTTTATCCATCTTCTATCCGCCTCCCCCTCTCTCCCTATTTATTTCAGAATCCACCCCCCACCCCCATTTCTGAAGAAGGGTCCAAACCCGAAACGTCAGCTTTCCTGCTCCTCTGATGCTGCTTGGCCTGCTGTGTTCATCCAGCTCTACACCTCATTATCTCAGATTCTCCAGCATCAGCAGTTCCTACTATCTCTTAATGACAGCATCCTTTCTTTCTGCCACTGGCTCCTAGTTTCTGCCCTAACAACTCTTTAACCCCAGGATGATACTTGGTTCAGCACAATGAGTGTTTTTTTTAAATCTACCAAAGCCCATGCTACGTGCATGACACTGCTGGTTGCATCAACCTTGGAAAGCAGGCCAGGCAATGTTATAAAATCTGGATTCATTTTACAACAAACCCCGACATTGTTCTGTAAACAGTAACAACATTTAAAAAAATGCATGATGAGTTCCAAGAGGAGTTGAACTGACTTTCACTAGAAACAGGACAATAAGGGGCTAGGTGCAGCCAGGAGCTCATGTTTCAAGTTTATTTTAATTGCAAAATTGAGTGAGTGAACTGAGAAATGGGCTTATCAGTTACAGAAACTAAACTAAAACACAACTTTCAAGTAAAAACAGAAAGTGATGGAGGAACTCAGCAGAGCAGGCAGCTTTTGAGGACAGAGAAAAAAGTGTTCATATTTTAAGTTCCATATAACTCTTGATTGAAACTGAAGGTGGCTGGAAAGTGATGGTTTTATGCTGTCAACAAAGCAGGAAGAGGGGAAAGTAGAATAGATGGTGACGGTGCCCAAACCAAAAGGTAAAGGAAGTGCTAATTGTAGTAGAGGAAACATATTGAATAGTTGTTAATGGTAGGTGTTAAGGTCAGAGAATACGTCAGCTCTGCTCAGATCAAAACACAAACAAGATATGAGGTAGGTGGTAGACTGGGGAAGGGTGTGTAATCAAAAATGGAAGACAATGTTCTTGGTCTGAAGTCATGGAACTCAATGCTGTGTCCTTGCTCTTCCTCATCCTTTGTTAACATTATTTTAAAAATCTTCATTTCACAGCACCCTTAAAATATGTACAGGAATCTTAATCAGACTCAAAACGTCACCCCATTTCTCTCTCCACAGATGCTGCCAGATTTGCTGAGTTTCTCCAGCACTTTCTATTTTTAAATTCAGATCTCCAGAATCTGCAATACTTTGATTTTATGTATGAAATGAGGAACGATTTCACATTTAAAGTGGTAGTTTAAATGGAGAATAGAACATAAGGGGGAGGCAATGGCCTAGTGGTATTATCTTGGACTGTTAATCCACAGACCCAGATAATGTTCTGGGAACAAGGGTTCGAATCCCACTACAGCAGATGGTGGAATTTGAATTCAATAAATATCTGGAATTAAGAATCGAATCATGGCCCTGAATCCATTGTCGATTGTCGGAAAAACCCATCTGGTTCACTGATGGAAGGAAATTGCCATCCGTACCTGGTCTGGCCTACATGTGCCTTCAGGCTCACAGCAATGTGGTTGACTCTGAACTGCCACCTGGGCAATTAGGGATGGGCAATAAATGCTGCCTAGCCAGCGATGCCATCATACCATGAATGAGTATAAAAGAATCTACAGCAGCAAGGGACAGATTTGGTTGAAACATTCAAAATAAAAGGTCTATTTCACTTACCTCATAAAAGAACAGGCTTGAAATCAACTCTGAAGGAAAGAGAAAAGTTTGGCCCTAGGTGCTTCGCATATTCTGACATAAATGAAAGGGTAAGCTGACTTTTACTCACCATCACATGAAAGGTTCGGTAAACTGATATTTAGATTCACTTCAATTTTTCCTCCACTATCTTTGTCAGGGTCATCCACGTACAATTCATTCACTCTGTAATAAAACGGCAACTGCTCATTTTTGAGAACATTTGGTGATGAGAAAATGTTTTAAATGCTCCAGTCAGCGACGCCAAAGAAATGCAGCATTTTCCAAAAAATGAGACACACAAGAGCCGTTTACAAGGTGGGTGAGGGAGCGACTGAAGACTCGGAGATGAAATTTAAAATTACAGATTCCCTGAAAGGACTGCAACAGTGGCCCTAAAATCTAACTACAAAATAAACAAAAAAAAACTGCATTTCAAGTAGAGTGAAGAATCTCGCAACAGTTAGCAATTTGATATCTATATTCAAGGCATTTGTGGATATCATGTAATACAAAGGATGTATGGCTTCAGGGCAAATCAGTTTCTCATCTGCAGGGGCAAATTAAACATTTAAAAAGTACAGTTGCATAAGACTGTAATCCTAAATTGGAGGAATAAAATATGATTTCTAAAGAGCATTGTTGTTCTCTTGAGAATGTATAAATCACCAGGGACACTTCTATTAGCTTTTGCCCCGTGCTTTGGCAGTTAAATGGGAATTGTCAAAATTTCAGTCATCACTTGGTGCGGACACACTTTTTTTAATCTCCTCTCACACTCAAACCTGGTAGCCAGGCTTGACTTTTTTCAAAATTGTCCCTGCAAAGAGAAACTGACTCTGGGCTCAGGAGGTAAAGTTGTCCTTGAAGTATTACAGGAAATCGTCCACTCCTCCTGTTTTTATCTACAGTTCACACTGGTTAAATTAGTAGTGAGAAGGATAAAGAGTATGTGAAAATATTTCATGAAATTAACCCTTAAATGGATGAAGATAAAAAATGGAACACACGAAAGCTGCAGCATTGATACCCGCCCCCCCAGATGCTAACCAGCACAGTAATCAGAGGCAGTAGTGCACTGGTAACATTATTCATGCTATGTTCTGGGTCCATGGGTTCAAATCCTACCATAGTAAATTAATGTGGAATTAATCTGGCAACCATTGTCAACTATTCCAAGTATGCTTATGTCTCCTTGAGAAAGATCTATGTTACCTGGTTTGGTTTACATGTGACTCCAGACAACATTGTTGACTTTTAGCTGTCCTCTAAAATAAGCTAGCATTCCCCTCACAGTTGAAGGGATGAACAGTAAATGCTAGGCTAGCCAGTGAAGCTCATATCCCATGAATTTTTGTTTTAAAACACAATATTTATTCATTTGTTGTGAGGTTTGGGAAATGCTCCTAGCTGCTAAGCTTGAAGGCCAACTGGGTTGAATTATTTGCTCCCATAGGATGTGAGCTTGGGAGGTGGGAAGGGCACTTAATCAGGGAGGATACCAACATGCCACTACCTTCTTGCCTCCTCTAGAAATACACTGAACAGGAAGATCTATGGTCAACCTCACAGGCAACTGAGGCCCTCAAATGGGCAATAATCACTTTAGAGCCTGAGCCTGCCATCAGCATAAAACCTGCTACCAGCAGGCCAACAAACAGCTGGTCACCTCAGGCTAGAGGGCTGGTTCCCTCAGTCAAAGGCAGCGGTGTTTGATGTCCACTTCCTCCATAAGGCATGGGTTGTTCACTAAGAGTCACCAATACCCTGCCCACCCTCTCTTCCTACAATTCACAACCGGCAAACTCTGTCCACCAACCCCCCACCCTCCCCACCCAACTTACATTTGCCCTGGTCCCTTTGCAGTCCTGGGACTCCAGGGAGGGCAGTGACATCAGGAGCCACAGCCTCCTCCCCTATGCTGCTGCTACAAACAAGAGCTGCTAGTCTCTGATTCATTATGGTAGCTCACAATAGATGGGACTTACATCCCAGGGGTTTTGATTCCAGGCAAAAGTCTGCCAAAGCCCTGCCACTGCTTCATTGGCATGCAGTTCAGCTGGCTTCCCTGGTTGAGACAGTACGACCAGCTAACCGTCGGGCTTTATTGTGGTAGTATTTTAAGATGGTGGCTATACAATAGACAGTCCTGCATAAATACAGAGATGCAACTTCTGAAATAACTGAATGCGATCAACCCAGCCATGTCAACTGAGATCACAGTATCAAGTGGTTCCGTCATCTAGCTGCCAATGTCCTCCCACATTGATCCCTGGGTCTTCTCAGTCAGTAGCTGATCTGTGACTACGTGGCTTACGAGATGAGAGTCACCATGGGCAGCCGTCATTGCACAGCAAGAGGCCTTTGGGCACAAATTTCTCCGCATGAGAAAGGGCAGAAAATGCAGTCTCTTTTGGCCTGTGGTTTTCTGGAGCAGAGGGAACAGCATGGTTTTAAAGATGGCTGAACGCCCGCTGATATGTCTACCCAGAATCAGAGAGATCTCAAAACTTCAGATTGGGCCTCACCTGTATTTCCTTCCATTCACCACCAAAGCCTGATACAGGAGACTTCTTTTTAAGAGGACTTAGCTACATCATGCTCATATTTATGGTATCTGTGCTAAGGAAGGAGCATGAATATGGTGACACTATTTTTCCATCTCTCTTTCTTCTTTTTCTTCTGTAAATGTTTGGTGTTGCACTGTAATCGCACGGAGTTGCGGCATTGCTGTTGTAATTCCCTCTTTTTACTTTTGGATATGCATAGCAATTGTACTGTAGCAAATTTCCATAAGGACAATTTAAAAATTGTAAGAGGATGACCACAGCTAACACGTGAAAAGAGTGTGCGCCATTTTACAGAGGGAACTTTTTGTAACATGTTTGAAAAAGTCTGTTATCTGTTTTATTTTGCACGTCAGGGATAGAACTTAAAATTAGAGCCAAGAAATTACTTGCATAAGGACCACCTTCCACAAAAGAAAGCTGCAAGCTGAGGTCAATTTAACACTTTAAAACTAAAACTGATTTTTTTTAAAAATTAAATATATGAAGGGATATGGAAAAAAGTCACATAGCCTAGATTAAGAGAAATTAGTCAGGATTCAATTAAACAGCAGAGTGAGGTCAAGGAACAAAATGGCTTCCTCTTTTTCCAAATCCACATCCATCTTTTGTGAAAATACATATGAAGCAGGGATTTGTTCATGACCTGTTGCTATAGATGGTCTAACTAAAATAAGGAGGGAGGGCAAGTATGATTCTTTTTAGTCATAAGCAAACCATGGCGAACGAAACACCATTTGCCTTCTGGTACCCCCATAAAGTCAACAATAATGAACAATGGTCATTGTAATTGAGCCTTATACATTATGCTTTTCCCTTCAAAAGAAATGTTTTAATCAATACTATCAACCACAGAGGTCAAGGGAGAGAGTGTCATACTTACATTTCAGTGGCAATGAAACCAGTCAGTTCTGACAGGAAAAGGAACAGCATGAACACGCAGCAGCAGATGGAAACTATAAAACAAATAAATGCATTTAAACACAAACTCCAGTACTCATTTTGCTCAAAGTGCATTGTAAAGTGCAAGAAATTCTACTGAATTATATTGGTGTAGACCATAATTCAATTTTATCACCTATTATTTATATAGCATAGCAAAGAGTCATAGTACTTCGGTATATTCACACAGCTAAGACTGACTAACTGATGACTTGGGTGAAGATAAGCATTGGCAGATAAAGTAGCAAGTAAAAGCATTTTTTAAAAAAATCTCGATCAGAAAATTGAATTGTCATCAGTGTTTTACAAGTAAATTGTGGATTCACAGTATGTTATGAATAATTCATCTACACGTTACTTTTAGGATGAGGGGATTAAACAAGCAACAGTTCGAGACTTGGGATCATTTGGCACATTTGTAGTGTCTCTAGCTCTGAGCCGGCAAGCCTGGGTTCCAGTCCACCTGCTCCAAAAGGTGTGTCTGAACGTGCCTGCTCAGGTTGATTAACGGTATCTTAGTAAATGGCAGTGTCACTGATTGATCTGGAGAAGCAACATCCCATGTCATTCTATGTTTCTGACGTCAAATCAATTACCTGTATTTGTTAGAGTAATGAACCATTATACAAAACTGAGGCAAAGGGAACATGACACTGCACACTACACACATATCCAACCCCCCTACCAAAGACAGTTTTCCCTCCCCACCCTTATCTGCTTTCCGGAGGGACCATTCTCTCTGGGACTCCCTTTCCGCTCCACACTGCCCTCCACTCCCACCACACCCAGCACTTTTCCCTGAAACCGCAGGAAGTGCTGCACCTGCCCCTACACCTCCCTCCTCACCCCAATCCCAGGCCCCAAGACGACTTTCCACATCAAGCAGATGTTCACCTGCACATCTGCTAATGTGGTATACTGCATCCACTGTTCCCGTCGTGGCCTCCTCTACATCGGGGAAATCAAGCGGAGGCTTGGGGACCGCTTTGCGGAAACCTACGCTCATTTCGCAACAAACAACTGCACCTCCCAGTCGCGAACCATTTCAACTCCCCCTCCCATTCCTCAGACGACATGTCCATCCTGGGCCTCCTGCAGTGCCACAACGATGCCACCTGAAGGTTGCAGGGACAGCATCTCATATTTCGCTTGGGAACTCTGCAGCCCAACGGTACCAATGTGGACTTCACGAGCTTCAAAATCTCCCCTCCCCCGACCACATCCCAAAACCAGCCCAGATTGTCCCCGCCTCTCTAACCTGTTCTTCCTCCCACCTATGCTCTCCTCCCACCTCAAGCCCCACTCCCATCTCCTACCTACTAGCCTCATCCCACCCCCTTGACCTATCTGTCCTCCCTGGACTGACCTATCCCCTCCCTAACTCCCCACTTGCACTGACTTTACTGGCTCCATCTCCGCCTCTTTGACCTGTCTGTCTCCTCTCCACCTATCTTCTCCTTTATCCATCTTCTTTCCGCCTCCCCCTCTCTCTCTATTTATTTCAGAACCGCCTTCCCCTCCCCCATTTCTGAAGAAGGGTCTAGGCCCAAAATGTCAGCTTTCCCGCTCCTCTGATGCTGCTTGGCCTGCTGCGTTCATCCAGCTCTACACCTTGTTATCTCATGACACTGCACACGATTGCTGAGCTGCTAAAGGTTAGATACAGCAGAAGTATGACTGACCAATAGAGTACTGGAGGTTCAAACAAACAGTTGGCACATTGGAGACAGCTTGCTTTTTGGGTTATCAGGGCTGGTGAGTACTCTGCATTTTCCTTCCCCATACGATAATAATGACTACACATCAAAAAGTACTTCATTCGCTTTAAGAAATTATTGGAGGTCCCAAGATTATGAAAAGTGTTTTGCAAATGCAAGTCTTGGTTCGTTCTCTTCATCAAGTATACTGATGTTTTTGACTGAGCTTCTTGAATAATTCAAAATTTTATTAATTTTCAAAACCGGTATGAATTGCAGTAAGTGCAGCCAGTTTTGAATCAATCATTGAACATTTAAACTAAAAGTCAGGGAGACCTGGCCAGAAATGCTCTTCATGCAAATTTGTTCACAAGCAAACTCAACAGATGATAATTCTACTTGTTGCCTTGTAAGTCATGCGACAAAAAGTAAACAAAGTTGGACAGGACTGTGGTTAAAGTTAAGAAACAATCCTTTCAAATGGGGGATTGGAGCTAACACCCTTAGCTCACTAAAAATAAAGACTAACTGATTTGTGAATTCTGGAAGCAAAATGGATAAGTAATAGTAAAATCCAGGAAAAAGCACATGTAGGGGCAGCACAATGGCTCAGTGGTTAGCACTGCTGCCTCACAGCGTCAGGGACCCGGGTTCAATCCCACCCTTGAGTGACTGTGTGGAGTTTGCACATTCTTCCTGAGTCTGCATGGATTTCCTCTAGGTGTTCCAGTTTCCCCCCACAGTCCAAAGATGTGCAGGTTAGGTGGATTGGCCGTGCTAAGTTGCCCATAGTGTCCAAGGATATGGAGGCTAGGTGGGTTAGCGATGGGGAATGCAGGGTTACAGGGACTGGGTAGGTGATGTGTATGGGTGAGATGTTCTTCGGAGGGTCGGTGTAGACTTGACTGGTTGAATGGCCTGCTTCCACTCTGTAGGGATTCAATAATTCTACTCACGTCAATTTTACTCACCTCACCATACAAGGCTGTCCACCCCAGGGTCACATGGTAAAAACAATGATGAAACAATAACAACTTCATGCAAATTGGCCTCCACTGGTTCATGGTTGAATTTCAGCCATTTCTTTTACATTAACTATCATTACACCACAAGATTATCAACATTTGTTTGACCTTAATACTCAAGGGTGTTTTTGTATTTTTACACTCTTGCCATGGAGAACATTCTGAAGAAATAGAGAAATTAAAAGCCTATTAATTGTGGCTCAAAGCAACTTTGTAGCAGGCAATAATGCTATAGCAACAGAGGTTTGTAATAGACATTCACAAAATAAATAATAAAGAAAAACAAAACTTCAGAACTAGAACGGCTGTTTCTACTTGACATGTTTGTTAGAAGCGAGCTACAAAATCTGTACTTTCTGGATCGAAGGCAGGAACGCAACCAATGAGCAAAAACATTCACTGCAATAATTAAGGCACAGGCCCCCTAATAGTGGGAAATTAAGGAGCAAATAAGTAGGGAGATCTCAGACAGCTGTAAGAACAGTCGGGGATTTTAATTTTCCAAATACAGACTGGGACTGCAATAGAGTTAAGGGCTTGGATGGGGAGGAATTTGTTAAGTATGTTAAACAGAACTTCCTCAATCAATATGTGGGTGATTGTACAGGAGAAGGGCAAAACTCAACCTTCTCTTGGAAAGTAACACAGGGAAAGTGACTGAGGTGTCAGTGGGGGAGCACGTTGGAACCAGTGACCATAATTCTATTAGTTTTAAAATAGTCATGGAAAAGAATAGTTCTAGTCCACAAGTTCTAAATTGGGACAAGGCCAATTTTGACAGGAACATTCAAAAGTTGATTGCGGGATGCTGTTCACAAGTAAAGGGACTTCTGATAAGTCTGATTCAAAAGCATGACTTCAGGAGTTCAAGGCCAGCATTTTCCTGTTAGTGTTAAGGGCAAGGATGGCAGGAGTAGGGAACACTGGATGACTAGCGATATTGACGTTCTGCTCATGAAAAAGGAGGAGATATATTTCTGGTATAGTCAGCTGGGAGTATAAGGGCTGTAGGAGTACACTTAGGAAGGAAATCATGAGGGCAAAAAGGGGACATGAGATAGCTTTGGCAGGAAAGGTAAAGGAGAATCCAAAGAGATTCTACAAGTATAAGTACGGCAAAAGAGTTACCAGGGAGAGAATGTGGCTCCTTAAAAGATGTGTAGAGCCACAGGAGATGGGCGAGACCCTAAAAGAATATTTCATGTCACTATTTACCGTGCAGAAAGAAATGGAAGCTACGGAAACTCGGGGATATAAATTGAGACATCTTGAAAAGAGTCCACACTACAGGAGGAGCAGGAAGTGTTAAAACACATTAAGGTAGGTAAATCCCCAGGACCTGTTCAAGTGCTTCCCTCATTGAGGGAATTGTGGGAAGACAGTGAAGTAATTGAGGGGAACCTAGCAAAGATATTTGTTTCATTGACAGCCATGGATGAGGTCCTAGAAGACCGCAGGATGGCTAATGTTGTTCCATTACTTAAGAAAGGCTGCAAGGAAAAGCCAGGGAACTATAGACCAGTGAGCCTAACGTCATAGGTGGGTAAGTTGTTGCAAGGGATTGAGAGACAGGATCTATGTGCATTTGGAAAGGCAAGGACTGATTAGGGACAGTCAGACACATGGCTTTGTGCGTGGGAAATAGCGTCACACAAATTTGATTGAGTTTTTTGAAGAGGTGACCAAGAAGATGGATGAAGGCAGAGTGGCAGATGTTGTCTACATGGACTTCAGCAAAGCTTTCAACAAGATTCCTCCTGGCAGACTGGTTAGTAACATTAGATCATACGGGATCCTGGGAGAGCTGGCCAATTGGATATAAAATCGGTTTGACAGTAAGATATACAGTGTGGTGCTAGAGGGTTGTTGTTCAACTTGGAGGCCTGTGACCAGCAGTAAGCCACAAGGATGGGTGCTGGGTACATTGTGTTCGTCATTTAAATAAACAATTCGGATGAGAATATAGGAAGCATGGTTAGCAAGTTTGCAGGCGACACCAAAATTGGTGGTACAGCGGACAGTAAGGTTATTCTTTTATTTTCCTCAGGTCTGGTTGTGGAGCTGGGAGCTGTTCAGTATCTGCGCTCCTGACCAGGGGGCAGTTTCAGCCCCAAGTTTCAGCAGTGTGATTATTTCAATGATCTCAATGATGGGCAGCTATACAGGATACCCGCTTTTACTGGCTGAGGCAACTTTATAAAATGCTGGTTAAACTACACCTGAAGAACTATGTATAGTTCCGGTCAACACATTATAGGAAGAATATGAAGGGATCAGACAGCAAGTGCAAGACAGAGAAAAAGAGCGCGCGGGAGACAGAGAAAGAGCATGAGAGAGAGGGGGCAGAGAAACTTTACCAGGAAGCTGCTAGGACTGAACAATCTGCGCTATGAATACCCTGGGGTCGGTTTCCTTAGAACAGATTGGATGAGAGAAGGCTTGATAGAATTGGATCAATCATATGGGGCGGCACAATGGTTAGCTCTGCTGCCTCACAGTACCAGGTACCCAGGTTCAATTCCACCCTTGGATGACTGTCTGTGTGGAGTTTGCACATTCTCCCTGTGCCTGCGTGATTTCCTCCAGGTTCTTCAGTTCCCTCCCAAAGATGTGCAGGTTAGGTGGATAGCAAATGCAGGGCTGCAGGGATAGGGTAGGGGAATGGGTCTGGGTTGGATACTCTTTGGAGAGTATGGCCTGCTTCCATACTGTATGGATTCTGTGAAAAGACACTTAGAGGATGGATTAGAAGGCACATATTCCACTAGTTAAGAGGTAGAAGGCTAAAAGGAGAGTTGAGGAGAATAGCTTTTCATCTAGAGTGTGGTAGGAATCTGGAACTCACTGCCTGAAAGAGTTGATGAGCCAGAAAATCTTGTGACATTCGTACAATATTTAGATATTCACTCCTCTAAATGTGATAGTCTCCAGGGCTATGGCTAAGAGCTGGAAAATGGGAATAGTGCCATCAGATCATTTTTGACCAACATGGTCTTGATGGGCTGAACAGCCTCCTTCTGTGCTGTAAACACCTGGGAGACTATGAGACATCGTCACTACTAATTTATGCAAATCACCAAAAATAACCCAACTATAAAACTTAGATATCCTAAGCAATCAAATGGCACCAAAGAAATAAAATCTTTTGGCAGAGGAAAGCAAGACCAGCATCACAATACCATAGAATGAAACAGGTTATTTGTCTTATTGTATCTGTGTCAAGTCTTTTGAATGAACTAACCAATTATAGCTTTGACCCTACAGTTTCCCCAAGCCTGCAATGTTTCTTCTTTCTCCGTCGAATATTAAATTCCCTTTTGAAATTCACTTCTGAGCCTACTTCCAACACCCCTTTCAGGCAGTACTTACCAGATCATACCTCACTGCTGAAAAATACTGCTTATATCATCACTGGTACTTTTAGCAATTAATTTGGATCCACACGCCATTACTGCAGTTACCAATATGTTAGTCACTGGAAAATACCCTACATCCACTTATTCTTCCAAAACTCATGATTTTGAGCATCTCTATTAAATTTCCCTTGAACTTTCTCTGCTCTTAAGAATTGTCGCCTCAACATCCTCAGTTCTTCAGTATCTCCACATCACAATACACATTTCCCCCTCCAAGGGCATCCAAGTACAAACATAACCACAAAAAAGAGGAAGACAGTCTGGAACTCTTTTGCAGTTTTAAGGGTTAAGCTTTAAGCGACTGTGTGGAGTTTGCACATTCCCCTTATGTTTGTGTGGGTTTCTGCCAGGTGCTCTGGTTTCCCCCCACAATCCAAAGATGCGCAGGTTAGGTGGATTGGCCATGCTAAATTGTTCCATAGTGTCCAGGGATGTGCAGGCTAGGGGATTAGTTGTGGTTAATACAGGGTTACAGGGATAGGGTGGGGGTGTAGGTCTGTTTGGGATGGTCTTCGGAGGGTCGGTGCGGACTCGATGGGCTGAATGGCCTCTTACCTGCACTGTAGGGATTCTATGATATTATTCAGAAAATCAATTAGATGTATTACTGCCTGCAAATCTCAAAGCATTCTGCAATCTGCTAGACAGGAGTAAACTACTACTGGGAAAATTTCAGAACTTATGACACAAATGGTCAGGAAGGAAACTGTATTCTACTTGATTGTCAACCGATCCAAAGTGATACTGTGGGAAATATCTGGTTACTTCGCAGAATCTCAGCCACCCGCTTGCAGCTGCTGCTGGTTTGACGCAGCCTCAGAATCAATACTTACTGTGGAACTCCCCCTGGTGTGGCTTCCTGAAATTCCCCTTCAGTGACATGAGCCAGAACGGTGAGCTATAGGCAGCACTCACTGTCCATGAGATCACTGGGATGGAACATTAGAGAATGACAGGAAGAATGGTCTGGGCAGAAAATGTCAGTTCCCACTTCTCTTTTAAGCCCCAGCTTTTAACAGAATAAAAAGAAAAGTCAATAAAATGTATGTGAAAGGGTTTTAGAGGGGGAAAAACCACGTCTTATTAGAATCAAAATGTTAACTAAGCTTTGCTCGTTACAGATGTCCTGCACTTTGTTTATTTAAAATGTGATAGCGCTGTAAATTCAAGTGGGAACTAGAGTTGCATAAACTGATGTGATAATCAAATATAAGTATTCTGTAAAGGCAGACAAGGAAAGAGACCATATTAATTACGAAAATATAAAGATTTTAATAGATATACATAGAAACATCGACACAGAAAACAGGCCACTCAGCCTACGACTGCATGCTGGTGTTTATCACCATGAGAAGTCCCAATTCTACATGCCAACCCCATTCCATACCCACTTACTCCTCTGCCCTTCAAAAGTCTACATGAACATATTCTTACATATTGGCATGGCTACTGCATTAATAACTAACTCCAAATCGCATGACTCTGTAAAAATATTTCTCCTGTCTGCTGTCCTGAATCTCAAGTTTGTAACTGCCCTCTAATTCAACCACTACAAAGTATATTTCTATCCACTTTATTCCATCTCTTCTACTCAAAATGGGAATTGCCCACCACACTGATTATGCAAAGCTCACACTCATCAATGCTGTCGCAGACAGGGACATCTACAGCACATACAGTTTGGTGAAAATAGATTTGTGTCAGTCATACCACTTACATTGACTCTCACATCTCATGCAGCAAACCTAGTCTGAGTCTAGGATTCAACCAAGTGGGTCATAGGTAGTATCATAAAGCCACTGAAAACACCCATGATCATCAGCACTTAGATATTCTGTGCTCTTCTCTCCTCAGTGCCTCCAAGTGGCATTGAACATGGAGGACCACTGATTCATGAGCTAAGTGAGGATGCTAGGTGGTATGCAACAGATTGTCTTGCCTGTGTCTCACCCGAGGCTCCAACATTTCGTGAAGATTTTGAGGAGTCAAAGCCACTTTCATTTATTGTGTACCACTGTGCTCGACATGCCCCTCATGACAGGGAATATCCAGGGAAAGGGATGGGTGAAGTCTTGCTGGGACTTTGATCTATGATTAAATCAGACTGTATCTTGACTAGTCCGTGACACAGCTCTCCCAATTTTGACATCAGTCCCCAGTGAGGAGGGCTTTGCAGCTACTTTCAGGCTGGACTAATTTGACGGAATGTTAATTCCATACCTAGATCACAGTTGAGTACCTAATCCGGTTTTACTTTCATGCGTTGTAGCTGCTAGTTACAAGTGACTTCAGAAGGTAGCTAAAAAACATGATCAACCACATAGATGTAGGGTTGAAATTGTGAATAGGATCAAACTGCTAAGCACACAATTGAAACAAAAAAAACCCAAAAGAACTGTGGATGCTGGAAATCAGCAACAATAACAGAAATTGCTGGAAAAGCTCAGCAGGTCTGGCAGCATCTGTGGACAGAAAGCAAAGGTATCATCTTGGGTCCAGTAACCCTTCTTCAGAACTGACTGTGGATGGGAAAAGGTTGGTGTTTATGCAGAAGATACGGCGGAGGGTGGGGTAAGGAGTAAACGATACGTGGAGATAGAGTCCAAAGAGAGAGAAAGAGAGTTGGACAACGGAGTGGTTAAAGGTCAGTCTGGGGGAATGAACAGTTGACAGGGGGGGCTCTTAATAGCTGACAATGAGTTTGTGTGGTAGCAGCTCATGTGATGACAAGGCCTGTAAGGTTTGGGGTAAGGACATGGCCTCAAGGCAGAGCTACCGCTACTATGGAGGGAAGAGGAGGGCTTATAGCTGGTGAGGGAGATGGGTCACACCCAGCTGAGGGCCCGGTCAACCACAGTGCTGGGGAGGAAGGCGGACATTTCGGAGGCTCCTTTGTCGAAGTTGGCAATCATCAGAACAGACGCAACGGAGACAGAGGAACTGGGAGAATGGATTGGCAGGGTGTAAGGATGGACAGTAAAGATAACTGTGGGAGTTGGTGGGTTTGTAGAGGATATTAGTGGCCAGCCTATCACCAAAAATGGGACCAAATGTCAAGGAGGGCAAGGGAGGAGTCAGAGATGGACCAGGTGAAGGTGACAGCAGTGCAAAAATTGGGAACGAATTAGGCAAACTTTTCCAATTCAGGGTGAGTAAAGAAAGCAGCACCGATGATCTCATCGATATACCAGATAAAGGAGTTGTGGGTGGGGGTTAGAATAGGACCGGCACAAGCAATGTTCCACGCACCCCACATAGAGTCGGGCAAAATTGGAGCCCATGCGGGTACCCACGGCTACCTCCCAGACTTGGCACAAGTGAAACAGTTGAATTTTAAATAAGAATCAGGTTTGCTGATCTTTACTGCAGAAATTAGTCCTTTACTTTAATTGGATTTTGACCTCTTAAACTGTCATCGCAGAAAACTGGTATTTTCTAGATTACATTTAAGTGACATGTTTGGAGCGCTATTGTGAACAGTACTTTGACAAAGTAGCTATGGCTTTCATAAGTAATTTAAATTTGAAGATTTTAGAGCTATTAATATTGTTTCTCCTGTTGAAAACTGAAGAGCAGTGGACAATGGACTACTGCTTATAAACTTTCTGAGCAGTTATCTGATGTAGAAACATGGAAAACAGGAGAAGTAGTAGGTGCCTTGAACTTTTGTGCCTGCCCCACCTTATAATGCGATCACAGCTGATCATCAAACTCAGTATCCTGTTCCCACTTTCTCTCCATACCCTTTGATCCCTTTAGTCCCAAGCAGTATGCAGTCATGCCTCTGTTCCTGAGAACCCCTGTGGATAATGAAATTCGTGGGTGCAGATCTTGTTAAAAAAGGTCAAAAATCGCAGATATACGGCTTTTGCCCGCAGATGTCGATTTTTGTTGTCACTTTTTTTTGCCACAGATGGGTGAATATCGTGATTTCACAGACACAGGGTATTTACTGTGTCTAACTCCTTCTGGAAAACAATCAATGATTTGGCAATAATCACTTTCTATGGTAGACAATTCCACAGACTCATCACTCTGTGGGTGAATAAATTGCCCATCTCAGTCATAAGTGACCTATCCATTTAACTAGACTGTGGGTGGAGACAAAATATATTGCACACTGAAATTTTATTATTTCTTCATTAAGAGTTGTGTTCTCCTTAACACTTGTTCTGTAAAGCCACATTCAACTGTACTGTTTATACTTCCTCTTATTTCTGAGAAATTCCTGAAGGTATGACTCCTCTTCTCAGAATACTTCTGTTTTGTCATCACATTCATATTGTAGCAATAAACAGCTCAAACAGATTTTTTTTTATTAAGAAACAGAAGTTCCAAATTATCGTCATCTTGTTATACAAACTAGACCCTTACAGTAGCTAAAACATTAATTTCATTACACATAGAAAATAGGATCATGGCTTATCATCCAACTGAGTACCCTGTTCCCACTTCCCCACATACCTTTGATGCCTTTCGTCCTGAGAACTATACTTTAAAGATAAAAACCAAAAGACCTGCGGATGCTGTAATTCAGGGACAAAAACAAAGTTGCTGAAAAAGCTCAGCAGATCTGGCAGCATCTTTTCTCCTTCAGATGCTGCCAGACCTGCTGAGCTTTTCCAGCAACTTTGTTTTTGTATACTTTAAAGATTATGGTTTATGGAAAAAACATTCTGTAATTTTACCTATTTTGAGATACATACAAATTCAATGCCATTTTAATCATTATTCTTGTTACTTTAAACTTCACAACTTTGCGATTTCATATTTGAGCCTCCGTCCTCTAAAGGATATTTCTGTTGTCTACCTTAAAAGTGAGAATGCCTAATTTGTGTATATAAGCGCTGTCCAAAACCAGGAAACCATATGAATACTTATTTCTACTTTTTACTTCAGGATTAGATTTGTCTCAACCTTCAAAAAGAAAGTTAAAATTAGAATTAGTTACCAATTAGAATTTTGTTCTTAGACAGTGAATGTTCAATTTATATTGTCCACCCCATTTTTGTAACTCACTAGAGTTTTCATTTTAGAACAACATACTGCATGCTACATAGCCTTTTAAGGGTACCATTGATTTTTGCTTGAAGGAATGTCACTGAACTACAATAAAGATGTGGGTTATTATGTGTATCAAAACAGAGGAAGTGTCTTACAATATTGGGAGATACGCAGCTTACAGTCACTAAAAGTCAAGCACTATGACTCACGATGCCAAACTGTCAAAAATGAGTAATCGAAATGCATTTCGACAGTCCAGTTACAGATCATGTGATTTTCTGAAATAAAGATCAGGAAAGCTGGGTTACGCCATCCAAGTGCAATAACTAAGCCTTGTATTAGCAGAACTAGACGACGAGTAGGTAGAGGCGCAAATGTTCAAGATAAACACTGAAGTGCTTTTCTACATCTTAGCAATCACAAAAAAAGCTTAAATTTATTGCATCATAAAGAAACATGATTTGGGCTTTATTTGAAGCTTTATAAATGGAAGAAAAAGGTGAAAACTCAACTTTAGAACTGTACTTAGCGATGATTAGGTCACAGTTAGCAAACTGCGTGAAATTTTCAGGCACCTCATTATAGGAAGGGCATTAAAATTATAGAGAAGGGATACACAATGTAAGTTCAACTGCATGAAGTCAAGAATTAAAAAAAGAAGTTTCTGGAAATGATCAGCAGCTCAGGGAGCATCTGTGAAGGGAAATCAAAGTTAATATTTCGGCTCCACTGACCCTTCCTCAGAACTAATGGTAGCGAGGAAAATGAGAGAGAACAAGCATGGGGCTGGATGAACACAGCAGGTCAAGCAGCATCATAGGAGGAGGAAAACTTGACGTTTCGGGCCTAAACCCTTCATCAGATATGGGGGAGGGGAAGAGGGTTCTGAAATAAATAGGGAGAGAGGGGGAGGCGGATAGAGGATGGATAGAGGAGCGGATAGGTGGAGAGGAGGCAGACAAGTCGAAGAGGCGGGGATGGAGCCAGTAAAGGTGAGTGTAGGTAGGGGGGTAGGGAGGAGATAGGTCAGTCCAGGGAGGACGGACAGGTCAAGGGGGCGGGATGATGTTAGTAGATAGGAGATGGGGGTGTGGCTTGATGTGGGAGGAGGGGACAGGTGAGAGGAAAAACAGGTTAGGGAGGTGGAGTGAAGCTGGGCTGGTTTTGGGATGCGGTTGGGGGAGGGGAGATTTTGAAGCTTGTGAAATCCACATTGATGCCATTGGGCTGCAGGGTTCCCAGGCTGAATATGATTTGCTGTTCCTGCAGCCTTCGGGTGGCATCACTGTGGCATTGCAGGAGGCCCAGGATGGACATGTCATCTGAGGAATGGGAGGGGGAGTTGAAATGGTTCGCGACTGGGAGGTGCAGTTGTTTGTTGCGAACTGAGCACAAGTGTTCTGCAAAGCGGTCCCCAAGCCTCCACTTGGTTTCCCCGATGTAGAGGAAGCCACAACGGGTACAGCGGATGCAGTATACCACATTGGCAGATGTGCAGGTGACCATGTGCCTGATGTAGAAAGTCTTCTTGGGGCCTGGGATTGGGGTGAGGGAGGAGGTGTGGGGGCAGGTGTAGCACTTCCTGCGGTTACAGGGAAAAGTGCCGGGTGTGGTGGGGCTGGAGGGGAGTGTGGAGCGGACAAGGGAGTCGCGGAGGGAGTGGTCCCTCCGGAAGGCAGATAAGGGTGGGGAGGGAAAAATGTCTTTGGTGGTGTGGTCTGATTACACATGGCGGAAGTGTCGGAGGATGATGCGTTGGATCCGGAGGTTGGTGGGGTGGTA
>JAHRHZ010000289.1:4941629-4971167 GCA_024137785.1 Ginglymostoma cirratum | reverse complement strand
CAAGCAGCATCATAGGAGCAGGAAAGCTTGACGTTATGATGCTGCTTGGCCTGCTGTGTTCATCCAGCCCCACACCATGTTATCATCAGATGCTGCCAGACCTGCTGAGCTTTTCCAGCAACTTCTGTTTTTGTTCCTGATTTACAGCATCCACAGTTCTTTTGGTTTTTATTGCAAGGAGTGAGGAATGGGAAGCTACAGTTTCAGGAGAGATTTGAAATGCTGTGCCTGCTCCTACAGCAACAAAGACAGCTAACAGATATAAAAGGAGTTTGCTTTTAAATGATGCAGGGTGATGAAACGTCTGCAATCAAATACAGCGGCTCAGCAAGCAAGTCTACAACCTCATCCACAACCCGAGCTACAAATCCGGTCAAGAACACTAAATTTACTTTGTCATGACATGAAACTTTCTTTTCTCTGATTTGTCAGAATTATTTTTGTTCCAATTTTCACAAAAACAAATTTTTCTAGCAATAATCACATAGTCAGAAAAAATATCTTTATTGCAAGAACGTTGGGCCACGGAAAACTTTGTCACATGGCCTGATATCTGTATCTTTTATGACAAATAGAAATAAAAAATGGACACATGAAGATACAGCGCTAAGTGAGAATAGATGAAATACAAGTCTACAACCGGGTAGCCCAGTTGTGGGAACTAGTAAACTTAAAATTATTAGTTTTAAGAAAAAGATGGCATGAATTAAATGGGCTGAAGTGATCTCCTCCAACATTCTCTAAAATTCATATCAAATCAAATTTAACTAAAACACAATTGATTCATCATCAGGCCACATAATTCAGGATTGGATAATGACTGCGTAAATTGGATTTTGAATTAGCATTTCCCCAGGAACATAAAATTAAGATGAATGGTTGAAATTTTCTATTCTGTTCAGCAGCCTAGCCATTGGCAAGGAAGTTTGCAAAATACAGCAAAAATACCTGATTACCCCTTAAGGTTTAAATGCCCAGTACTAATGAATAGCAACTTTCTGATTTCTCTGTATTTACACCTCATTATTAGCTGAACTCACTTCATTTCTATGCAGCACCCAATTCTCCTTTCTATCTTTGAGAAATTAGATGGTATAATTCAGATGTGAAAATCAGAGCGATTACCTGGCCACATAGTTATCCAGGCCTTCAGGCAACTCCAACACTACAACAATGTTCCTGAATGCTCCCTGGAAACAATCCTTTTCCACCTTCCGTCCATACCAGTAGACAACAGCAAACCACATCATTTTACCGCTTTCAGACCAAATGACACACCACTATAGTGATGCCGGTCTTCGCATAGGAACTCAGGGACATTTATGACTTGCTTCTTAAAGTCAGCTTGCATACACACGTCACAAGCTTCTGCCGAAGATGCATCATATGACTCTTAGCTGACAAGAGGTAGAGGCAGCTTATCACAATTCGGAACACTAACAGTCAAGGGAGTGTACGTCTTGCTCTGCAGCTCTATAATACTCCAATGTCACACATGAAGCTTGTCCTAGCAACTTACACAGATAACATACTGCGTGTGCTTTAAACAAATGGTCACATCAGAAAATCAAAGGGACTTGCTCTGAGTGGGCTTAAGGGGTCCATTAATAAGTTGGGGATGCCACAACACCAAGTAAAGGGGCTCATCTGATTACAGTCCAAGCGGTTGGCCAGGATCATTCTGGTGCTTGGTCCTAGAGTCAGAGCTCCATGGCCTTACAATTCAGCGATTAGGCCACAACCAACTTTGCAAGTCAAATGCAACCAGTCCAGGGACTTCAGAAAGATCAGACAGGATGTCGTGCAGACACCTGGCTGGATGCCTCGCCATGTTCGGCTGTAGCTGTTGTGCCAAAACAATCCAAGGGGTAGTTTGCAAACAAACAGTCAGTCTTGGGGCTTTAGGTTATTAATAGTCAGGGAGCTTATCGGTGGATTCTTGGGAAAAGTGTGATGCTCAAGTTGGCAATGGGCTGAGTCAAAGAGGGAATGACTATTATGAAAAGCAGCAATTCAAGACAAAAGGGTGAAATCTCTGAACGTAGGAGAGAACAGGAAGCAGCGGAAGAGGCATTTTCACAAGCGACAATCACTCAAGCCTGAACATGAGGAGAATATGTGACCAAAAAACGCATGGCAATTTACAAAGCCACGAGCTTAGAGGGAAAATTGGCAATATTAAGAGTTATATGAAAGGGATGAACCCTTTGGACAACCAGAAATGGAGGGAGCATGCAAAAACATCAGGGACACAGGCAGCAACATAAAAAGGGGAGGCGAAGGATTAATTCTGGTATTAGTGGTGGTGGTGGAGGGATGGTGACTGCTTCAGGAGCAGAATGTACAAGTTATCTTTAAGGTTTTGGAATAGATTAGGCAATCCATCGCAACGGATCCCAGAGTTTAAAAACTAGGCGGGAAAACACACTGACGCTTCATCAGAGGCTGCACTGAGGATGTTACCAAGCACGGTAACAAAACATCTGCGAACAACAAACTAGCTCGGTGAGCCAACCAACCTCAACAAGTTATCTTGTTAAAATACTATCAAGAAGCAATAGTGAAGGCATTGTTGAGTGAAATTTAATAGTGTGGCCCCAAAATACATTAAGGAGGAGATTAAGAAAAATAAATTGGTTGAACTGATTTTGACAAAGGTTCAGATTTATTTTTAACTGCAGACACCTGTGTGTTTAGGAGTCTCCAAATTGAGCCATCGTCTGCTGAAGATTGCATCTTGATGTGCTGGGATTGTTTACATTCTCCCAATGTTAACAGGGCAGTCATTTCAGCCAAGCAGCAGGAAACACAGGAGCCAGACTACAGACAGCCTACTCACACTCCTGAAGGGGGGTTGTCAATCAGGCTTGAGAACTGCCCAAGACTTCATTCATGTTAATGCAAGAATAACCCAAACGAAAAACAAGATTGTTAGAGACTTGAAAATACAAACCTCAACCCTACAGAGTCACGATCTGCAGACAGTCACACAAAGTGATACTCCCTTGTAAGCAAATAAGGAAATATCAAGATATGGGAGTCTCAAACAAATAATCTAAAACATAATTGAAGGTATTAAAGTAACGAATAGTTGGTAAACACCCAGTCGGCCAAACAGCATCTGTGGAGGGTGAAATAGTGAATATTTCATGTCCTTGATCTTTCATCAGTATCAAAAATGTGGTAGAAAT
Organism: Ginglymostoma cirratum; assembly: GCA_024137785.1. Lineage (NCBI taxonomy): Eukaryota > Metazoa > Chordata > Chondrichthyes > Orectolobiformes > Ginglymostomatidae > Ginglymostoma > Ginglymostoma cirratum. The sequence goes on along the minus strand of JAHRHZ010000289.1, from coordinate 4,967,976 downwards.
GGGCAGTTTTGAAGCAAGGCAGAATCGGTGGAAAAATAGTTGAGGTGGACCAGGGAATGACAGACCAATGCCCGTCGCCAACAAGAGAATCTAACGTTCTCCCCTTGATGCTCCATAGCAGTGCCATCACTGAATACCCCACTGTCAACATTCCAGCAGAGATCACTGACCAGCAAGCAGGAAAACAAGCGACAAATACAAAAGAATTTAGTGCCAAACCCTAAGTGCCCTTGAAGTGGTGCAGCTGCGAGCTGCCATTTAATTACTGCAGCCCATTTGAAAGTTCCATGGTGCCAATGGGAAGAGATTTCTAGGGTTTCAACCCAGCAACAGTGAACGGGGACGCAGTCCTAGGTCAAGATGCTGCCTGCATTGTGCCGTAATCTGTAGGTAGTGTTCCCATGCAGCTGCTGCCCTTATTCTTCTGAATGTTAGTTTCAGGATCTGGACGGTACTGCTGAAGATGCCTGGTCATGTTACTGTACTTCATCTTGTAAATGGAACACACTCATGTAACTGTACGCTAGTACTGGAAAGAACGAATGTGAGCGGACACCCAAATGGGTTACTTTGCCCAAGGTGACGTTGATCTTCTTACTGGTGCATCTGCACTCATTCAGGCAAACAGAGGGTGATCGAGCACACTCCTGACCTGTGCCCTACAGAAGGTGCACATTAATTGGGCAGTCACAAATGGAGTTACTTGGAATACAATTCCCAGCTCTCAACTTGCGACAATAGCCATAGTATACACATGGTTGGTCCAGTTAAACTTCTGATCAATATTAACCCCAAGGATGTTGATGTCAGGGAACTAAGCAATGGTAATGCCAATGAACATCAAGGGTATACAGTTAGAGTCTCTTTTGTTGGAGATGACAACAAATAGCACTTGTGTGGCTTGAAATATTATTTGCCACTTACCAGCCAAAGCCTGACTTTTGTCTGCATCTTGCTGCTGCTTCAGGATCTAAGGAATCCACATTTGTCAGCAAACACCCCACTTTTGGCCTTATTTATGAAGCTGCTGATGGTCATCAATGAAGCTACCAAAGAGAATTGGGGCTGATAAAATAGCCCGAGTGAATCTTGGAGCAATGTTCCAGAATGGAGATAAGTGACCTTCAATAACTTCATTGCGCTGGTTATGACTCCAACTAGTGGGCAGTTTTTCCCCCAGTGCCCACTGACTTCAATTTTGAGGAGGTTCCTTTATATCAAATGGTTCTGTAATATCAAGGGTCATCAACTCTCATCTCAGTTCTGGAATCCAATTATTTTCTCAACTCGTAGACCAGGGTTGCCCTGGTGGAACCTAAACTAAATGGTGGCAAACAAGTTATTGTTAAACAAGTGCTGCTGCATAGCAATGTCAACAATATTTCCCATCACTTCACTGAAGATCTAGAGTAAATAGCATTTTGTGGGCATTACATACATGGACAACTTTTCACTGGCAGGTAGGGGTTAGTATTGTGGATGATTGGAACGGTTTTGTTAGATTAAGAGAGATGCCAAATAAGCATAAAACCTGATGAATCACCCCGTACCAACTGAGACACCAGAAACAACAATGAAGGCACAAAACGTCAAGTAATCATCACCAACTTCTTGAGTCTTGTGCCAAAACTGGTAGAACAATCCTGCTACCTAGTCAAGTAGAGCGACACTCCCTAAATGGTACTGCACACCCAATGTCACAGATTTCTCCATCACAGAGTGCCTTGACATTGAACACATTGACCATCAAAGGAGTCAGGAATTATGATGGAAAATTCTCCCCTTATATTGACGAGTGCAGATCCAATCATATTCAAAGACCTCAATCCAAGACATGGCAGTCCAGTAGATTAGGGCTCATCTTCCACCATAAAAAAGTCACCCCTTTTGCCACTGGCTCAGAACATCCATGAGATCCACTGTATCAACTCCACGAGGGTCCTTCGACAGTGCCTATTAAACTTACAATCTCTACTACCTCAAAAGAAGAGGGCAGTAGATGTATAATAACACTACCATCTGCAAATTTCCCTCCAGGTCACAAACCATCCTACTTGGAACTATAATCATCATTCCTTCACAAGTTTGTGTGACACGTTTCCAATCTTTGATTCACACTTGTAGCCACATTGTTTATGTAGCTGGTGCAGTAAGCTTATAGTCAACGGTAACCCCCAAGATATTGATGGTGGAGGACCCTATGATCATTATGTGATGAACATCAAGGCGCTTTATAGTTTGATTCTCAGTGACGGAGATGAGCATCTCCAAACACAAATATGGCCAGAAATTAGTTGTCACTTAAAATCCCAAGCCTATTGCCCAATTTCTGAGCGCAGTCAGCTTCAGCTTTGGAGGAGTTACAATGGGACTGTACCTGAAGAAACATCATTGGGCCCAAATCCTAAAGCATATATCCCTAACAGCAAAGCTATCCCATAATTGAGGATGGCAAAAAGTACTAGCTTTCCTAGTATCACTCATATCCCGTGAACAAATAAAAAATACAATGATTTGATTTTATATTTTGTTGCCAGCGTGGAGTTGTTGAATTGCAGACACTTCTGAACTGCTTTGAACAGCAACTTACATTTATATAGTACATCTAATGTGCTAAATATAAGTACTTCATAAGTGGAGTAAGATAAGAATGAGAGATTCTTTGCAGTTTAGTAGTTCCAACGTTTCACGGACTCATCCTCCTCATGAAGGGACTCTGTTTTGAAGTATTCCTTTTCCATAAGTTCTCAGGAACACTTCTGCAAAGCTGACTGATTAAGTTGTAAAAGCAAACAGGTTTTTTTCTCTACAATACTCACTAAAAGCTCCTGTGTATGTGGGCTGTGTAAGGTCTTTTGGTACTTTCCTGTAGATATCAAGTCTAGGAAAAAAAGAAAATATTTTTTAAAATGCAGTTGAGATTTATTTTTAAAACACATCTACATGTACAAACATTTTTCACTGATCGTATCACAATTTACTAGCACTATTTACTTGAATTTTAAAAAAAACTTGAAACTGCTCTCATTTAGCTGTTATTAGTTAACATAAAATTGCAATGCTTGCCACTCTCATACACAAACAACAAAAAAAATTGCATTAACATAGCACCTTTAAATATAGGAAACAGGAGATGACACCTCACGAAGTGAAGAAATAATTCAATGAAAGGAACAAACATTTAAATTGGGCGATAGGCTTGGGATTATAAGTGACAACTAATATTTGGCCACATTTGTGTTTGGAGATGCTCATCTCATCGTTTGACCAAACAAACCCATTTTAAGATTTTTAAAAGGAGTTTCTTTTTAAAAATATATTGTAGTGGAGATACCCGAATGATCTAACACCAATGATGGGCACAAAAGGACATATCTACTAAATATCAAAGTCTGAAGAGTGTAAACTGCAGGAGAAGGTTAAAGAGGCATAACGGAGCAAGACTAGGTAGGGATTTCATTTTCAGTGTGAATATTTTAAACTCAATACAAAGGGCAGAAGTAATAAGAATGTGAGTAAAATGGTAACCATAAATTGTCATGACTCCAACTTTCAGTTAAGTTAGAATTCATGAAAGGGAGAGGTCAGAGGCTGGCAACTATGTAAATAGAGAATTCTGTCAATAGATAATAAATGCACAAAACAAAAATCAAGCTCTCAGCGATAGCCAGCACCAGGGAGAGACACAGAGACTCAAGTGGTTACAATGGTGGATAGAATATGACTTTTGACATTCACCTCCGTACTGAGGAGAATTCAATAGGCTTGCATAGCCTACTGGACACTGGAATTAACAAGGGACTTAAGTTACTAATGGGGGCCAAAATTAATGGTTTTGCTTTTCTAGAGATTCAGAATTTTTTCTTCCCTTGGTCCACAACTTATTGTTAGACAGGCATTGCATAGATAGGTATCAGTCGGAGATAATTAGCTCCAGGCTCTTTCTTTGCACTTAGCATTAGAGACAAAGTATTAAAGACAGGCATAAAGAGTATCAAGCTTGTAACTGATAACAGAGAAATCTTAAACCATCCTATCTGCTAGGATTAATAAGAAGAGAGGCAGGATCAGATGCGGACAAGGAAAGACTTTTGCTTAACTTGATTATACCAAATCTCTGAAAGAACAACAAGACCAATTTTAGTCACTTGAAAACGAGCTTCCGGCACTCATTAGATGCAGCCAAAAATGGAGACTAGACCAGATGACCAGGCTGAACAGTGCAAGTAAGGCCAGAGTTATTTAATAGAGCAAGGATGCCAAATTATGATGACTTAAGAGATATAATGAAACATTCGAGAACATTGAGTTGGGAAGGAAGAAAGACATCCTGCAATGTACTGTATTTACTAAAGTGAACAATCGACATTCCAATGGTATAGGGTATCACACATCACGGAAATGTGATGTAAATTATTGCAGGCAATCAAAGTCCTTTCAGTTGCTGTGTGATCAGAAACAAAATGTTGATACTGTAGCATGCTCAGGGGACACTCACAGGAAGCAACAAGCTGATTACAGTTTACAAACGCAAATGTATTGCCAAAGAAGGAAATACATTCCCTCAGCCTGTGGCGGTATTAGCACAACAAACAGAGAGCGGGAGGTGGTGGTGTGTAGGTAATGCCCCTGGATTAGCATTCCAGATACTGAAGCTAACATTCCAGGGACATGGGGTTGAATGTCACCATTGCAAATGGTACATTTGGATTCAATTCATAAATCTGGAATTAAAAACCAGTCTAATAACCATATTCATTGCTGTATAAAACTCCCTAGTTCACTAATGTCCTTTACTGAAGGAAATCTGGCTTGGATGCGACTCCAACCCAATGATTCAGCACCCACAGCAATGTAATTGACTCTTAAAGGCCTCTCTGAAATGCAGTTGTAAGCTACTTAGTCTTTATAGTGGTTTAGGACAGCTAAGAAACGAAACAAAACTAGACACACACCCAACACCGACAACATCTTGCAAAGTCTTCCTTATTAACACTGGGTAGCTTGAGCTAAAACTAGAAGAGCTGGCACAGTGGTACACAACTGGGGAGGAGGTATCTTGGGAATCCCCAATCTTGACTCTAGACTTCATAAAGATCCATTGTAAACAAATGAAAGGAAACCTCCTTCTGATTAGCAATTACTGCCCCTACCTCCCGGCCAATGATTCATTGCGACAGTCAAGAAGGCACAACGACGCCTCTCCATCCTCAGGCAGCTTAGGAAAGATGGCATGTCTATAAGGACTCTCACCAACTTTTACAGATGCACCATAGAAAGCACAATAGCCAGGCGCCTAATGACCTGGTACAGCAACTGCTCGGCACAGGACCTTAAGAAACTATAGAAGGTCGTGTGCACAGCCCAGACCATCACGGCAGCCAACCTCCCATCCATGGGCTCCATTTACACTTCTCACTGCCGAGGAAAGACAGCCAACATCAAAGACACCGCCCACCCTGATGATGCTCTCCTACAACCTCTTCCATCAGGTAGAAGATACAGAAGCTTGAAAATACAGATCTGCAGGTTCAAGAACAGATTCTTCCCAGCCGTTATCAGACTGATGAATGGACTCTCTGATTTCAATCTAATGTTGATCTTGCTAATGTTAATATTGGTTTGCGCACCTCCTTTGCAGTTGGAACCTGTATGCCTCGCTGTCTAAGCACCCTATGATCTGTATGTTCTTGTTTGCTACGATCTGCCTGTACTGCTCGCAAAACAAAGTTTTTCACTGTACTTAGATACATGTGACTACCCTAAATCAAATCAAATCAAATCATTGCTGCTGAATGCCTGGTTGCTAGTTCAAACTATTGTCAGGAAAGAGAAATTTCACATCCCAGAAATCACAAGATCTTTCTGGAGCTCAGTGGCGAGTGCTATTGCTTCGCTGCTGATTGCAAAATCCAGGCTATTATTTTCTTACCCGCATTCTAGCGGATACCAGAAAACAAAACGATCCGAGTAACTTAAAGATGCCATAGACAGAAATAAGTGTGGGTGGTTTACTTTCTACACCAGGCCCAATCAGCTTGTACAAAATCAATCTAATTAGAACTTAACGGAACTAAAAGCCAACAGATTGATATTGACAAATTAAATTTTCTCCAATTATGTATTATTAGCTTAAAGCACAAGAGAGCGTTGACAGAAATCTAATGAATGTAAATCACTAAAGAAACAATTTACAATAATTTAGTTTAAAAACATTACATTTATATAGGACTACACTGCATTGGCCAAACCGGTTCATATACAATAAATTCCTCTGAAATACAATCATTATCTAAAAAGACAAGCAGCCATTTCATAACCAATGTGATTCCGTAAGTAGCAGTGAATGTATCGAACAGATAATTTACCGCCTCGGCAGCTATTTGGGGGAGAAATGTTAGCTATGCTTCCTCAAATAATATTGTAGAAATCAATGTGAAGGATCGTAAAATGGTGAATACATCCGTGCTTCAAGGTCCACTGTTGAAGATTGCACAGAAAAATAAAATTTACATACAGACTCCCAGCAGGAAGCTATCATTGAACTAACTTTGTTTACATCTACCCAAAAGGGAAAACAGCAGAAAATGCAATTCAAGAAAATATTGAGGTCTTGTATTGTACTACACTCCCTCCAAACTTAAAAAAAGCTTTTTCATTGAAGTTGTAAGGTAACCTATTTGCATAAGTTCCCAGGATACCACAACAGAACCAATATCAACTATGTCTGAAGATTTAACAAGTGAGTTTGCAGAATTGTTTTTATTGTAATCAAAACTAATATATATACTATAGCTCCCTGACATACAAGGCAATCCCAACTTTCCTGCTCCCTTTGTCAGATTTCCTCTTCCAATAACATGATCTAATTGATAGAGTCTTTTTCCAATTGGAATGGTTGATTAATTTCACACATACTTTGCCGAAGGGAATGAGAGTGTGAGATTTCTTGAACTCACTTCCTAATGTTATAGATACAACTGCAGCTGTATCAATGATGAAACTGAGCAATGAAGTTCCAACTTTCACTGGCTTCAACCTTTTTACTCTCAACTTGCACATACTGGTTTCTCTTGTCAGAGTACAACTCTTGATCATTCTGCTCTGTAACAGTCTGTTTCCATAACTTAACATATGCACACGGAAGGAGTTCCAGGCTCTGGGAGAGTCTTTCAATCAATCACAAATTCAACTAGATGGAGTACCATAAACTGAAGCATTACTATGGCTCGCTGCATGATTATTTTGTCTACTCCTACATGCTGTCCTTATATGACTGACCTTTCCACAAGTATTGTACTTTGGCTAAAAGAAAAACTGAAGCATTTAAATGGTCGGTGATGAAGATGACAACAGTGGCCTCTAAGTTTCTGACTGAGACTAAACTTGGCTGCAATGGCCATCAGCTCACAGAAACCTAGCTGACCTCCTCTGCCTGGTCAGGTACATAACACCATTGCTATGGACTTATTGTAGGCCTCATTCCATGTCAGATCATTGCCTTTTCTCAAATGCTTGGCCCACATTTTACTGTTTTGTTTAGATCTCCTACAAACGTGCCTTCAAGATTTATTTTTTAGTTTGCAATACACCCATAGTGATGAGACTCGGCTTAATTCAAGAATATAATCTGCAAACTTCGCTTTGCAATTGCTTCCTTTCATTGACTGCAAGTCTCAGAGCAATCTCATTCAAAGTCATACCACGATGGGAGTCCAAAGTTTCATTAATTTCAGCATATTCCATTGAACATGAGTCTCCTGGACAAACAAAAACAAAAATCTAGCAGCGTCAGTGGAGAGACCTGCTGAATTTTTCCAGCAATTTCTATTTTTATTTGTCCCATGAGTTCTTCCTTTTAGTTTATTCTCTTGGGGACAACACCCGTTTTAAAATAAATACATCACAAGCACTTAGCTAAATCACTGTGAGGAAAGCATTTATTCTCAATTTCGATTTTATTCCTTTTCTACTGAAAATGAAGCTTGTGTTTATAATTACCCTAATAGCCCTTTATATTCAAGATGAATTCTCCTAAATTTTCCTTCAGTGTTAGTTTCTTTAAGTTACAGATCGTGGTGACTCACTGTGTGCCTGAACACAACGTGCACTGCACACACAGCAATCTTTTGAATCCCTCAAACATCCTCATAATGAACTTCATGAGTTTCAAAAAGTGTGTCACAGTTTTTTAGTCCTTAACTTCTCAAATTAAACATAAAACTAAATTCCATCTCTGCCTCTTTGCCATCTTTCAGTTGTATATTGCACTGATCAATGATTAACATTTGGACTGAAAGCAGGGTAGCCATTATTGAAATAACTTTATTTACACCCCACAACAGTGAGAACAGCAAAGTGGACAACATAATAAAATTCTGGGATCCTGAAATGTCCTACACTCAGCTAGGAATTATGGCATTTATAGCATGTGCTGTATTCAAGTGGCAGCCAAGATTAAGGGTTTAAGTCCTTCAATGATGACTAAGCCTCTGACTCAAGTAAGTATACTGGAAAAGTGACATGTGAGAGCACGTAATGTTTTCTTTACCTTCCTTTTCCAAGCAGCACTGAAACAAATGACAAAGGGTTGAGGTAATTTCATCTTAAAGTGTACCCTTACACAATTCGGATATCAGCTTGTTGTATTAGTATATCAAAATGTACTTCTTCCCATGCCATTTCCAAAAGGAAGACTGGTAGGAGAGGGAACTGAAATTGATGAAAAAGGCTTGGAATCTGTGGTAATTTCAGCCTTACTCGTTTTTTAATGAGAGGAAATTAACTAGAGGACTGGAGGCCAAACAAGTCTGATAAAACAGCGACACTGCAGGAACCAGCATACATGGAGGACAGTGTTGTCAATGTACGTTTGGAGGTTGAAAACAACAAGTGCTACATCACGAATGCAACAAAATGAGTTTGTTAGGAAGGAATGTTATGGTCATTAAGTGGCCTTTATGGCTTTGACTATGATATAATTAAGTACACTGTATACAAGCTTAGCTCTTTAATAGCACTCGTGTTTGTGTCAGAAAATTACGAATTTAAGCCATACTTTTAGATTTAAGCACAGAATCCAACGTGAATATTTGAGAGAATTACTTTGTCTGAGCTGCCATTAAAGCAAGGCTTTGCCTGCTCAGGTAGATGTGAAAGACATCTTGGCACTCTTCAAAGAAATATCAAGGAGTTTCACAATATTCAGCACAGACATGAGAATGACCTATGACACGCTCTAGTGAAAAGAGGGAAATGATTAATTGGTTTGAGTGCCATGAGCACAAAACAAGAAATAACATGATAAAATAGCAGAGGCAGTGGGAGGGAGAAAAATGAGAGATGGAAAATGAAACAGAAAAAGCCAAGAACACAGCAAGCCTACAAAAATTTTTCAAAAAAGTAATAAAATCATTGATCAGTTTAGAATGTAAAAGGACAGATTTACAAACAATGCAAAATGCTCTCGCTGAGGTGAAATAAAATGGGAATTTGTTACACACGACTATGGATCAAGCGTTTTTAAGTAGGGAGTTGTAAATGTGCAAAATAAGTACCATGAAAGAGAGAAATTTTTAAGTTTCAGCACGAAGTGGACAAAGACAAGTCAAAAACAAGCCAAAACCGAACAGAAGAATATATGAAGTTCATTGAAACAATAAAATGAGAGAAAATAAAATAAACCTGATGACGGTAAGGAAAGGTGGAAAAGATGGAAAATTTTGAGAAGAGGGTTTCCGTTTGGCATCCCACAAGCATATCACCGTAAGTAAAAGCAGACAGTTCTGAGGAAAAGTCACTCGACCCGGAACATTAACTCAGCTTTCTCCCCACAGATGCTACCAAACCTGCTGAGCTTTTCCGGAAATTTCTGTTTTTGTCACTAAAAGTAGAATGATTAATCAGGGACCCATCTCACAATTAAAAAACAGATAACAAGTTAATAAATACTAAATGGAAATTTGCAGAGATGTTCAAGTCATTTGCAACAGCACTTACAAAAGAAAAGATTATTGTGGAGCTACTTAATTGCAATTGATTAAAAATGAGAATTCCTTTTAGATTTTCAGAGTATACTGTTCAGAAACACTGCAATAAATATTGTTTTTGCCACGTTAGCCAATTTAAAGAGAAACAAAACACTAGACCCTGAAAGGATACGTTTAAGGGTCTGGAGGGAAATGGATAGGTCGAAATAGCAGTGACCATAAAAACGGTCTCTCAGGATTCTATCCGAGTCGACAGCAAAATTAGGACAAGTCAAATTTAGATAACCTGGAACTGTGTATGTGCGCATGTTATCAGCAATTCCTACAAAATAGGAAATCAGTAGAACAGTCTGCAATAAAACTGAAGTTCTGGACTGCAATTCCAGATTAGCTGAACTCACACGTGTCATATGACTGCACCACCTATAAAATCACCAGCAAGTCATCATCCGAAATTAAGATCTCTCATGAAATCCTGCAGCATGGCTAAGTCTGGAATAAAGTTAAAAGTGCTATCAATTGGAGACAAAGTGAAGTGGACTCAACAAGTGGAAAAGTGTGGTACAAACCAAAAAGCAGTCATTGCTCAGGATGTGATGGTTTACCATTGAGTTTGTCAACCATTCTGAAGCAAAAAAGGGAATATCTTGGGAGTTTGACAAAGAGGCATTCTCATGTTAAAAGCAGTTCAATCACAGAATATTCCCACATTCTTCTTCCAGGACTGCAGGGAAGGGGAGTCACCCTGGTTAAAAAGGATGGGCCACAAGGAGTCAACCTGCAATAATGGAAGACTGGACTGAACCCTGACAAGGTTCCGCACAGTAGTTGGGGAGGGCATGGGAAGTGTTAAGACAGAAGTCATAATCACGAGCTACTTCTGCCTGGCTGTGTTCAAGCATGTTACGAGGAGAAGCAGGTGACACCAACAGGCCCAATGATGAGGCTCTTTCAGCCGACTATGGAAAGCTGGCACTGAAATTCCACAACCATGGAAACCCACACCAAGGTACTCTGCACTGCACCAAAGGACTCACAGGGTTGAAGCAATCACAGTTGCAGTACATTCTTCAATCAAGGAGCCAGTGGAGGTGATAGTTCTCAAGAGTCAGATGAATATCCATCTGCTCACCCGCCTCTTTCTCTAGCTGAAACTGCAAAAACAGATTTTCAAGGATTTTTAGTCTAATGTTCCTGGAAGGTAAACTTTTAGAATATTTTTATCCAAGGTGATATTGCTGAATTAAATATCTGGACGAACAGAAAATTAGAAGCAGCCAAATTTCAAAATTGAAAACTAATTTTTTGTGTGCATTCATATGCTAATATTGAAAAGGACAACTTAATTCCAACATGGTTTAAAATAACTAAGTTGTAGAAAATAGAATCATCTAGCAATACCAACTGAAAAATGAGGGAGTCAAAGAAAGAACTTATTGTTTGCTTGTTGGCCTAGTGGTGTTAATCCAGACACCCTGACAATGTTCGGGGGATCCGAGTTTAAATCCTGCCATAGCAGGTGGTGAAGTTTGAATTCAACAGAAAAAAAATCTGGAATTAAAGAGTCTAATGATGACCATGAATCCATTGTTAATTGTCAGAAAAAAAACCATCTGGTTCACTAATGCTCAGCCAGTAATAACCTCCTCTCACGAATGAGTTTAAAAAAATTCCACAAAAGAGGTTAGCTTTTGCAATTGTGTGCTTTACCTGCATACTAACCTTCTGGATTCATACATTAGAACACCTAGATTCCTCTACAACTCAGAATTCTGCAGTCATTTCCCATTTAAGTAATATTTTGCTTTTTGATTCTTCTTGCCCAAGTGAACAACTATGCATTTCCCACTTTATAACTGATCTGTCAGATGTTTGCCCACTCACTCGCCCTATCAATATCCCTCTGCAAACTTCTTCACAACATACTTTCCTTGGTGACATTTGTGAAGTTAGCTACAATGCCTTCAATTCCCTCATCTGTCATCTGATGTAAACTGTAAAGAAGGTGAGGGCCCTGCTGAACTCCATTCATTGCACCCTGTCGAATAGAGTAAGTCCCTCTTTCTCCTTCTGATTTAGATCTATTATCCTCTGTAGTGAGGACAGAAGCAAAGTATTTGTTCATTTCATCCACTATTTCCTTATGCACAAAAAATTCACATTGTCTCTCTCCAGAGACCAATATCCCCTATAATCTTCCATTTTAAATATTTATAGGATCTCCTGCTATGTGCTTTCATACTACCAGTTATCTTCCTCTCATCCTCTAAATTCCTCCTTCTGATTAAACTTTTAGTCATTCTTTATATTCTGAACAAACACCTGATCTACCACTCATGAATGAACAGTATTCAATCCTTTATCCTTAAGTTTTTTTAATTTTCTTTAGTTGACCACACATGGTGGGTCCTCCCTTTAGACTCCCTTTATAATAAGAATATGCTTATTCTGAGTATTCTGAAATATCCCCTTAAATATCTGCCACTGTGTCTCTGTTGATCTTTCCCCTAGCCGGTTCACTTCAGGTAGCTCAGCTTTCATATTCACATTGCCGCCCCTATTTAGATTCAAAATACTAGTGTTACACCACATGTCTCCTTTTCAAACTGCATGTAAAATTCAATCATATTGTCGCTGAAACCGAGTGGTGCTTTTACTCTGAGGTCATTTTTTAATCCTGTCATATTACACAATACCAAGTCTAACACATCCTGCCCTCTGGTTAGCACCAAAATGCACTGTTCTAAGAAACTATCTCAAAAGCATTCTATGAACTCCTTATCTGGGCTCCTAGTGCCAAAATGATTTTTGCAGTGTATGTGTAGACCAAAGTCACCCATGGCTATTGCTGTCCCTTTAATACAAGTACTCAATACTTCTTTTTGTCTACTCCGTCATCTACAATTCTACTCTCGCTGGAATGACAAAGATTCAAGTGAGCTCCAGCTACAGATTATCAGTCGGTTATAATGCATTCATGACCTTCATCTGTGTTGAAAAAGAAATCAAAAGTTTACTTCATTGATTATTTAGTAATAAATTAAACATTGGTCCACAGAGCTTGGATAAAGAATAACTTGCTGACTTTTAGATTTCCTGTAGTGACCTGCTGGTACGTAGCCAGCTGCTGAAGTTTTCACCTGTTGTGCGACAATTATGGGAAACAAGTATTTCAAGAAAACTGCTGACCAAATGGCTACAGTGGCTTTATTACGATACTCTAGTAAATTTTAGCTACAAAAACAAAGCATCTAAAATACATTCAGAACCAAAGAAAAAATATATCAATTCTGCTTATCTTCCTGTTCAATTTATATTAATCCAGGAATTGTACAACAGGAAATGAATAAAAATCATTAAAATTGGTAAATGTGTATAATTGAAGGATGTGCAGTAACAGCACCAGGTCCACAGACGTAAATCTAGCACTTGCCACCATTAACTATTGCAAGTCCAAATATACCAATACATATTGCCTTATCCATTACATTCTCCAGGTTCCTTTTAATAATCTATTAACCAATCTGAAGAGCAGAGAGAGAAAAAGACCAGCATAACATTTAGTCCATAAAGAGTATCCACAAGATAAACTCAGACAGTAAAAATGAACTGAATTATATTCTTGGACTTTTGACAGCTTGTCATTTTTCATGAAACTTTCTGTTCCTGTTCTGGGTTTTGGGGATATTTTCTTTCCTTCTTTTGTTTTGTTCTAGTTTCTTAAATTTATCCCATCAGCTATAACTGTTTCTCTCCACCTTTACTCCACTTATCTATCTTTCTCATTTTCCATTGCTTCAACAGACATTCAATTGTGACACAATGGATGGTTTACAAATTTGGTTCTTTTAATGCCCACCTACCCAGTCACAGATTTATTAAGACAGTATAAAATCCCCAAAATAAGTTTGATAGCTTAAATATTGTTTTTAAAAGTATTCTGGAAGAGGATATTCCACAGGTCCTTGTGTAATGCAATATGGAGTATGGTCAAACAAAGTGTCAATTCTTATCAGGCTTAATTTTAACTCAAGGATTTAACTCAAAGAGAACATTAACAGCTACATCCACGTGACTCAGTAAAGTAAGTAAAGTCACCATAGTCCTACTGAACTATCGGGGGCTGCTCTGTCAAAAGGCAGTAACTGTATTTCAACATGGAGAGATCAATATACACTGATTACCATGTCAGTCTTCTGCAAACATTCACCATTTTAACAGAACACAAAAGCTCCAAGCCGGTCAACAAACACTTCTTCCCTCTAACCTGCCAACAGCAAATCAACCTTTTTCATCTCATTAACACATGCTCCCTTTCCATCTCATACATTTCAGTTGCAGAATCATAGAGACATATGGCATAGAAACAGACCCTTTTGCCCAACCAGTCCATGCCGAAGATGTTCCCAAACTAAGTTCTATTTGCCTGCGGTTGGCCCATATCCCTCCAAACCCTTCCTATTCATGTATTTATCTAAATTATTTTTGGACATTGTATCTGCACCTGCACAGATTGATTAAGACAGTATAAAATCCACATAATAAGTTTGATAGCTTAAATATTGTTTTTAAAAGTATTTTGGAAGAGGATATTCCACAGGTCTGGCAGTTCATTTCACACACAAACCACTCTTTGTCTAAGAAAATGTTGCCCCGCAAGTCCTTTTTAAATCTTTCTCCTCTCACCTTTAAAAATGCTCCCTAGTTTTGAACTCTCCCACCCTAGGGAAAAGACCGTCTGCCCCTCACAATTTTATAAACCTCAATAAGGTCACCGCTCAACCTCCTTTACTTCAGTGAAAAAAGTCAGTCTTTCCAGTTTATTTTTATATCTCAAATCCTCCATTCCCTGAAACACGCTGGTAATTTGTTTCCTGAATACTCTCCAGTTTAATAGTATCTTTCCTACAACAAGGTTACTAGAACTGCACACAGTACTCAGAAGATGCCTCAATGCCCTGTACAACTCAACATGATGTTCCAATTCCTATAATGTCATCACTCATTCATGCACTTCTGCTCCACCCTCATTTCTTTTTTAATTTGTTCATTGCTAAAAAGCCAGTATTTATTGTACATCGTTAGTTGCCCTCAAGAAGCTGACGCTGAGTCACCTTCTTGAACTGCGGTGGTGCCTGTGGTGTAAATACACTCACAGTGCTGCTAGGTCAGACAGATTTTGATCCAGTGACGAAGTAGCCAGCCTCAGCCTTTCATACTGTCAGCAGTATCGAGAAGACTCAATGCCAAGACAATTCTAAGCTGTAGCTTCATGGTAAACACAGGGCTCTGCTCCTTTCTTGTTACAGGAATATGTCTGAAGTTAATCAGAGATAGTAAGAACTGTCAATGGTGGAGTCAAAGATAACACAGTGTGGAGCTGGAGGAACACAAGCCAGGCAGCATCAGAGGAGCAGGAAAGTTGACGTTTCTGGTCAGGACCCTTCTTCAGAAAAGGGGGAGGGGGGAAGGGAGCTCAGAAATAGAGAGAGGAGGGATGGGGATGGGGAAGGGGAAGGTAGGTGGGATGGTGATAGGTGAAAGCAGGTAGGGAGTGTGGTGATTGGCCAGTGCAGTGGGAGGAGCAGATAGGTGGGAGAGAAGATGGACAGGTTGAGTCAGGTCAAGGAGGCGGTGATGACAGGGAGGGTTAGTCATGGGATAAAGTCAGGGGTGGGGAGATTTTGAAACTGGTAAAGTCCACATTTAGGCCACTGGGCTGTAGGCTCCCATGGTGGAATACGAGGTGCTGCTCCTCCAGCATCAAACAACAACACCTTCCAGTCACGAGACATTTCAACTCCCCCTCACACTCCCCGAGTGACATGACCGACCTGGGCCTCCTCCAGTGCCACCCACAAACTGGAGGAGCAGCACCTCATATTCCGCCTCGGGAGCCTACAGCCCAATGGTCTTAACGTGGACTTTACCAGTTTCAAAATCTCCCCACCCCCGGCCTCATCCCATGACCAACCCTCCCCCTCATCCCTGCCTCCTTAACCTAGCACAACCTGTCCAGCTTCTCTTCCACCTATCCACTCCTTCCACCTCACTGACCAATCCCCACCACTCCCTACCTGCACTCACCTATCACCATCCCACCTGTCCTTCCCAGCCCCACCCCTCCTCTCTCTATTTCTAAGCTCCCTTCCACCTCCCCCTTTTCTGAAGAAGGGTCCCGACCGGAAATGTCAATTTTCTTGCTCCTCTGATGCTGCCTGGCCTGCTGTGTTCCTCCAGCTCCACATTGTGCTACGTCTAAAGTTACTGTTTTTTATGCTAATTTGTATGGAATACTGTTCCCGCTTCATTGACTTAAAAATCATTCTTCTTTTCTTACCAGACATGTCTTTGTACTTGCAAAGTCCAAAGGCATCTAGTTAAAATGTGGGGTTGCATAAATCACACAAGTTTGATAAAGCAAATGGTATGTTTGCAAGCTAGGGGTTTAGTCATTTCTTCAATTCTCAAACCCTTTGGTCAAATGTACCTTTTTGCTGGAAACCTGGAAACGGACTGGGATATTTCTACCTTTGAATATACCATGAAAACAGAAGTTGTTCTGGTTAAACAGGTTCTTTAGCAACTTTTTATTACCTCTTTATCTTGTTGTTCATGGATTCTGCTTTGACTTGCCAAAATCTGGAAGATATTATTTAGTCCAATCTGCACCAAAGTGACATTAAAGATTGCAGTTACAATGATCAAGTCTTGTTGCAGAAGGCTAGATAGATCACTTCCAGTAAGCTCCACAATTTTACAATCAACACATCCTCTTGTAGGAACCACGGGAAGAAAAACTCATGAGACAAACCAAGATAGACCAGTTGATGCTCTATTTATGCCATGAAAAATGTGATTATGTGGCTATAGATTTATCCCTCTAGTTTTGTTACCCATCAGGTATTTATCTCATACAACAGCCAAAAAAAAAATTGAATGCTGGAAATCTGAACAGAAAACTGATGTGAAGAGTCCGAGATAACAAGGTGTGGGGCTGGATGAACACAGCAGGACAAGCAGCATCATAGGAGCAGGAAAGCTTGACGTTTCGGGCCGAAACCCTTCATCAGAAATGGGGGAGGGTAAGAGGGTTCTGAAATAAATAGGGAAAGAGGGGGAGGCGGATAGAAGATGGATAGAGGAGAGGATAGGTGGAGAGGAGGCCGACAAGTCAAAGAGGCGGGGATGGAGCCAGTAAAGGTGAGTGTAGGTGGGGGGGTAGGGAGGAGATAGGTCAGTCCAGGGAGGACGGACAGGTCAAGGGGGCGGGATGATGTTAGTAGATAGGAGATGGGGGTGGGGCTTGAGGTGGGAGGAGGGGATAGATGAGAGGAAGGACAGGTTAGGGAGGCGGAGATGAGCTGTGCTGGTTTTGGGATGCGGTTGGGGGAGGGGAGATTTTGAAGCTTGCGAAATCCACATTGAGACCATTGGGCTGCAGGGTTCCCAGGCTGAATATGATTTGCTGTTCCTGCAGCCTTCGGGTGGCATCACTGTGGCATTGCAGGAGGCCCAGGATGGACATGTCGTCTGAGGAATGGGAGGGGGAGTTGAAATGGTTTGTGACTGGGACGTGCAGTTGCTGTGTTCATCCAGCCCCACGCTTGTTGTCTCGGATTCTCCAGCAGCTGCAGTACCTTTTATCTCAGGTGCAGTTGTTTGTTGCGAACTGAGTGCAGGTGTTCTGTAAAGCGGTCCCCAAGCCTCCGCTTGGTTTCCCTGATGTAGAGGAAGCCACAATGGGTACAGCGGATGCAGTATACCACATTGGCAGATGTGCAGGTGAACATCTGCCTGATGTGGAAAGTCTACTTGGGGCCTGGGATTGGGGTGAGGGAGGAGGTGTGGGGGCAGGTGTAGCACTTCCTGCGGTTACAAGGAAAAGTGCCGGGTGTGGTGGGGCTGGAGGGGAGTGTGGAGCGGACAAGGGAGTCGCGGAGGGAGTGGTCCCTCCAGATGGCAGATAAGGGTGGGGAGGGAAACATGTCTTTGGTGGTGGGGTCTGATTGCAGATGGCGGAAGTGTCGGAGGATGATGCGTTGGATCCGGAGGTTGGTGGGGTGGTACGTGAGGACGAGGGGGATTCTTTTTTGGTTATTATTGCGGGGATGGGGTGTGAGGGTTGAGTTACGGGAAATGCGGGAGACACGGTCGAGGGCATTCTCGACCACTGTGGGGGGGAAGTTGCGAAGAATGAGGACATCTGCGATGTACGGGAGTGGAATGTCTCATCCTGGGAGCGGATGCGGCGGAGGCGAAGGAATTGGGAATAGGGGATGGCATTTTTGCAGGAAGGTGGGTGGGTGGAGGTGTATTCCAGGGAGCTGTGGGAGTCAGTGGGCTTGAAATGGACATCGGTTTCTAGGTGGTTACCCGAGATGGAGACAGAGAGGTCCAGGAAGGAGAGAGAAGTGTTGGAGATGGTCCAGGTGAACTTCAGGTTGGGGTGGAAGGCGTTGGTGAAGTGGATGAACTGTTCTAGCTCCTCGTGGGAGCACGAGGCGGCGCCGATGCAGTCATCAATGTAACGGAGGAAGAGGTGGGGTTTAGGGCCAGTGTAGGTACGGAAGAGGGATTGTTCCACGTAACCTACAAAGAGGCAGGCATAGCTTGAGCCCATGCAGGTACCCATGGCCACCCCCTTTGTCTGTAGGAAGTGGGAGGAATTGAAAGAGATCTCTGAAGTGAAGAGTCATCCGGTCAGACAGCATCCATATAAAAATGACCTAAAATTTTAACTGTTTTTCTGTCCACAGATGCTGTCTGATCTAAGCATTTCCTGCATTTTCCATATTTAATGGAGAACTGCAAATAATCTAAACAATGGCAGCTCCAGTACTTTTATCCCACAGGTGATTATGTTGAACCTCTAGGCATCATGACAATTTTTGCTGTTAAAAAAGTATTCCTTATTGTACATAAGGATGCAATTTTAATAAAACAGCTGGAAATGGGTAAATCACCAAGATAAGTCATCTTCAAGACTTTTACCAGCAACCAATCCAAAACTCATTGAAATTTTCTTCTAACAAACTGTAGCAAGCCATTGGGTAAAGTCACCATACAGGACTGCAGAGCTGCTCTCTCAGAGACAGAGAGGTGGCTGGTGGCACTTTACCCTGACAGACACCACGCCTCAGGTGAGGGGTGAGGTTGAGAAGGTGACACCTTCATAGTAACCTTAACCAGTACAGGAGATGAACCCGCTGTGTTGGCATCACAAACAACCATCCAGGCGACTGAGCTAACTGACACCCTATTGAATAAAAGTAGTGTGTACTGATTAGTTTCTTCACAATTTTTAGTGATATAAAAGAATTTTTAAAACTTGCTTAGTGCTTGTACACCTAAGAAAGTAACTTAAACTCATCACAAACAGAAAGGCTTGCAAAATTGTTCTGGTGGATAACAGCCAATTTTGTGAGTGGGACCTGACTCATTTAATTGAGTCATTAGCCAAAGTAAAAGATTGAAGAAAATATGAACATGGGGTATTACCTGTGTCTCCCAGAGGTTTAAAATTTCCCAATCCTTTGCAGTGGCTTGACATATTTCTCTCAGTTTAAGTTTATTGGGTTGGGGTTAACAGCTCAGAGTCTACTCTGTTATTTATACAGGAACAGGAGGCAGTGATAAAAGATGATACATTCTCTGGTGTGAAGGAATAAGAAATATTCCATACTACAAGTTAAAGACAGTGCATTATTCAATTGCTGACATGCAAATTTAGCCAGCGATAAATAAGGCATGTGATTTTAAATGATTTCTTCCTGCAAATATTTGTGATCAAAGAAGTACTAAAAATATGAAGAAAACACGCAATTAACTTCATTATCAAGTTAGATAATATTCAAACAATGTGAACACTTCTCATTTAAGATATTTTCCACACTTGCCCACTTTTGTCTCATATTTGTTTTAGAGAAAATGCAATCAACTTTCATTTATGCTCCAGATACAGCACTATCCAAATTACCCCACACTATTATAAATATCATTACTATTTAGACTCAGTTATCAAAAACGACATTGGCAATTTTCCCATGCAGTAAAGAATCTACACAAAATGCAAATGATCACAGGGTACAAGCTTCAAACTCAACAGCTGAAAGTCTCCTGCAATAAAAATTGCTGGAGGTGCAAGTTTTGTTCAAAAGCAGCTGAAAAGCTTCTTTTCAGTCATAATTCAGGTGGAACGAACGTGCCAGCGCAAGTTAAATTTACCATCCTCTACAAGGACATTCGATCATTTCCACTGAAAATATACAAAACAATGTCATTAGATATTGGAGGTTCTTCATTCATGAATGAGGCCTACATTAGAGAATAGATCATATTGTACTAAGCAAACATCTAACGAGCTGAATTAATCATGAGAAGGAAAAGCCTGAATATTGTTTCCCACTTTTGTCCAATAGTACATCAGACTGGCCTTGCTGAACAAATGCCAGGGAGAGAAGCGAAATGCTGGCCCATACTTTGCTTATTTTTCTAATATATGCTATAAACAAAAAACTTAAATGTAAATTTTACAAATGAGTTGATTTGACCTTTATTTTCTTGCAACCAGTTTGCTGCATAAATGGACTAGCTCAATTCAATTTCCCGTTAGAAATACTATGTTAATTACAAGTTGTTGTTAAATGTTGGATTTGATTTGATTTATTATTTTCACATATACTGAGATACAGTGTGAAGTATTGTTTTGCACGATAACCAGACAAATCACACCTTACAGAAGTACTTCAGCTTAATAGAACAGAATGCAGAATCTAATGTTACTGCTACAGAGAAGGTACAGAGAAAAATCAACACCAATATATGAGAGGTCCGTTCATATGTCTGATAACAGCAGGGAAGAAGCTGTTCTTAAATCTGTTGGTACATGTTTTCAAACTTTTAGAAGAGTGTGTAACCGGAGTGGGAGGAGTCTTTGATTATGTTGGCTGCTTTCAAGGCAGCAGAAGAATAAATAGAGTCAATGGATGGAAGGTTTGTTTCGTGATGGACTGGGCTGCTTTCACAACTCTAATTTCTTGCGGTCTTGGGCAGAGCAGTTGCCATACCAAGATGGAATGCACCTGGGTAGGATGCTATCTGTGGTGCATCTATAAAAATTAGGACGAGTTATTGTGGTCATGCCAAGTTTCCTTAGCTTTCTGACAAAGCAGAGGTGTTGGGATGCTTTCTTGACTGTAGCATCGACGTGGATGGAACAGGACAGACTGTTGATTGTATTTATTCTTAAGGACTTGAAGCTCTTGACAATCTCCACCTCAGCACCATTGATACAGACTGGGACATGTCCTCCAGTCTGCTTCCTGAAGCCAATGACCAGCTCCTTCATTTTGCTGACATTGGGGGAAGTGTTGTCTTTACACCATGCCACTGAGCTGCCCATCTTTTTCCTGTGCTCTGTCTTGTCTTTGTTTGAGATCCAACTCACTTCAGTGGTGTCATCAGCAAATTTGTAAATGGAGTTAAAGCTGAATTTGACCACACGGTCATAAGTGTATAATGAGTATAGTAAGGGGCTGAGTATGCAGCCTTGAGGATTATTATTGAGGAAGTGTTGTCGCCTATCCTTACTGATTGCGCTGTGAGGGTCAGGACGTCAAGGATCCAGTTGCAGAGTGGGAAGCAGAGTCCTAAGTCTCCGAGTTTGGTATTATATTTTTTTCGATCGAATGTAGCTTGGAAAGTAATTACAGTGGCATCACTGTTAAACTTCTTCTCACCCTATCACGTGCTCTAAGTTGTGTCAGAATCATAACGTACAAAAGTTCTCACAAGATCCAATGATCAGATGTGGTGCAGGAACAACCACAAAGACCAATGCTTGCACAACTTAACTTTCATCACAGCAAAACCTTTGATTAGTCACTTTTGTTTCCCAGACAACAACTATAACAATCACATAACAGAATCAAAAGCAGACAACAAATTTCAAACAGAACTTCAAATAAAATTTAAACCCAAGAAACCACTTCAGGCATGACAACAAGTTTCCAGTTTGTCTTGCCCTGCGAGAAAGTATTCGTGGGTTGTGCTTGAGACTGGAATCAATGCACAATTTAATGGTAAAGTGGACTGATACACAAAACCAGAGGAGTATACAGGACTATAAAGGAGAAAGTGGTTTTGTAGTTTTTCGTTGTTCTAACATGTGGGCAGTGGATATTGAATAGCATGGATGCCCTCCCTGTGTGCTGTGTAATGTCATGAGAGAAAGAGTACAAAAGGGAAGAAAAGAATAACTGAATGTACAGTAAGGATGAGATGAGTCAGAGATAGATAGAGTTGAGCAGAAAAGGAGACAGCATGTGTTACAGAAAAATGGGCAAGGAGAATGAGCAGGCAAGTGACAGCAGGAAGAAACAGAAAAAAATTAAGTTTAGAGGGTGACGTAGAAAGAGCGAAAAAGGTAATGGATAAAGAAAGGAAGAGAAGGGCTCCACTTTCTGATATCAGGTCTGAAGAGTGACAACTTGATCAATATACCAGTCCAGTTGTCTGGGAAAACAATGATAGAAGATGGAATTATTATTAGAAGCCAGAAGTCATGTCATACAGTAAAATATTGACCACGTTATTGGAAATCTCTGAGCACTAAACGTATTCTGGCAGCCTGCACTTATAGCACATACTGCAGTGGTGAGCCAAAATAATGGGAAGATTTTCCTAACACTGGCTATGATTCTTGCTAATGATACTTCCTGTAATCTGTTTCTAATAAGCAAGGAAAATTTGACCTGTAATAGCAATGTATTGTAACAACAATGCAAAATCAGCAGTTTTTCTAACATTTGTTTCAACTTAGAAGTGGTTCCTTATTCCACTGCCGCTGGCAAATGGAACAATTTTAACAGCATGCAGCAAAAACTCAAAAAATTATTGGAAAAAAACTACATTTAATAAAGCTGCACCTTGCTGTGCACAACATGGGGTTCTCCCTTGATCTGACTTTCACACTCGCCATTGATTAGTTTCTATTGTTGGTTTCATGCCAGAACAAAGTTGCTTAATGGATAAGCCAACAGTTGTAATTTTTAGCATATACTCTTCTGGTAACGTTTAGAGATGCTCAGAACTTCAGGATTCAATATAAATTCTTTGTACACTGCAAAATGTTGGTAAGCATCTGCTGTGAGTATTGCTTCCAACAAGGTTTTCTCCCTGATGCAGCAATATTCAGGTTATCTCTTATACCACAGGAAATTAGACGTGGACACCATGGTATTGAAGGATGCAATGGATGTTTTTTACTGCTAGACAGTAGATATACATATTACATTTATAGGCACAGAGTGTCTGGGCTGGTATTAATCTACTGTATTACAACAGAACAACGAAAGAATTGCGGATGCTGGAAATCAGAAACAAAAACAGAAATTGCTGGAAAAACTCACCAGGTCTAGCAGCATCTGTGGAGAGAAAGCAGAGTTAACCTTTTGGGTCCAGTGATCCTTCTTCCAGTAATGAGCAACATGCTTTTAGTCTGAGTTCGTGCATCAAGTAATCCAAGTTCAGATGAAGCATGAGATCTTTCTATCTACAGGTTACATGGTGTGATAGAGTGATGATATCAGGAGCATCTCTCTTAAATGGATACTGACGTATTGGCCATGACAGCTAGGTTCAGTTCAATGCATTTATAACATGCACAAACAAAGCATTTCTCTCTCTTAAATAATTGGTCAATGTTATCACCGAAAATTAGCTCTGTACACAAAGTTCATGAATAAGACAAAATTCAAATTTTTCACAAATAGGATTGTACACAATTTCTACTTAAATTTGGACATTTTAGTTAAATTTAAAAATCAGTCCACTTTTTAAGAAACAAAACATTGCAGCAGTCCTTACAAAGTCTGTTACCATCAGCAATTACAATCCGGTCAGCAGAGTCCAAGTATATTACTTTTTTTAAAAATCACTGGGAGGCACTACTGCCTTCGATGGAGAAAACGGTTTTGGACTTTGGAAGTACCTGTGCCTCATGCCTTAAGATAAAAACTCACCCCCATCAGATATGCATAGTTGTACATATGCATGTGTTGTCAATTCAATAATTATATAAGCAAGTGAAATGGAGTTTACAAAACCAAGCGTTACAAAGACATTTGAAAACTTGTCCTGATCTGGTGATCGTACATTTGTCTGAAGAGCAACATTCCCTGTAATTTTTCCTCCACCTTACCTGAATCAGGATAGACTCTGTGGGCAGAGGAAAAGAACTCAAAAGAAGTTTACCTGGCTGATATTAAATTGACACTTCATGCTATTAAGTATAAGGCCTCCTCATCAAACTACTGCATCAGTAAGTGACAGCTGTGGTCAATGTTATATTTCTCAGTCTTTATTTTATAAATGGCCACCACCCACACTATGATGCAGGTTTTGCCCGCAGCAGGGTATTTAACCTGAATCAGCAATGCTTACATTATCTCCCATAACACATTAGAAACTGGACATGAATACTGCGTGCTGTAGTTGGTTCGCTCACCGAGCTGGTTCATTAGTTTGCAGACGTTTCATTACTCTGCTGGGTAACATCATCTGTGCAGCCCCTGCTGAAGCATTGTTGTGTTTTTCCGCTTGTTATTTAAATTCTGAGGTCCGTTGGAGTTGATTATCTCATTTCCAGCTTTTCTTCGCAGTGGTGTGTGTATAGGGTCTAATTCTATGTGTCTATTGATGGCCTTCTTGGTGGAAAACCAAGCCTCTAGAATTTCCTGTGCTTGTCTCTGTTTGGCTTGTCCTAGGATCCTGATGTCCCAATCGAAATGATGGTGCTCCTTAACTGTGTGAATTGAGACAAGTGAGCATTGGTCGTGTCTTTTTGTTTCTAGTTGGTGTCCATGTGTTCTTGTGCCAATTTCCTTCCTGTCTGTCCAATGTAATGTTTGTCGCAGTCCTTGCGAGGAATCTTGTATATCACGTTGGTTCTGTCCATAGTAGGTAAGGGGTCTTTGGTTCGAGTTAGCAGTTAGTGTAGCGTTGACGTAGGTTTGTGGGCCACTTCAGTGCCCAATGGTCGTAGGAGTCTTGTGGTCAGTTTGGATATGTCCTTGATGTATGGTAACGTGAGGAGTGTGTCAGGGCGTACTGTATGTTCCTGTTGTTGTTTACGTGATAGGCATCGTCGGACCCAGCTGTTCGGCTATCCGTTGTCCTTAAACACTTGGTAGAGGTATTCTTCTTCATTTTGGTGTAGTTCCAGATTTGAATTAATGAATACTGCGTTATTGAGGGGTTTTTACACGCTCAAGGCGGTGATACCATGAGTCTGAAAACTGAAAGAGCAGTGGATAATGTAAATCAGAAACAAAAACAGACGTTACTCGAAAAGCTCAGGTTTGTCAGCATCTGTGGAAATAAGGGTCACTCAACCCGAAACGTTAACTCTGATTTCTCTCCACAGATGCTGCCAGACCTGAGTTTTTCCAGCAATTTCTGTTTTTGATATCATGAGCTTGTCTGTTAAGGTCTACTAACAGCATACCATAACACAACAGTTTCTTCTACCCTTCTTGGGCAAGCCCTTGTATTGAGGATAACATGTGTCCACTCTGATTTCACAGGTTCTGAGATAGTTGTTAAATCCAATAAGTGACATGTAGACAGTGAACAAAAACCAGAACATTGTGGAAGAAATGACAAAGGAAATGCTCTGAATTCTCCTGGAACCAATGTATGCCAATCATGAGGCGTGCCAGTATATTTAGAACAAAGAACAAAAGAGAAGTACAGCAGAGAAACAGGCCTTTCAGCCTTCCCAGCCTGTCCTAAACATTATGTCCTGACTAAAGTAAAAAACAAACCTTCTGCCCTGATTCGGCCTGTATCCTTCTCTATTCATGTAATCATCCAGCTGCCTCTTAAATGTCACCAACGTGGCGGCTTCTACCACGTCTCCTGGCAGTGCATGCAGGGTTCCTACCGCCCTCTGCGTGAAAAACTTCCCTCACGCATCTCCCTTAAACTTTCCCCCTCTCACCTTGAACCAGTGCCCCCTTGTAATTGAAACTTCAACCCTGGGAAAAAAGACCTCAGGCTATCCACACTATGTCTCTATCATGACAAGCATGGGGCTGGATGAACACAGCAGGTCAAGCAGCATCACAGGAGCAGGAAAACTTGACGTTTCGGGCCTAAACCCTTCATCAGAAATGGGGGAGGGCAAGAGGGTTCTGAAAGAAATAGGGAGAGAGGGCGAGACGGATAGAGGAGAGGATAGGTGGAGAGGAGGCAGACAAGTCGAAGAGGTGGGGATGGAGCCAGTAAAGGGGAGTGTAGGTGGGGAGGTAGGGAGGAGATAGGTCAGTCCAGGGAGGACGGACAGGTCAAGGGGG
>JAHRHZ010000289.1:4838031-4936629 GCA_024137785.1 Ginglymostoma cirratum | reverse complement strand
TCCATCTTCTATCCGCCTCCCCCTCTCTCCCTATTTATTTCAGAACCCTCTTCCCCTCCCCCATTTCTGATGAAGGGTTTAGGCCCGAAACGTCAAGTTTTCCTGCTCCTGTGATGCTGCTTGACCTGCTGTGTTCATCCAGCCCCATGCTTGTTATCTCAGATTCTCCAGCATCTGCTGTACCTTTTATCTATGTCTCTATCAGGTCTCCTCTCAGCCACCGTCCTTCCAGTGAAAACAATCCTAGTCTTTTTAACCTTTCCTCATAGCCAATGCCCTCGAGACCAGGCAACAACCTGGTGAACCTTCTCTGTACTCTCCAAATCTTCCAGTCCGTCTGGCAGTGTGGCAACCAAAACTGCACACAATCCTCCAAATGCAGCCAAACAGGGTTTTACATAGCTGCAACATAGTTTCCCAACTCTTGTACCCCATGCCCTGGCCAATGAAGGCAAGCATGCCACATGCCTTCTTAATCACCTTGGCCACCTGTGCTGCCACTTTTAGGGAACTGTGGACCTGCATGCCCAGATCTGCCTGTATGTTGATGTTCCTAAGGCTTCTGCCATTAACAGTATAACGCTCACGTAAGTTTGATCCTCCAAAATGCATCACCTTGCATTTGTCTGGGTAAAACTCCATCTGCCATTTCTGTACCCAATCACCAGTCTATCTACATCTTGTTGTATCCTTTCACAATCAGCGGCACAAACAGCAAATCCACCAATCTTCATGTCGTCTGCAAACTTACTAATCAGACCAACCACATCTTCCTCAAGATCATTTATATATACTATAAACAGAGGACACAAGACTGATGCCTGTGGAATACCACCAGTCTTCATTCTGAAAAACACCCTTCCACCACTACCCTCTGTTTTCTGTGACCAAGCCAGTTTTGTATCCATCTCGCCAGCCCACACCGAATCCCATGTGATTTTAGTTTTTGTACCAATCTGCTATGTGGGACTTTATCAAACACCTTACTAAAATCCATATAAACTAAATCCACAACTAACTAAGCTAGTCTCAAATAATGATGGTGCACACATGAATAAAGTGAAACCAATGTCACGAAATATTTACAAGTGATAGTTAAATTTGAAAAAAAAAAACATCCACGCCAGATCTAGGCTCCCAATGTATTTTATGTTAATAAAACCATCAAATGTAGGAGCCCATCGAGGCTGCTTCACCACTCAGAGTTTATGACTGACCTGATAATTCTCAAATAAACTTTCCAACTCGTCTCTTCCCCATAACCCTGGATTTGCTTACTGATTAAAAGCTGCCTATCTCAGTTTTGAAAATACTTATTGATCCATTCTCTGCAGCCCCCTTACTCTGAGATTACACTCTCTGGTCTCCCACAAATGGAAACAACCTTCCCACATCCACCCTATAAAATCCCCTCAGAATCTTGCATACTTCAATAAGGACGCTATTCATTCTTCTGAACTCCACTGAGTACAGGCTCAACCTATTCTTTGTTAACCTGGTTAACTACTAATGTTGTTCACCACCACAAAGTTTCTGCTGGTGCAGAATCACACGTGTCCCACGCACACCATTAGCACATTAATTATTACATGCAATCATGTGGGAAACTTGAAAAAAAAGAGAAATGTAACACAAACTTCTGGTTTGATCATCGGAAACAGTACATCATGGATTAAACTCCACCCATTGCCTTAAAGGCATGATGCTGAAGATAAGTTTATGCAAAATAAGCACAATTTATTTCCAATTTCTAAAATTAAAAGGTAGGCATTTACTTCCTGCTTTATAAATAAAGGTACAATGGATATTTTACATCTTTGAAAATTGGAAAATCCATTAAGAAATGAGCTGCGAAGGTATCAAGTCTGGTGTACCTCAAGTCTTATTCAGAATTCAAGTCACAATTTTCTACACTAATGATCTTTCACGTTTGTTCAGACAGCCACGTGTCAAATTTACAACCTTGCTTTCCAGTTTACAAAAATGCAAGTTCTTGATAGTAAAACAGGATAAAACAATATACTTTTCTAAAAAGGTTAAGAAAGCAATTTTCACAAAATTCCAGATACAGACCATTTCAAATATCAATCGTAACACAGCCCATCATCAATATCGTTGAAAGTAAATTAAACATCATGATCACAAATAACAAGTACTAATGTTTAATAAAAACCGAAACAACCGCGGATGCTGTAAATCAGGAACAAAAACAGAATTTGATGAAAAAGTTCAGCAGGTCTGGCAGCATCTGTGAAGAAAAAAAAAAGAGTTAACGTTTTAGGTCCGTTGACCCTTCCTCAGAACTGATGGTAGCTAAGAAAACGTCAGTTTATATGCAGAAAATAGGGAGGGGGATGGGCTAGGGATAAACAATAGGATAAAGGATAGAGCCCAAAGAGAGAGAAGAGCAGTCACATAGACAAAGCAGTTGATAATGTCTGGCTAGGAGGGTGAATAGCTGTTAATGGGGACTGTTAGTGACCAACAATCGGTAGTGTGTAATGGCAAGCTATGCGATAATAAGGCCTGGTGTGTGGGGTAGGGGGCTAGGTCATGGGAGAGTTTAGGCCCTAAAATCATTGAACTCGATATTGAGTCCAGAGGGCTGCAGGGTCCCCAAGTGGAAAATGAGGTGTTGTTCTTCCAGTTTGCATTGAGCTTCACTGGAACACAGCAGCAAGTAAGAGACAAAGATGCTGGTCAGGGAACAGGTGGTGCTTTCAAATGGCAGGCAACAGGTAGCTTAGGGTCTTTTTCGTGAGCAGAACGTGGATGTTCTGCGAAGCGGTCACCCAGTCTACACTTCATTTCCCCAATGTAGAGGAGACCTCATTGTGAGCAGCGCATGCAGTAGGCTAGATTCTGGGAAGTGCAGGTGAAGTGTTGTTTCACCTGGAAGGTATGTTTGGGCCCTTGGATACTGACTTCTCTTCCCTCCCGCAACAGCGATAGGGTTCCCCTTATCCTCACCTACCATTCCACCAGCATCTACATCCAGAAGATCATCTGACGCCATTTCTGCCACCTCCAGCAAGATGCCACCACCAGACACATATTCCCCTCCCATCCCTTGTCCGCCTTCTGCAGGGACCGTTCCCTCCGGGACACCCTGGCCAACTCTTCCTTCGCCCCCCAAACACCTACTCCCACCTCCCACCCACAGCCCCACGACACATTCCCCTATGACTGGCTCTTCTCTCTCTTTGGGCTCTATCCCTTATCCTATCACTTACTCCCTCCCTATTTTCTGCATATAAACTGACGTTTTCCTAGTGACCATTAGTTCTGGGAAAGGGTCATCCAACCTGAAATGTTAACTCTGATTTTCATCTTCACAGATGCTGCCAGACCTGCTGAGCTTTTCCAGCAACTTCTGTTTTTGTAACTAATTTGTTTACTTGCCATTTGAATTACAATCAAGTTTAAAAATCTGCATTTGAACAAACAAAGCATCATGATACATTTTAAAGTTTCCAGTTGAAACAAGACTTCTAACCCTTTCTTTCAAAGCAAGCATTACTTAAAAATCACCCACTCGCAACTCACCAATATTAGAAACAGAAACACCGATGACTGACCTCTAACTTCAGGGGTAACCCCGCACCATTCTTTTCTACAGAGGAAGTGGCTTTCTGGTCACCTCAGCTGAATTTTTGCATATCTGCCAACTCATCACCAGAGCAAAAAAACACCATGATACAGCTGCAGCATGATAATGACTTCCTGCCGATACTTTGAAGATAAATACTTTACAAACTCTTTCCTAAAGCCAAAAAAATAGACACACATGAAACAGACTATCACTATAACTAGAGCACAAAGCAAATGAAATTTTTGACTTGAGTCCAAGCATACTGTGAAAAATCAGTCGCTGGTACAAGAAATGATTTTATCATTGCCTATATTCTTTGGTGCTGCCACATGCCCTGGTATGCACATGCTGTCTTGTTGACCCTCCATTCATAGAATTTGCCTACCTTGTCCCATACTCCAGAGATCGACCAATTAGCCCATTTAGTTTTTCAATTTTAAAGTCTTGTCCTAATCCAACCTTTTAACTCGACTTGCAGTCATATCTCTTAACTTTCCCAGTTCTGTTCAGCATTGGTTCCTTCATCTGATTTATTCCCCACCAATCAGCAAAACACCTTGTACATTTATATAGTATCTTGAACATCATCAAAATTGCAATGAGGCTGACCTCCAAAACTGGACAACGCATGAAGGAAGTTGGAATACTGATCTGTCAGTCTTGTTGGAAATAATTAAACTTAATGAATTCAGTATTGCACAACTGTCAGATTTCTGAGATCAGTTTAACTATTTTGCCACAGAAAAACAATCTTGGTATTGGGTTTTTTTTGAGCAAAGAGAATTTTCATAAAATTATTTTAAGAAACATTCAGGTCAAAAAAAGAGAGAAGAGTCATTTGCATAGCACTTTAAATGCAAACAATCCAAGGCACTTCACAGGAGAACTAGCAAATAAAATCTGACACCAAGCCACATTCAGAAGTTTCAGGACAAATTACCAAAATATGGGCAAGGAGAATAAGAGATTTTGTTAAAGGAGTTAAAAGGGGCAAAAATGCTGGACGATATTAGAAGGTCATGGAATGGTAGAAATGTACAGAACAAAATTTGGCCATTCAGCCCATCAAGTCTGCACCACTTGATTAAAGAGGAGTGATTGGTGTAATCTGCTGTGTAGTGCACTCTTCATTTTGGTCTGTTACACAAAGATAAATTCTATAGATTTAGGTAAATTCTATAGATTTAATCATACCAAGTCTATATGTTGCTTCAGACCTCACTTAAGTGCTTATTTTATACGTAGAGAGACTGAAAAATCATAATGTGAAAGGCATGAATAGCCAGTTGGTCACAAAGCAATGCTATTGCTTTGTCACCGAAATGTACTTTGTTTGAGTAAACATAGGACAATATAAAAATGACTGCCAAAGGAAGCAACTGACAATGAGAGCAGGTACCTAGAGCAGACCTAAACTTAACTGCAAAAATTCTTAAATGTGCTTTTTCTCATTGATAGCAAAGCTGTGGGACACAGTGTACAGTACATCTTCCATTGGTACAATGGTATTGTAATAAAATCAATAAAACTAGCCTTATTTGACAATATGAAGCATTGCTGGTGCAGAGACATTAAAGTAGTAACGTACCATAACACACTGAATTACAAATTGAATTTTGTTCTACGAGTGACAGATAGCAGTTAGTACTTCATTTACAAAATTGTACAGTATCGAGTCTAGTTAACTAAAATAACCAATCTAGCAAACTTTTTAATACAATTAAACCACCACACGACTGTTACTGCAGCCTATTTCCTTTATGCAACTCAAAACCCAGTGGGCAAATTAATTCCATGCACTAGTTCCTTCCAAGCACATACTTGCAATATTTCAAAAGCTAATGCCATATTATATAGGTAAAACAGCCACAATTTTAAAGAAATGTCAAAAGAATTCTGGCAGATTGATGTCATTCAAATAAAATAAATGCATGACATGATTACAAGCATTTTCAGCATTCATAAATTAATTTGATTTTTAACAAGACAGGAGTCAGCCACTGAAATATTAAAAGGCATCAATTAAACAGGGGCCTGCATTTTCTTAGTTGAGACGAATACTGGAGGTTGGAAATTTTCCTGACTCTCTGATCGTATTTCCATCCTCCAGGAGCACTCCTGCCTTAATTTCTTGTCAAGAAGCAAGTTTGGCCCAGACATCAGCACATTGCCTCTGAAGCCAGCCCCAAGGAAGGGGCATCTCAATGCCAATGCAGCCCAGTTTCAAGACCCATCTTTGTGTATGAAAACATCAGCAGTTTGAAATGATAAATGAAGCAAAACAGGTCTGATTTAGGTGTTTCCACCCTCATCTCCTTCACCAACCACATCAACACTCTTGCTGTCCTACCCCTTTCATCCCCTTCATACCAACACTCACCCAAGTATTCATATTTGTCCCTATAATAAGGTTGAAATTCAGTCAAAATTCTCATAGAACTGCCCATAAAAAACAAGTGAGCCATTCATAAAAACAACTCCTCCATCTACAGCTGGACTAGCTTTGACTTTGGTAACAGATGTACCTCGGATTTCTACACTCCCTGATAGAATTTCCTACTTTGCATTTTATTTCCACTTCCAGGTCACAGTTCACACCTTATTCATTATACATAAATCAAGAGGCCTTAATAATAGTGGCTACCTCCATGAAAAGCATGACGGATTAGCACTTAGCATCTTTTAAACAATGCTGAGAACTTTAAAAGACAACCCACCCACTTTCTCACACCATTTGGTGCTGGAAGCAAAAGTGGGACTTCTGTATCCAAGATTGGACCGGCATTTTCTTCTAGCCTTGCATCCATTTTGGTCCCAATCAAAACCATGAAAATCTCAGGTGACTGCAACAGGTGGAAGTACGTTATCTGAGGCCTTGCACGAGAATAAAAAGGAACTGGAGTGAATTAACACTAATTCTATTCCAGTGCACCAGTACCTATTAATTAGCACTGCAAAATAACGAACACCTCTATGCACCTACCTGCAATCCTGAAACTTTGGCTGAAGACGAAAATCTGCATTAAAATGTAATAGTGTTCTGGTTTTAAACAAACCAACAATGCCACAGCAGACTGTGAAATATGCAAAATTTCCCATGCAACCCATTGCTTAATTGTAATTGTATAAGGTTTGGCATCTGGTTACTTTTGATCCTGTCGTAAGCAGTATGATGGACAGCATTGTTCAACACAACGCAAAGAGTTTCTTTCAGCAAAGCTACAAATGATCTCAACAAAGTCTCGAGATGTTCGGTGAAGTCAATTCTTGAAATTCTGTTACATTTTCAAATCTAAGTGAAGCGCACAATGCATAAAAGATAGTATTCATAATCATGAAATCAATACCAATTAAAACTATACAGAACAATAACAAAATAGAACAATGGCTGTCCTCATCAGAGAATAATGATACATATTAAAAACAAGATTCACATGTTGCACAATAATGTAATAATCTGAAAGTTGAGTGGTTTCATTGTGAAATTATGAAAAATCTGCCGCAGTACGATGTGGATTGTGGATGTGAAACACATCCTGAATACTCTATTAATAGAACATGAGATTGATAGTTCATTTCCCACTGAGTATGGAACTGTAACAACACTGATGCAGGATGACTCAAAATTAGACCAGCAAACAAAAATATTCTATCCAGATCTGAAAGCTTTGCATTCAAACTTGGCTGGTAAACAAGAGTTTTTGCACTTAACTGGCATCTCCAATCATATTGAACCATTCTTTGACTATACATCTAGATTATAAAATTACACCTTTGAAGGCAGAAGCAAAAAATGTTCAAAAAAACTCAAATTCCTTAACTGTAAAATTTGAGAATATAAAATCTATGAAAACATGCTGGTGACTCTTATGTGCATTGAATACAAAATGCTGATGATTCTCAGAAATACCGCAACACATTGTTTTCATCCACAAGCTTTGGAGACATGTGCTACAACTCATTAATATTGCCACTTGGTAGGACAGAATTTGATTATTGCTGAGAGAGACAAGATATCAAGGTTCTTCATCTTTCATTTAAACATATCCCTTTAATTTGTAGAGAGCAGAGTCCTGCTCTATGAATATATGTCACTTCCAGTAAATGTACTTGAACCATGAAGCTCACTAACAGGTACAATAACAACCAATCTAAAAATAAGATGAGCTTGTAGCATAGCTCATTTGCTCTTGATATAAGTGACAGACATACATACATACATACATACATATGCAGAGACCGATTCTCTGTCAACAAAATGAATATGCTCATGCTTTGTGCTTTTATTGAATTACACAGGAGCTGAGGGATCCTGGAGTTCCCCATTGTTTTCTCCACGACAACACCTCAGCCAATTTGTCAACCAATCTGAACTTTTTTCCCTTAAGTATAAATAGTTATGATCTTTTAAATTTGGTATTCTTGCGCTTGTCCTGATAAGGGCAAGATGAAAAAGTTTCAGGTGCACAATATTCATTAGTATAGATGAATCCTTAATTTATATTTCGCCTCTTCAGATCACTTATCCAAGATCTATTTGGTGCAAGAGCATTGAAGACTGAAAAACTGAACTGATAGTCAAATTCCCAATGCCATCATTCTTGGAGCTATTAATCTTTTAGATATTTACATCCTTCTCCAGTAACCTCCTTCCATGTCCCTTAAAACTTGATCACTTATCAGACCTAAGCAACATCATACTGAGGTACCAGTTATACATATTAGTTCAGAGTGGAAAGGCAGCATTGCCCAATCAATTCTGATCTATATTTAAATATGTTCACTTGATCCTTCTGTTGATTTCGGAAGACAAAGTACAAGAGAGAGGGTAGAAAAGAAAATATAAATGAAGCTGGAAGGAGTGTTAAACTATATCACCAGATAACATGAATAATTGCTACATCACACAGCAGAAGGTCTCAAATTTAGCTTGAGTTACTCATTGTCCAGAGTGGTAATAAGGAGACTACCACTGGATTCAACATTTTAGTGACATGACTGGAAAAAGAAACATCAAAATTCTTGTTCCCAAAAACTAGTTAGATATCCACAAACAATTGTTGGATTCATTTTTTAAGATCAACGTAAGTACAGTAATGGATTTGACAATGATGTCCATGGTAACCCATTGACACTTACCAACCGAGCTTACAAAAGAAATGGAACTAAGGTAGGAGAGAGTTATTAGCTCAATACTCAATGAACAAATCAGCACCTTCAACAGAAAAAGAGGATCAAGAATGAAACTAAAAGGGCAGGGTGTAGAATAGGAGAAAAATCTTTGATATTGATTTGTTACTTTGATGCATGTGGCGCATCACATGCTGTACTGCAAAGTAGCAGGCATGGATTCTCTCTCGTTTCCACCTGACTTGTATTCTCGCACCACTGACTTCCACTCTTTGCACATCATCAATTTTTCTGGCAGAGCCCAGGGCAAGGCGTACAGATTGACAGTAGTTCACAAACCACATTGCATTAAATTCACACAGACTTGAAAACCTAAATTGCTGTGGGGTTACTGAAACAGAATTTAGAAATAAAGATGCATTTCAGTTGTTACAGGATAATCACAGCATACAGACACTTTAAATGTGAAACACTTTTTTTAATCAAAACTATACCGTCATTGTAAGGATTAAGATCCATACATTACAGTAAGATTGTGAATATACTTCTGAATGATTGGCTGCAGCTTCACGTTCAGGTCTTTATACATTTAAGACAATACACCAACGTTGGTATTAAAGTTTCCGTGCAAGAACCTTGTGAGTAAAGTGGTTAAAACATAAATTAGAGGCAGGGAAGAGCTAACTCTGATTGTAATTTATCAACCAAGATAAAGCTCCAAATCGACACCAAATTAATTGTCAGGATTTTAATCAAGCACGCAAAGTAGTTAATTGGGAGACACTTCTTTAAAGAATAAAATTGCTTTAATCCTCTATATCCTAGACTGAAATTCCAACACATGTAGTTTCTGAAATGCAATTTAAAACCAGAAGAAAAAACTTCCGGGTGCAGCCGGACCCAAGTAAGAACAAATCATTGTGCGCCACGTGTTAATATATTAACGCTATTCCAGTTCACAATGAAAGAAAGGATAGTAAATAAAATTAATCACAAAGCTCAAATCACTAAGCTGGAGGTACAATTCACTTGAGAGAACACGGAAACTGCATTATTCTGGACAGGTTTAAAAATCATTTAATACAAGCATTTAATACAATAATAAAAGGGCATTTACTGATTAATTTCTCCATATCTGGCATGAGCAATATATTTCCATTTAATCCTGTTGATACACAGGTTAGAAACTATCCAGAAAGGTGTATTCTTCAGCTCGGGGATGCTCTAATAAAAACCTGGACGAGATTTGCAAACATACAAAAAGTGCAGCTGTTAACAGCTCCCTAATGTTCCCTTGCTGAGGATTTTTTTTTGCAGTTTCTGAAGTGGAATTTTTTACAAGATAAAAAGGACCAGTTAGCCCTTAATGTCAAATTATACAGTTTTTTTCAATATGTAAAGAAACTCTCTACATCCTCCTAAAGCTTCGCCTGCACAAGAATTATACATATAATTGATGCACGAAGCCCAGTTCAACTCACCGTCGAACATCGAAAGCCATCGCGGCGGCCTTAAACTGCAATCAAACCAGCAAGAAAATGAATGCAGTGCAAATTATCAAAGGTAAACTGAGCAACTTTCTCCGCAGCCCACCGGCTGTCTCCCGGATACACCGTCACTCTTGAACGCCTTGCATTTCGCTATTGGCTGTATTGAGAAACAGGTCTCTACTCTTTTTCCGGTCTGATTCGTGCTGTGCAGAAAGTGTCTTGATGTGAGGTTGTTCTTTTTTTTATTTTTCTCTCTTTTATTTTTAAAGCGCCAGAGAGTGACCGCACTCTTCTCCATCCCTCCCTGCCCAAATAACATTGAGAAACTGAAGCACTTCTCGACGTTAGAACAAACTGGTTCAAGAAGGGGGAAAGGATGAGGCAGATGTCCAGACGAACCGCTTTTTGGCATGGATTCTTAATACAGCGCTGAACAAACTTACGTGTTAAATCTTAGATGGCTAATGGACTTTGGCCGCTACCTATTACCCAATAAATCGTAGAGGACTTCAAGTGTATGGTTTGAACTGTTCTAGTGTTGTATCTTGAAGTATAACTGTAAGAAAATGTGAATTTTTTAAAAAAGATATATAATTTGGAGGCATTAGTTTAGTTACTGGTGAAATATGTCTGAAGGTTTCTAAAATGTTTAGAAACATTGACTTAACAATTCACTTTGCTTCCAGATGATTTTGTACCCACTTTGAAATTTATGATCTGAAATATTTATAGAGGAATAATAATACTTCAAAATATCATCTGATGTGATGTTAATTATGTAGGTCATTTTGATAGTTGTAATTGCTGAAGAAAGTATATGCTGAGTTTTTTTTCATAGCATTAATTTTTATGACATCAGGAGAATTGGAGTGTACAGATTCTGTGATGGTCAAATACTTGTTATCCCTTTGCTGAAATCATCATTTTGCTGAGCTGGTTGTCAGTACAATGATGATGCATTACCACTTTAACATTCCCTGATTCCTGGAGATAGAACTATTTATATGATTTCAGAATAGACCATTTAGCCTTTGAGCTTGCTGTACCATTTTGATCGTGGCTGAACTGATTGTGACTTCACCTTTTGTAGTTAATGATGGTATTTCAATCAGATCCCTTTTGTAGAACCCAGCATTCATCCAACAAATCTGATAGACTGTCAGAAATTGCTGCCTAATATGAGAGATGGCAATAAGAAACAGCTTTTTTTTAAGAAAACGCTGTCATTGCTCTGGATTATATCTAACTTAGTTTCCAAGAGTTTTTTTTTCACCTTATTCAAATGTTTTGCTTCGTTAATTTCCCCCTGTTCTTTCTACAATTATTTCCCCCATGCTGAAATCACACCAATGGAACAATTATAGAGTCATATAGCACAAAAACAGACTGTCTGGTTCAACTCATTCACGCTGACCAACCATCCCAATATGACCCAGTCCTATTTGCCAGCATTTAGCCCATTTCCCTCTAAAACCTTTCTACTCGTATATCCATCCAGATGCCTTTTAAATGTTGTAATTGTACCTGCCTCCACCACTTCCTCTGGCAGCTCATTCCATACTTTCTCCTCTAACCTTAACCCTATGCCCTCTAGTTTTGGCCTCTTCCACCCGAGAAAAAAAGTTATTGACATCCAGTTTTTCAGTGATTTTTTTTTAAAAGTTGACATGGATTTAGGCAAGTCATCTTCGTTTAACTTGAATAAGTTCTTTGAAAGAGTGAAGGGTGGTGTTAGTGTGGTTAATGTTATGTAAGTGGACTTTCATTTGATAAAGTTACACATAATAATCTTGTTAGTAAAATTTGAAGCCTCTGGCTTTAAGGGGGAAGTAGATGAGTAAATACAAAATTAAAAAAAAGGAAGCAGAATGTACTGATGAACTTTTTCTTTCCCCCACAATGAGCAAAGTATGCATTAGTGTTTCTCAAAAATCAGTGTTGGGATGGTTTGGTTTTGTTTCTTGTCAAGTATTAAAGACCAGGATTTGAGCACTAATTTCAACATTTGTCGAAGAAATTAAACTTGGGAATGTCTTAAATGAGGAAGATGGTAATAAACTTTGTGAGTGCATTGACGGTCTGGTAGATGAGTACATGAAATTTAATACAGATGTGAAAAAGTTCATTTTAGTAGGAAAATGACATAAATTGATATAAAATAAATGCTATCATTATAAAGTAAGTGCAGGAAACAGATCTGAAAGAGTACAAGTTTTGAAGGTATAGGGCAAACTAGGAAGGCTGCTTAAAAAGGATATAGACTCCTTGGCTTTAAAAGTAGAAGCATGAAGTACAAAAGAGAGGCAATGTTGATAAACCTTTTGTAAGACCTTGTTTTGGCTCATTTCTATGCATCAAGCTTCAGCAAGGATCAAGGACTAAGGACCTTGGAAAGCATACAGAACAGAACGGTGGCAGTGACGAAAGATTCTATTTACATGCAGATCCTGGTCGATTTCCTTTTGAACAATGGAAATTAAACCAAGGTTTCCTAGAGTGTTCAAAATTGTAAAGCATTTTGAAAGGCTAGTATTACAACCAGGTGCAGGGGGTCTTTGTTCCCCTCCTTGTTTGACTGCAACACTGTTTTATATTTTGAAATGGTTATACTAGCCAACTCAGTGAGTATGTAAGTTAATGTGCTGTGATATATAAAAGAACCAAATGGACACATTTTTTCATCATCATAAAAAGGGTTAAATTTATTATAATTCAACTGATTTTAAGTAAAATAAATGCAAAGTGACACTCATACACGTACAGACAGTGAGGACACACGCAAATTCATGGTACATATTGGGAAAGGACAACTTATCCAAACTAAAAAATATGGGGAAAAAAGTGAAAGTTTGAGTTAGTCAGTAGTTTAGTGGCTCAGCTGGCTTCTGGCCAAATCCTTTTTTTTGCTTTGTATCCAGGGAGTTTAAAACTGAAAACTGACAATCTGTTTGTTCTTTTGGCGACGCCGCTGTGAAGTTGAGTTCTTTCCTTCAAATCTGTCTGCTGCACTAGGAAAGAAAGCCAAACAAAAGCAAACAGGGTCTAAACTTGTAAGTTAGCTGGAGAGGGAAGGAGGGAGGACCTTGCTCAACTTCTTAGCTGTTTGCTCTGAGTTCTGCTGAGCAAAAACACACAAAGGAGATGGCTTACCTTGTGACCGCTTTCCCCAACTGCCAGTCACTTGAACACAATTGTATATTTTAGTTCTAACTTGATTAGCTCATTGTCTTCAAAGCTACAATAAACCAGGCTCCTGTTGTTGATGCAATAGCCTTATTGGCTTGAAATTGATTACATCATGTGACAGCTTTGACACTTCGTTAAAGGAACACGAGATGAGAGTTCTTGTGGCACAGTAATAGTGTCCCGACCTCTGATACCAGGAGGCATGAATTTGAACCTTACTTGCTCCAGAACAAAAGATCTGCTATCTTTCACCATCCTGGGGGTGGTGGGGAGGAGGTTATTGTCATTGGGTTTTGTATTGTTCTCATCAAGGTTGGAATGTACAATGTTTCATGGTGCAAACTGAGTTTGCTAATCTTGAGCTGTGCATTGATTGGTCACATTAGTCTTTACGTTTAAAAGTATGTCTTCTGGAAACTTCCATTTATAGTTCCAACTTGCAGATTAAAAATTATTAATTTGACTCAAGTATGTCATCATAACAGGAAATAAGTAGATGCTGTCCACTGGTAGAAAAATTAGTAACCAGAGAACAGCAATATAAAGCAACTGCAGCAGTAACGTGGAGATTGCAAGTTGAACTAGAATGCACAGTCTGGAGTAGCGATGGGAGTAGATTCAGCAATGGCTTTCAAAAGAGAATGGGATAAATACATACAGCTCATTTGAGAAATTATGAATGACTAAAGCAAAGCTTATGCGAATTTCTAAACAAACAAAACTAAAGTAGTGATTTTACTCAAATTTCATAGTTATTTTTGACAGCATTTGTATACATTTCACTTTTTGTTTAGTTTTCAGCTCTGTGCCAAGTTGTTGGTGGGCTCCTTCTTGACAGTGACCTCAGGCTTTCTGACAAGATTTACCAACACATCAAGCTTCACAATTTTTTGTGGACTGAAGTGCTCATTAAAGTCCTCTACTGCAGAATTCTTCCAACTTCAAAATATTCTTGCCCTTGTATTGGCTGTGGACCAATCTTGTCCAGTGTCTGACCACATACAGCTTTCATTGGTGCACTATATCCTCAGTTACAACAATATCAGTTTTTGAGTTAGCAGCTGCCAATCCAGGCATAGATATATTTTAATCATCCTGTTCAAGGATGCCTGAGCTTCATGAGGTCTTGGAGCAGTAAATGTCAGGGAGGCCTCCAAAGAGAAGTGAGTGGGGCAGGCCCTGTGAAGAGAGCCTGGTCAGTGTGGAAGGCAGGATAGGAGTCTTTCAGTAGGGATGCCCCTTGCTGTATTGGAGCCCTCCGTAGGGCACAGAATCCCTGATCAGAAGAGACCATGCACCCCCACAGAGACTCAGTTAGACCATCACAGTGTACTTTGTGCACTATGGCCATCCCCCTACTACTGATAGCATTACGCCATTATGACCTTTAATTGAACATTTAAACATCTTGTTCACTTTAGGATGAAAGGAATCATTTCTGACATTCAAGGGAGTGGGAGGAAGAGAGAAACAAGAAGATGATTGGATTCTCCATCTTGTACCTCCTCGTCCAGTTTTATCACCACTCCACTAGTGCTTCTACATGTGTGCGAGGGTTGTGGAAAGAGTCATTTTAAATCCTCTTGCACA
Organism: Ginglymostoma cirratum; assembly: GCA_024137785.1. NCBI lineage: Eukaryota > Metazoa > Chordata > Chondrichthyes > Orectolobiformes > Ginglymostomatidae > Ginglymostoma > Ginglymostoma cirratum. Next base: position 4,921,641 of record JAHRHZ010000289.1, on the reverse strand, counting down.
TGCATTATGCCAATCAAAATCATGTTTCATGTTGGCTGAAACATGAAATCATTTAAATTAGCAGTCAACAGATCCAAGTTCATCATATCACCATCCTGCTATCAAACTGCAGCAAATCCCCTTTTACTTAGCCTTCTGTCCCTCACCCTACCTCTGGCTTAATGAGGGTTTGCATTGTCCTTTAACAGGCTTTGAACATAAATTACTCCAATTGGAAACATGGGGGATTTACTCATGGTTGTTATTAAATTTGAAAAAGAACTCAGGTGATTTGGTGATAGGGAAGAAAGTTCAGTTGTGTGTAAGAGCACTTTTCGATATAAATGAAGAAAATAAAATCAAACCGCAGCAAGACATGGACAACATCTACTGATAACCATATGCGTTCATACAACTCAAGTGTAAGGCAATGACCATTTTCAGTGAGGGAGAATCTAACCTAATATCGTCTTGACATTCAAATGCATTTCTTAATGTCCTACTATCAGCATCATGTTGTTACCATTAACCAGAAATGGAACTAGATCAGCAACTTAAATACTAAGGCTGCAACAGCAAGAAAGGGACTTGAGCAGGGTTTAGGTTGGGACCCTGACATCAGGGTAAAATGCAGGCAGGGTGTTGAAGGTAGTATATGAGCATAAAAAGAAGATTGGCTAACTGATAGAAAACAGAAAATTGGGGTGGAGGTGGTATTTTCAGGATGGCAGCCTGTACCTAGCAGAGTGCCACAGGGATCGATGCCGGGGCCACAATTATTTACAATACATAGTCACGACTTGGATGGGGAAAGTGAATGAACTATAACCAAGTTTGTGGATGATACAAAACTAGTTGGAAAGGTAAGCGATGACTGTGACAGAGTCTAGAGAGGGATAAAAGAGGCTAAACACGTGAGCAAAAACTTGGCAGAGGAAATATCATGTAGGAAAATGTGAAGTCATGCACTTTGGCAGGAAGAACAGAAGAACTGAATATTATTTTAATTGAGAAGTTTGCAGAAAGCTACAGAACATTGGGATTAGGGATCCCTCATGCATGAATCACAAAAAGCTAGTATCTGAGTTCAGCAGGTAATGGGGAAGGGAAATAGGATGTTGGCCTTTATTCCAAAAGGGAATTGTTTAAAGGTATGGCGGTTTTGGTATATAAGGCATTAATCAGACTACAGTTAGAATCCTGTGAACAGAATTAGATCCCTTGCTTAAGATATACTGACATTGGAGGCTGTCCAGAGAATGCTCACTAGGCTGTTGCTGGATATGGAAGGACTGTCTTATGACGAGAGGTTGAGTAGTTTGGGCCTATACCCATTCGAATTATGAAGAATGAGAAGCGACCTTATCGAAATACATAAGATTCTTAGGCGACTTAACAGGGTAGATGCGGACAGGTTGGTTTCCTCCTGTAGGAGATTCAGGATAAGAGGGATTAATAAGAGGTCACACATTTAAGACAGAGGTGAGGAGGAATTTCATTGAAGGTAGTGAATCTGTGAAATTCTTTACTGCAGAGGACCATTGAGGATAGGTTAAATAAAAACCAAAAGAACTGCGGATGCTGTAGATCAGTAACAAAAACAGAAGTTCCTGGAAAAGTTCAGCAGATCCGGCAGCATCTGTGAAGAAAAAAATCAGAATTAATGTTTCAGGCCTGGAGACCCTTCCTCAGAACTGAACAAAACTCTGATATTTTCTTCATTGAGGATAAGTTGTTGCAATGCATTGGAAGCAGTCACAACAGTGATTTTGCCTGAACTGATCAAAGAATGAATGTGTCTCAGCTTCCAATTAATGACACTGGATGGGTTCTCTAATTTGGAAGATCAATAGGAGTCCCTGCAACACGGAAGAAATTTCGGTCTACCTCCCCCTTATGACACCCTCCCAGTAGGCTGACTGGAAAATTCCAGGTGACTTCTGATAATCGTCTTCCATTGACCATTTAATTATCCAAACAAGCCAGTCACACCAAGGTTATCTTCAGCAATATTATTCTCTTGGAAACCTCTGTTCTCACTCCCATATCACAGCAAAAATCCTGTCTTTGGTATTCCGTAGTAAGTGACTCACATCCAGACTTTTCAAAATTCTTCTACCTTCTGCCAAGTAGAAGTCAAAACCAAAATGGAATGCTTTTCACTTGCCATGTTCGGTGCAGCTCCAACAACACTCAAATCTTGACACAATTCAAGGGCAGTCTTGATTAGTACCCAATCTGCTACTTTAAAAATTCACTCCCTCAACCAACGTTACAATGTGGCTGCAGTCTGTTCCCATCTGCAAAATGCATTGCAACAAATTGCCAAGACTCCTTTGACAGCACCTCCCAAAGATCTGATATCTACCAAATGAATAACCTACTGATTGTCAACATTAAGTAGTTTTTTCTAATGTGTACTTGACATCATTTAAGAATAAAGGAACAGTAATTACCAAAGTTCCTAGAAGATGATGGCTATTTCTACTAAATTCTACTATATACCTAAATTGTTATACAGGACATATAGCTTAAAGGGCACTGTTCTACAAACACAGGGCAAGGTGAAGAGGGAGGTCTCCATAACTTTCACAGCCAGTATGGAGATTGAAGCATTAAGATTTAAGTTTTCAAAAAAAAAGTTCTGGGTTCCTACCACACCTAACAATTTTATTACATGTATAATGAGATAACTGCCCATTCTAGTGTGCTACGAATGTGTTACTCAAGTTCTTTTTTACAACCGTCATATAACTAAATCATGTTTTGGTTTACAGTGTAAAATTTTCCATTGCTGAGGAATGGCAGTCAAAGTATGGGATTGTAACTTGCTTCCTCAGTTTATTTGGGGAATAAAATGTTTTATATGGCAACTAGGATTGTTACTGAAAACAATTTTAAGAGAGACCAATATTTCGTTGGCAAGTAGTGGAAGGGCTCAAGATATTATGAGGCTTAACTGATGCAAGAGAAAACACAATCGCTCCACTCTTCACATCACCCCTTTTTTGGTAGATATTTTCAAAACCAACCTGTTCAGAAATATTGTTATACACCTCTGAAGCAAGTGAGACTTGAACCCAGGCTTCCCAATTCAGATTTAGGGACAGTACTGCTGCACCAATGAGTCTCCCTAAGTACATGGTTTGACCTGTAGCTTTTTTGATCAACTTGTCTATGGATATTATCACACACCTCCAGAGCTGCGAGGATTCAAACCTTATAATCCAGCTAATTAAGACCACCATTAACCTGGAATCAAGTTTTACCTGATGCTCTGTCTGTCTGCCTGTCTTCTGTAGATATGTTGGCACTTGACTGGTCATGGAGAAACAGGCTATGGTGTCTGCCAATACATTAGAGAGCTCCTTTAACCAGTAGGCACTGCAGAGACTGGAGCATATGAATGAGTCAGAAAACCTTGATTTAATTGATAAATTCCCTTTTTGTTTGAATTAGTTTGACCACTCAGACTGGTGATCTTATAAAAAGGGTACTTCTACTCAACTTACGTGGCTTGGTGGCACTAGTCTTATGAATTCAATTAAAATAATTAGATTTTTACTAATAAAGATTCATTATTAAAGGCTTAATGTAATTGGTTTTTCAGTTGTATAATATTCTTAAACTCCTGTAAGTCCAAACAAAAATAAACAAGACTCAAAACAAAACATGGAAAGTATAGAATAATTCAGGGAAAGCAAAGTCAACTCCTTTTATCCAAACTGAGTGCAGACAAATACTAGCCACTTTATTAATGTGCCATCAAGTCAGGTCAATTATAAAAATACACCTCAACTCTGCAAATTGCTTATTTTTGCCTACCATACATCAGCCTAGTGACATAATGTGTCCATTGCGTCATGTGAGGCCATTGTCAGATGTTACAAAGGGTTAGAAATATTTTTTCAGTAGTTACTATCCATCCTAAACTTGTCCTGTTTTCGTTAATTAACCAATTTTTTTTATTGACTATGTTTAAAGTGACAAATGTTAAGAATTTCGTACCGGACATAAGTACATCAATTGCGGTTGATTCTAATCGAGTACAGTTCGGAGGCATTCAGGTTTTCTGATGAATGTTATGTTCTTCCCGATTTACTTGTTCCGGCAATCTTTAATAGTTCTGGAATCCGATTTGGTTTTCCGGATTGCCAACTGCCCACGTTTCAGGCACTTTGCTGTGTAGTTGCGTCGGGTATTATGAAAAGATTATTCTCCATGTTTTAAGATGTATCTCAGTCGCCGCAGCAGTGTGATTATCGGTTTGGTTTAGTTTTGTCCGTTCGAGAAATTTTTTTTAAAAAAATGACAATGAACTATCCTCTCAGAACGATTCGTACTTTGAATTAAGCACGAAATGCTATTAGAATGTGAGTTTAATCTAGATTTATCAAATAAGTAGTTTGAAGGAAAATATCCTGGTTAGTTTTCACAGAAATTAAACCCATGTGGAGTATGTAACGATCTCACCCCCGAACCTCCGTGAAAGACTCAATTCTTTTTGAACATGCGCTGATATACAGTCAATGACTTTACAGGAAACCAGGTAACTTCATACTGACACTATATTTTACATTGCCATTTTGGTCTTTTAAATGCTACAGTAGACGGGGTGGCAATAGAGGTCCTACGGTGCTTAATTTCAATTTCACCCCAAGTTAAAAGTTCAAGTAGAGCATTCTCCGAACCACAATAGAACAGTAAACTAGTAAACGAAAAAATTGATGACCCAACAAGTTTATTTCTCCAAGTGATTACGTAAACCAGATAATTGCTGGTTAATCATTACCCAAGTTAACAGAGATTTTTAAACTTGCCCAACTTCGAGAAATAACATGCTACTGCCTGTGAAAGAATGATCGGAACCCTTGAGTGTGTGCTGTGGAGTGTCCTTTCCCAGTTGGGAGTGAAGACGCTGAGAGTTGCTGCTGGTGTTTTGAGGTGACATCACGTTGTTCCTTTCTAACTGCACAGCAAACAAGCGGGATGTCTCTCTCTGGCACACGTCAAGGGCAAGGCAGCTCACTTACACCAGGCGCCGAGTGCGTCACTCCACCGCGTCACGTGACAGCCGCCGCGTCATCCCCATTCACAAAAGTCCTCCATAAAAAGGCGGTTCGGAGATAGAGGCGCCAGAGCAAGGGGGAAAGCAAGCAGCAGCCGGACTGTCTCAAAACTCGAGGAAGCGGCGGAGCTGGCTTCTTGAGTATCAACTGTCTACATCAGCAATTATGGTCATGATGGAAATCTCTAGTGTTAGCAATGAAACTCTTGGGCAGCTTCTGAAGGAAGATTCTTCGAAATGTTTGTTGCTGGACTGCCGATCCTTCTTCGCCTTCAACGCTTCGCATATCATGAATTCGCTTAACGTCCGATTTAGCACCATAGTTAAACGAAGGGCGAAAGGGACAATGGGGCTTGAACACATCGTTCCAAATGAAGAGTCCCGCAAGAATTTAGTATCTGGTCTTTATTCTGTAGTTGTTGTGTTTGATGAAAGGACTTTCGAGTTTGATCTACTCAAAAAGGACAGCACTGTACTCCTGGCAGTTAATGCGTTGTGCCGAGAATCCTATGGGGCAAGGATTGTTTTTCTCCGAGGTGAGTGTAAAAAAACATTCACCCTCCCGCAAACATGATACTCCTGTAGAGTATACTCTAGAGTGATACTCATGTTTACCCAAACCATTCGTTATCTGGAACGAAATCTCAAACAGCGGTTGATTGTTCAGACCCTAGTGTGTGTGAATCTGATGATTCTATAGAGTTTCGCGTTATAAAAAGTTGTTTACATCATTCAACGAATTATAAGTTTGAATAAATCCGATGTTCTTTCCCGTGTGTATAGTTCATTAGTGTACGACAGTAAATGTGAAATTAGACCTGTGAACTAACCAGGGGTCTGCATTTTGTTTGATTTCAGGTGGCTACGATGCGTTTTCCTCGGAATATCCAGAGTTTTGCACTAAACCTTCGCCTCCGTCGGGATTATCTTTACCTCTAAGTGCCAGCAGCAACCCTAACAGTGCAGAGTCGAGTTGCAGTTCCTGCGAGACTCCCTTATATGATCAGGTCAGTTAGCAACATTTACTATTTGCATCACAATTGTGGAGCAGCAGTTGCTTTACGCAACACTTCCACCTAAAGTGAATCACTTTAAGATCAGCTCATTTGGATTCTGCCGAATGACGAATTTAGCCTCAATTTACATTGACGCCTCAAAAATATGCAGTTATTGGAAGCGTTCGCTTCCCGCCAAGTCGAGAAATCGGATGAAGTGGTGTAAGCTTTTACTTGAAAGCTGACAGCTGATGTTTTCTCTTCTCTGTAGGGCGGGCCTGTTGAAATCCTCCCTTTCCTCTACCTCGGAAGTGCCTATCATGCGTCAAGAAAGGACATGTTGGATGCCTTGGGGATCACAGCTCTCATCAATGTCTCTGCCAATTGTCCGAACCATTTTGAGGAGCATTATCAATACAAGTGCATTCCTGTGGAGGACAGTCACAAAGCGGACATCAGCTCCTGGTTCATTGAGGCCATTGAATTCATAGGTGAGTCCATGTTCAGTTACGCTGTAAACATTGTAGCTCAGCAAGAAGGAATTCTCAAACTTAGACTCTCAAACTTAAGACTAACACCTATCAGAATTTTGTAACCTGTTAAAATACTTAGCACCAGCATTGTTCTGCCAAGGTGATGGAATTTGACCTTAGAATTATAATTTAGTTCCCTTTTTAATCAGACCATTCATTCTAAAATCTTTAACATTCTTGTCAGGCACATTATTTATGGTAATTCCAATTAGTAAAATCCCATTCTCAATTTAAAATGTAAACTGTATATAGTCCTAGGTGTTTAAAATCTCGTTCCATGTACTAAATCAGATCTGTTGCTTCTTCCCAGACTCTGTGAAGAATACTGGCGGCAGGGTGTTTGTACACTGCCAAGCTGGCATCTCTCGATCTGCCACCATTTGCCTGGCTTATCTCATGAGGGCGAACCGGGTGAAGTTGGACGAAGCGTTTGAGTTCGTGAAACAGCGCAGGAGCGTCATTTCCCCCAATTTCAGCTTCATGGGACAGCTCTTGCAGTTTGAGTCTCAAGTTTTGACCCCTTCGTGTGCTACCGAGGCGGCCAGTCCTTCAAATAACCCCCCGGGCGCTTCCACACGATTCGTCTTCAACTTTCCCGTCTCCATGCCTGTCCGTCCGTCGGCTAATTCCCTCAACTTTCTGCAGAGTCCAATCACCACGTCTCCAACCTACTGACACGGAAAGGACTGACTTTGAGACTAAACCAAGTACAATAAGCTGAAAGGTTGTGTTCACATTTTGTTTTTCAATGTACAGAAACCTATCCACGATTTCCAGATCAGAAGTTCTTGATTTTAAAGAACGCAATACCTCAACCAGACCCTTGCACTGTGTCACATTCTGAAAACTGTCTGGAGAGGATGCAACTGGCGTTTTAGCACTTTCTTTTATACATTTCTTAAAATATTTGACGAAACTGTAAGTGGTAACGGTTTATACTGACTGTCGGTTTGATAATTTATACAATTATTTATTTACGTATTGACTATTTTGTACGAATCCAATAAACTTTTTTTAATATAACTTTGATGCTTGCCCAGGCGTGGTGATTCTATATTTAACCCCGACTAGATCTAACTCCCATCACCACTGGAATCAGCAAGTTGTTCTCCCAAGATTCTGTCATTTTCCCCCAAAAAAACTTCACCTGGTAAAGCATGTAGCAGTTCATAAAACCGAAACAACTGCGGATGCTGTAAATCAGGAGCAAAAACAGAAGTTGCTGGAAAAACTCAGCAGGTCTAGCAGCATCTATGAAGAAAAAATTGAGTTATCGGTTCCAGTGACCCATTCTCAGAACAGAGGAAGGGCCATCGGACCTGAAACTTTAACTTTTTTTTCACAGATGCTGCTAGACCTGATGTAGCAGTTCATCTCTGTTCACTCTTCACTCAGCCATTTTATTGCTTTTTCTATGTGGTTGCACAAATTATTAAAAAGATTTGCCTTCAGTCAGGATCACTGATCGCTCCAGTGCTGCATTATTATGGAATGTGGCGAATAACTAAATACAAAATATTTATAAACTTATGCAGCAACACACCCGAAAGCTTAATACCGTTAATCGGTACAGGTCAGTGAACTGCCAGGATTCCCCAGTTGTATTATAACCATGCAGGACCAGCCAATTTCAAAGTAAACCTTAACTTCCATGCTGCAAAAGCAATGGAGGTGTTAAGTCTGAATTTAATCTTTCTGACACATCTTTTTCCACCACCCCCCAACCCTACCTAGGCAAATATTCTTTCATGTTTTAGAAGTGGGGATGACTAATTAGTGCACATTTCTGCTGAGGTTTATTTTTCCATGAATATAACAGAATCGCGTATGATAAATTCCATGGGGAGCAGTCTGTCGTTGACCAGGCTAGCCCTATCTCAAGCGTGTGTGTGTATTAATTTCGACAACGTCTATAGTTTCACTGGGATTATTTAGTAACTTGGAGGATCTTTAAATATCTCATTTTACGTAATCCAGCCAGTTGTTCCAATATCTTCAAACATGCTGCTTGGAGGAATTAGCTACAAATCATGGTCCACCATAACTCCAGACTTGCCCTTTCATTATGTTTAAAGGAACTAGTTTAATTTCATAGTGCCCTGTCTATTAACTACAAAAATATATTTTTGATTGTGCAGTCTTCCTCTTACTACCAATAAAGGAAACAACCGTACACAGTCTGCTTTTAAGACTGGTTCTGCTAAAATGTAGTTCTGTTTGAAGTGCTATTTTATCCGGAACATACATTTAGACGATGCTGGGCATTTAGTGAGGCTGAATTTAGGACTGAATGGAGGGATAGATTATTGCTAGGCATAGCTTCTGAAAAAGTTATGGAGAAATGAGAAGCCATTCTCTCTTGCTGGTTACTACACCAATAAACCAGAGAATGAGTTCAAGTTCCATAATGGTAATTTCAGAATTTTAATAACATTGTAATAAATTACCATTATCGGACAATAATGACCAATAAGCCTTTCTTTTTTTAATTGGCTAATTCACGTCGGTTAGGAAATTGATTCTACATTCCAAACAGTTAGGTCTGCATTTATCTCAAATCCAGATGGTGAATACTTTAGAAGTGATCTAGGAAGTCACTCAGTTGTAAAAGGGTAACAAAGCAAGGACAAAAATGGTCAGATTGACAGTGTAACCCAGAAAATGAATACAAAAAGTTAACAATATTTCCTCATTTGGATCTGAAACAGCTGCATACATCCTGTATACCTTTATAAAATAACACATGCCCAGAACACTCAGGGTATAAGAGTTCTAAACTCTTTAAATTTGGAAGATATTTCCATTGCCGTAATTAAAAACACGGCAAAAAAAAACAGTTTGTCCTATTCAGCTGAAATAATGTGTGAACATACGCAATCCCTACATGCACGGTTCTGCAGTTGCAAATCTCAAGCCAAGTAAACAAACTGAAACGAAATCTCAACCAAGAACCTATCCTAAATGTTTCATAATGACGGTGAGCTTGGATCAAAAGTAAAGATTAGTGAAGTTTTATTTGTCTTGGCGTAAGTTGAATCGTAGATCAATAACGTTGCTAAGTAACGAGGAGGAGTTGTTCCTCCGAAGTGTATGACTGGTTGCGTCTCCATGGGAACCATAGGGAGTTTCCTGAATCGCACAAGGAAGCTGCGCGTCACTGTTTGTTCTTGGCCACCAGCCCGGCTCCTGCTCAGGCAATGTTTATACAGCATGGCTCCAAGTCTCGTAACAAAATGCTACTTTATAGGAACATATCATCCGGGAATCAGTGTGTAAAAATTATCCCTCACATTCTTTTGAATGGACATTTGTCTGGACATACAGATGCAGACCCACCTTAATGTACGAGTGAGGAGCCGAAGTAGATCATTCGGCCCTTCGAACCTGATTTTTCATTCAATAATATAATGGCTGATCTGGTTGTGGTATCAATCCCACTTCGTTGGAGTCTGTTCCCCAATAGCCCTTGAGTCGCTTACATATCAAATTCAGTCTTGAGTAAATTCAGTGACCCAGCTCCCACTGCTCTCTTTGAAGGGATTTGTACAAGCTCACAACTCTCTGACAGAGAAAGCCCTAATCTCGGTCTTCAAATTACCCAGTTATAAATATTTTTCTGTGTATTACCCCTCACCTGCATGGCAAAAGTTCTTGGAAGTTGACCCTGCTTAAATTCAAGTAACCTCGCCCAGTTTGAAGGAAGCGATTGTAAGACATCGGCTAAATGTCCACTTGTGATGATGAACAACTTTGACGAGATGAATTTTAGGATTACGTGCATAATCGGAGGAACGAGTTTTAGAATTAGCTAGCTGCCTCTAGTTCTGAAGAAAGGTCACTGAAGTGGTGGCGGCTGGTACAATTACAACATTTAAAAGACATCTGAATGGGTTTATGAATATGAAGCTTTTAGAGAGAAATGGGCCAAATGCTGGCAAGTGGGACTACACTAATTTAAGATTGGTAATTTAAGATTAATTTAAGGTCGGCATTGACGAGTTGGACCGAAAAGCTGTTTCCGCGCTGTACATCTATGGAATTTACAGCTAGAGGTTAAGTGTCTTCTCTCTCTAGACTGCCAGACTTGCTGAGTTTCTCCAGCAAGTTGTTTTTATTTCTTTCAGATCATTCAGTTCTTTGTTTTATTTTAGTTTTAAAGTCAGTGGTCTAAAGAAAAATAATAAAATGAGAGTAAATGCGCCCTTTTTATTCGCATATGTAATTCACTCTCTTGGTAAACTTGATTTATTCAGCAGATCTCATTCTTATTGATTAATTTGAAATAAGGACGAAGGATTTCACTTCAATTAAATGTGAATTTCGGTGACAATAAGACAACTGGCCGACTGCACTCCGCAAACGTACAGAAAACAGCTTGAAATTAATCATGTCTTTTTAAAACACACACACACACGAATAAGATCTGCTGGAAGCTAGCTGTTGGTCAGCTGTTCAGGATCGTTTCACTTTTCAGATGACTGGTGGGATAAACGATCCCGAACCTTTCTCCGAAGGGTCACCTTAGAAAGGAACTAACCCCAGCCTCCAGTCAGGTGCTATTTTTGATTGGGCTCCCTTCTTGTTCTATTATGGAAGATCGCAGTAGCCGCTCTTGAAAGCAGGCGTATGGCCAGCGGCGCTGTCACTCAGGGACTTTCCATGACAAGAGCAAGTGGGCAGCCCAGCCGTCTGAGAGGCGTTCACACGCCAAGAGCGCGCTGACGTTGTTACTGGAGAGAGAGAACAGCGAGGCCTCAGAGGCACCGCGTTCCGCTCATTCCTCAGGATGTGTCCCGCACGTTCCCACTGCAGATGTCCCGCCGGAGGTCACGCCGGATGTACTGTACTTCTATAATTAGAAACATTGATGGATCGAATTGCAAGTGAAGCATTTCAATTTTTTTTTTCACAGACTGAAATAGCTTTCAACGGATGGATTTTACATCCTGTTCTCAGTATCGGGATATCTCACTCTCGGCACTTCGCCTCTGTGCAGATAGGGAACTTCCGCCGGCATTTGGCTGTTAGATAACGTAACCATTCCGGCTTCATCATTTTTAAACGAAACGCTGAAGCTGCATTTTTTTTTCTCCTCTCTTCCCTATTCTCCTGAAAACACTGTAATTTGTGTCTGAGCCAACACTTGGGTATTATAATTCAAACAACTGGTTGGTATACAGAGTAATTTGTCAAAATATTAGTATTGATAATACGCAAACTCTCATATTCCATGGTGTTTTTAATCAGATTAATACGGGACATGGATACCGTATTTTTTAAGATATCATGGATAGGAAGCGGTGGTCATATTTAGCGGAAATAGGCCCACTTTCTGTTCAAATCCTTTATTTCCGATAACTAACAGCAAGATTAAACGATTGTTCCAATCCTAGGAATATGGGCATGTGCTATACTGTTACGAGCTGTTGAGAACGACAGAATTAAAGTATTACATTAAGTTGCAGAGTAAATCAGAACATCCGTGATTGCAGATAAATAATTTCTTAGAAATGTGAGCAGCGCCGGATGAACGACGAACAATCGTCTTATTTTATCGGTACCAAACTGTCATGGAAACTATTGTAGCGGGTTCCAAATGCTCTCCGCTTGTTGATCTGTGTCTCTCTCCGACGAAGCCCGAAAGTATGTTCCAAACAGTTATCTTTACAAGCGAAAATTGGAATTAAAATCAAAGGGGGGATAACACAAGATGTTGATATAGGCTTGGATTGAAATTCAGGCCCATTACTTGAAACAAAATATTAAGGCATTCATTATTAATATTCAATTGATAGCCTATTAATTTTCGAAAAAGCTTTGTCATGCATTCAAATGCCTTACTTATAAGTCATGCTTGAGAAATAAAACGATATAGCATATTTTTCTGTGAACTTTCAAATTCAGAATTAAAACCGAGACAATTCTTTGATCTGGAAGCTAGGATATCTGTTGTCTAGGTGGCAGCTAATCACACTGTAAAAGGTGGGAATAACAGGTTATTTTGAAGGGGACAGTCATGATGTCAGGAATGGCTCAAAGTGAGAAGTTTCAGATAAGAGTCATAGAGCTGTACATCAAGGAAACAAACCCTTCTGCTCAACTTGTCCATGCTGACCAGGTATACTAAATTAACCTAGTTCCATTTGCCAGCATTTGGCCCATATCCCTCTAAACCCTTCCTATTCATATACCCATCCAGATGCATTTTAATTGTTGCAGTTGCCTCCACCAGTTTCTCTGGCAGCTTGTTCCATGCACGCACCACTCTCTGCCTGAAAATGTTGCCCCTTAGGTCCCTCTCAAATCCTTCCCCTCGCACCTTAAATCTATGTCCTCTATTTTTGGATCCCTACCATGGGAAAAAAAAAGACCTTGGCTATTCACCTTATCCATACCCCTCATGATTGTATAAACATTCATAAGGTCATGGCTCAACCTTTGATGCTCCAGGGAAAGAAGCCCCAACCTTTTCAGCCTCTCCCATTTAGCTCAAACCCTCCAACCCCCAACATCCCTGTAAACCTTCAAGGATTCTGTACCTTTTCAAGTTTAACACCATCTTCCCTACTGAGAGAAGTTTTAAAACATTTTAAAAACTGGGATCTGGATATCTCTGGCAATGATAGCATTTGTTTCCCGCCCCTAATTGCTAAGTTAGACCAGTTCAGAGGGCAGGGGAGAGACAACTCCATTGCTGAGGATATAATCACATATAGGCCCAACTGGATAATGAAGGCAAAGTTTCTTTCCTAAAGGATGTTAGAGAAGCAGATGGATATTATAACAATTGACGTTACTTTCACAATCACCAATGTTGAGAACTTGTTTTCCCTTTCAGAACAACTAATTGAATTTAAATTCCAACATTACAATGGTGGAATGGAGGCTTAGCATGTGATGACAGTGCCTAGTGCAGTGACAGCTGCAGATCCCAGAAGGGGTAGGTGGAAGGAAACGTGAAAGTCAATGAGAGGGCGTAGTCAGGAAACAAAACACAATTGGGTAAGCAGCCTATAAGATACTAAATGAGTACATGGTAGACAACTGCAATGGGAAATGGGTGGGTGGAGGAACAGAGTGGACAAAGCGAACATTCTCAGCCCCTATTGTCAATCAACGTTGCAGCTAGTGGGAATTGTGTGAAATAGGAGGGAGTCAAGCAATGGGGAAGTGGGGGGAAATTATTGATTTATGGGGATTGAAAAGTAAACTGTACTTTTGGCACACAAGGTTGTGGAAACGTTAGCGGTAGTTTTAACTCAGTGATTCATGTTTTTATGCATATATGTATAAAATGTGCTGGTTAATAGGGAGAATTATATGGTGTTTTGGAGAATATTGTAAAAGTTAGGAATGACAGAGTGATGAGATGTAAAGACTGATGTAAAATGATGAGAAATTAGATAGAAATTCAGAAGTTGATTAATTGAAAATTGAATGATTTGGTGTTATTGTTATTGTTTAGCAGAAGCAAAGATTTATGATTCAAAAATATTTTAAAAGTTAATGTGAAATATTTGAAATAATAAAATCTCTGTAGAATTTAAACTGACTGATTTGTTTAAAACATATGTTGTCAAGTTTAGGTATTCTTATGAAGTTGAAGTTTAAGATGTAGTGGACAAAGGAAAAAGATTGGGGATTAGGGTTAAGTGGGAGGGAGATATAATATGAGAAAACAAAGCTGGATAGAATACAGGAGGACTTATTGATAGAGAGTGAGTAGGAGAGAGTTTGGTACTCGGTGTTGAAGTGCAATCTGAGAGAGTAATGGTGAAAGGTAAGAGGATGGAATTTAAAGAATGAAGGAGAGTTTGTTGGTGGCTGCAAAAGAGATGAGGTGAATATCAAAAGTAAATGAGTTAAGGAAATAGAGGTTTACAGGTATTTATTATAAACTATTTATCTAGTTGGACCAAAATTTGGAGTATCAGGATTTAAGTTCATTAGTGAGTAGTGATGTGAATCTGAATTTGAGAAAGATGAAGTTTATAGACGTGGCTGCATGTTGATTTGTGAAGGGAGTTCATAAGTATTGGAGAAATGAGTTTTGGGAGGATTACGTATGCCAGTAAGATATGTTAACGGAATCCTGGAGACAGGGAGCAGTGTGTAGTAACGGGTCATCGATGGGAAGGTGTTGCATAGTGTGGAAGTATTGTGGTGATGCTACTGGGATGGTGGAAAGTTGAGAATATAGCAAGGGGAATAGTTTTGGAGTTTCCAAAAGAGGGATTTTTCAAATGTGGTAGCACTAAAGGCCCAGTGTGTGGAAATTTTCTTACTTGTCCATGCAACATATACAATACTAGCGAGAATATGTTTATTGTGTATTACGAGTGTGAGGAGTACATCAGCATGTGCGTGAGGAGGAAGAAATGTAGGCTGCATGAATATTAGGGGCATTACTTGACGTGGGAGAAGCAAGAGGACAACTATGAGTTGTTATGAGGAGTGAGAGATAACGTTTGGCCATGTTGAGATATCAAACTGTATGAAACCAGTTATGGGACTTTTGATAGCAGTGTCGGGAAGGGGAAACAACTCCACCAATTGTTGCATCATCTGCCAACTTACTAATCAGGCCACCTACATTTTCATCCAAATCATTTATATATATTACAAACAACAGTGGTCCCAGTACTGATCCTTGTGGAACACCGCTGGTCACAGATCTCCAGTCAGAAAAACACCACTCCGTAACTACCCTCTATCTTCTATGACCAAGCCAATTTTGTATCCAGCTCAGCATGGATCCCACGTGATTTAATCTCCTAGACCAGCCTAGCATGAGGGGCTTTGTTAAATGCCTTAGAAAAGTCCATGCAGACCACATCAATTGCCCCATTCTCATTAATCATCTTTGTCAGTTCCTCAAAAACTCAATCAAATTTATGAGTCATCATGCAAATATATTACCTCTTACACAATCGGATTTTATTTTCTGTACCTTATCAAATGCCTTATGGAAATTTGAGTAGTATATGCATCAGCTCCCCTTTACCCACAACAAATGTTATGTCTTCAAAGATCTCCAATGAGTGGTGGGATCCTGGATGTGCCGAAGTGGTATGGCAATAGACGCTTTGGCAGGAAAGGGTAGCTGATATGGAAGTATATGAGTGCGTGTTATGAAATTGATTTTTGAGCTTAATCCCAGACTACCTGTAAACAACATCAGATTTTGCTTCAATTAAAACAAAACATTCATTATCTTTTTTTCTTGCTTATTATTTGTTGTTTAAACTGTGCATAGATTGCCTGAACATTAATATAAAATCCTTCAGTACTAACAAGCTAAAAGAAATGAATCCAAAAAAGTAACACAGTGATTCATCCTTTCCATTTGTACTATTATGAGTGAGTTGGGAGGAGTGTACTGTCTTTCGCTTGTTCCACTACTCCACAGTAGAAAAATTTCCATGTTTTATCTCGTTCCCAATATGGCCAATCACATGCTTTCTGTACATTAGATTTATTATAAGTTCTATCTACTAAGTTTGTTCAATAAATGCACAAATATTTATTTATGATAAAAGCAAAACTTATTACATGAGGGTGCAAAAATTGGTTAACACACAGTGGAAATATGAAAATATAAATGTTTTCCCATAACACACAAATTTAAATACCATGTAAAGGATTAAATAAAATAGATTTCCCTCTACAGAGATTTGCATTGGGCAAAAAAACCTGCCCACTAATGGTTGGTTCCTGAAGGAAACAAAATGATAAGATGTGAAATGTTTAGCTGGCTATTGTTCTGGTGTTCTTGTGCACAAAGATGGATGTCACCAAACACACATGTAGTTTTGATAGGGACCTTTGCTGACACGATTATTCAGGAAATATCAACAGATTGTTTCAGAGGTTTCTCATGTAACAGCAGTTAGACTAAATTCTAGGAATCACACTGAGCTCATAACAAGAATTCTTCTTCAGAAACAAGGAGAGCTAAACTGGAAGCTCCTTTCCTTCAGTAGGCTGGTCACCAACTACTCCAAACAATCCAAAGCAGACACTACAAGCTGACAGACATAGAAACCAAGGCAGGGGATCTCCAGTTAACAAGCAGTTGATACATGTCTACCAAGAAATGTCTTTCATAAAGCAAAGTTCCAATATCCTTTCATTGACCTCTTAATAAAACACCCCTGTATCTACAATCCTGCAAACTCAAGTCTAGAAAAAGTTATTAAACCTAGAGCATTCATAACACTACCCCCTTATAAAATAAAACGCCAACTTGTTGCCCGCATTAAAATGAGAGATTTCAGTACTGGCAATCATCTCTTCATTGGTTTTGGCTCTCAGTAATCATGCTAACCAGTCTTATAGCAAATTTACTGTAATAAGTGTAGAGTTATATTGCACCTTTTGTATTCATGCACAGTAGATTCAAGTTTCTATCGAATCAAATGTGATGGCGAAACATTAGATGCAGATTTAGATATTGCATAGGGTCATAGAGATGTATAGCACAGAAACAGACCCTTCGGACCAACTCGTCCATGCCAACCAGATATCCTAAATAAATCTAGTCCCATTTGCCAGCATTTGGCCCATATCCTTCAAAACTCTTCTTATTCATATACCCATCAAGATGCCATTTAAATATTGTAATTGTACCAGCCTCCACCACCTACTAGGGCAGCTCATTCCAGATGCGCACCACCTTTTCCGTGGTATAATGCGTAGTCTGGCATTCATAGTTATTATCTAATGACCTCTTTTGAAAGTCCATGTGTAGATGCAGGGTGGCACAGTGGCTCAGTGGTTTGCACTGCTCTGCCACAGTGCCAGGAACCCAGGTTCAATTTCAGCCTTAGGCAACTGTCTGTGTGAAGTTTGTACATTCTCCCTGTGTCTGTGTGGTTTTCTTCCAGGTGCTCCAGTTTCCTCCAACAAGTTAGATGGATTGGCTGTGCTAAATTGCCCATAGTGTCCAGGGATGTGTAGGTTAGGTGGATTGGCCATCGAAAATGCAGGGATAGGGTAAGGTAGATTAGTCTGGATGGGATGCTCTTTGGAGGGTCAGTATGGACTCAATGGGCCAAATGGCCTGCATCCACATGCTGGGGATTATATGAAGATCAGGTTTGAACTGTGATACTCCTTGTGCCAAATAACATACTGACACTTGATGCGGAGGTGCCAGTGTTGGACTAAGTGGACAAAATCAGAAGTCACATGTCACATCTTCACACTTTACCTGACTAAGGACCAGCACTCCAAAAGCCTGTGATTTCAAATAAACCTATAACCTGGTATCGTGTGACTTCTGATACTGACACTTGACAGAATGTTACCTGGTGATCTGTTGCCGTGGATCAAATAATGGGCAGCACTGTCTGGACCTCTAACAAAAGTTTGTAGCATACCATTATTATTTGGGAACTTAGATGTTAAAGTGGTGGGAAAAAAATAGATTTTTGTTTTCAGTTCTGTGAAAGTAACTTTTTGTTAGGCAAAGAACAGAAAGTCATTTTGAGCAGTGAACTCAAAGTGGCTTTTCAACAGAAGCATCTGACTTCTGTTAAATTACTTTATCAGCCACATGGAAGGTTAATTGCTAAATATTTACAAAGCTGTTTTTTATGATACAGAAACAGATAGTTGATGCAGTACAGAAATCTTGGGCCCCGTTGCTGTTTTGGGCCTAGGCCCACTCTCAGCACCTGATCCAAGTGCAACATTCCCACCCCTGACAAAAACACAGCAGCACCGTATTTCCCTCCCGGTCAAGGGCTACAAGTAGGCTGAGTTCAGAAGAAGAAACAATAAAAGTCAAAAGGTTAGATTCATAAGTGATATACAGAAAATAATAACCTTCAATTGCAATAAGGCTAGCCTGACGAAAGCTGATTGCTAGAAGCTAAATAGGAGGCTGTAGCAGAACTGCATAAGGAATCCTCAGAAAACGTGATATCAGGGAATGGAAAGGATATTAAAACTGCTGTGGTGTAAGAATGGAACATGCTCCCTCACAACCTACTAGGGAGAGATAGATGGCTCATGACAGTCAAGAAAATTCTTCCTTTATTATTGATACAAATAATGAGAAGTGGAGGCTCTGCATATTATATTTCAAGAGTAGAGCTGGCATCAGAGTCATAGGAATAGACAGCATGGAAACACACCCTTCGGTCCAACTCGTCCATGCCGACCAGATATCCAATGTAAATGTAGTCCCTTTTGCTTCTGTTTGGCCCATATCCCTTCCTATTCATATACCCATTCAGATGCCTTTCAAATATTATAATTGTACCAGCTTCCACCACTTCCTCTGGTAGTTCATTATGTACACGTGCCACCCCGCTGCATGAAAAAGTTGCCCCTTAGGTCCCTTTTATATCTTTACCCTCTCAGCTTAAAAATATGCCCTCTAGTATCGGACACCCGCCACACCAGGGAAAAGACCTTGCCTATACACCCTATCCATCCCCCTCCATATTTTATAAACCTCTATAAGGTCACCCTTCAACCTACAACACTCCAGGGAAAATAGCCCCAGCCTACTCAGCCTCTCCCTATAGCTCAAACCCTCCAACCCTGGCAACATCCTTGTAAATATTTTCTGAACCCTATCTAGTTTCACAATATCCATTCTATAAGAAAGAGACCAGAACCGCATGCTATACTCCAAACGTAGCTGAACCAATGTCCTGTACAGCTGTAACATGAATTCCTGACACTATACCCAATGCACTGACCGATAAAGGCAAGCATAGCAAACACCTTCTTCACTATCCTATCTACCTGTGATTCCACTTTCAAGGAACTATGCACCTGCACTCCAGGGTCTTTTTGTTCAGCAACACTCCTCAGGACCTTACCATTAAGTATATGTTTCCTCATGTTTCTAATCTAGGAAGCAAACCAATAATGTTACTGAGAGACCCTGGAGCAAGTATTTGTCACCCAGAGTGGTTAATGAAATAGAAGATATTAATTAGAGATATACGTGGAGTTTACAAACCAGTCCCATTATATACTGTTGGATTAATGAGTGACTTTGGAAATGGCAAAGGCATTGATGGAGCGGTGTAACAAATCGCCATAGAAGGAATTGATTTTATCTTGTGGAATGATCTAGCTGGTTTGAAAATATTGTCCTCACTGAGGGTGTTGTAACAACCAGTAGAAGTAAATGAAAATGAGATGCCGCAGGAGGAATCCTGGATTGTTTCCTGACTATGTTGTGACTAGCTCTCAGGCCAACAGAATCATACGAGAAGAACAGGAGTCTTTGACTCAGGGTGATGATTTAGAAATTTAATTAACTGACACGGTTTTTAAGACTTGAATAAAAATGATGAGACAAGAGAGAACAAAGCTAATATGGCTAGCCCACTTCCTTCAATAAAAAGGCAACAGCCAGATCCTGAATTGAGAGAGCAATATCAAGCAGCCTACCAGGAAATTGAATCAGAACCAATACTTGAGTATTTTTATTTAAAAGACAAAGTGTTAATGTGGAAATGGAAACCACCTCAAATACCATTCGATGAGAAATTGGCAGCAGTTCCATATAAATATCATGACAATATGTTACAAGTGGGTCTCAAATTCTAGTGGCAGTTAACTTAAATGTTAGGAAAATGCAAGCTAAAATACTAAACACTTTATTGACCAGGATTACATAAAAATGAGGTTACATTTTACTAGATATGCCATAAGGTCACCCTTCAACCTACAACACTCCAGGGAAAATAGCCCCAGCCTATTCAGCCTCTCCCTATAGCTCAAACCCTCCAACCCTGGCAACATCCTTGTAAATATTTTCTGAACCCTTTCTAGTTTCAAGTAATGTGTCAAGTAATGGAGAAACTCTGACCATCAATTAAACCTGAACCTTTAGTTCCAAGACCAGCTACTGGAAGTATCATTTAAACTCTTAATAAATTACCTAGGACCCCTACTAAGTGGGTATGAGTAGCTTTCACTATTTATGGACTTTTTTGACCAGACTTTCTGAAACATAACTTTGGAGAAAATTGTGTCAAAAATGATAGAGGAGACTTTAGCTCCATTTTTTAAAAAAATAAGATATAGATTGCCTAAAGCAATACAATCAAATCAACAGAGATAACAAGGTGTAGAGCTGGATGAACGCAGCAAGCCAAGCAGCATCAGAGGAGCAGGAAGGCTGATGTTTCGGGGCCTAGACGTTTTCTGAAGAAGGGTCTAGACCCGAAACGTCAGCTTTCCTGCTCCTCTGATGCTGCTTGGCCTGCTGTGTTCATCCAGCTCTACACCTTGTTATCTCAGATTCTCCAGCATCTGCAGTTCCTACTATCTCTGAAACAATCAAATCAACAATCAGTTTCAATTTCACAAGAATTCAAATAAATGGTTAATAGTTGGGAGTAAAACAATTTATGCCTTTAGATTATCATCCACAATTTCAAGGAGCATTGGAAATTTGGCATCAAATGCTAAATACCATAATGAGGACTTATTGTCAGAAATGTCCAAATGACTAGGATAAAGGAATTTCCTTGTTTCTCTTTGCCATCAGAAATGCCTCAAATGAGCCAACAGGATTCAGTCTTTTGTTCAGCTGATATATGGACATGAGCTGAGAGGATCCCTTCGATTGACTAATGAAAAAAATGATAAACCAAATTTCAGAGATTACAGTTCCAAAATATGTGTCAAGTTTCCAAGAAAAACTCACCAAAGCTTGTGAGTTAGCCAAAAATCATTTGTAAACTACTCAGCTCTCAATGAAACTACAATGGATAAAAAGACCAAGCCTTGAAATGATATTGTTGGAGTAAGTAAGGCAAAAAGAGACTCAGTGATGTGAATTACGTAATGAGTACTCCAGACAGGAAAAAAAAACAACAGATCAGAAGACATTTAAAGTGATGAAATACAGTGAAAAAAAGACTACAACAATTCAAGAATGAATCAGAAATTGAAAATTAAAAAGTTGACACTCTAGTAATCAGATTGGATGATGCAGATGTGTTTTAAAAAGTAATGGCAATATTATTTTATCTCCCAGAAAATTGTTGATGGGACTTACAGAAGCTACTAAAGGCTCATAAACTGACTTGGGTATGTAGGCTAAGGAAAGAGCATCATTGGCTATATATGATGTTAGTGTAGGGAATGAGTTACCAATAAAATAACATAAAATAATAACAAGTAGAGAATTTAGCGCAAGTCAAAGGAGAGATTAAATTCAGGATGAACAATGACATTATTGAACTGAGTCACAGCAGTTGGAGATCACCTATCATGAAATATTAAATCCAGATGATTGACAAAAACTCTATATAATAAAATCAACGCGACAACAAAGATGGATTCATAATCAACTCCACCATTTTCTAACACCACTTATCTCCTGACCTCATTACAGCATTAGTTCAAACATGGACAAAAGATTTGAATTCCAGAGGTCAGATGAGAATGACAGCCCTTGATATCAAGGCTGCATTTGATCAAGTGTGGCATCAAGGAGCTGTAGCAAAACTGGAATCAATAGGTATCAGGCAGAAAACTCTCCACTGGTTGGAGACATACTTGGCACAAAGGAAGATGGTCATGGAAGTTGGAGCTACAGAACATTTCTGCAGGAGTTCCTCAGGGTAGCATCCTAGACCCAATCATTTTTGGCTGCTTAATGAATGACCTTCCCTCCATCATAAGGTCAGAAGGAGGAATGTTCACTGACAATCGCACAATGTTCAGCATTATTTGCAACTCCTCAAATACTGAAGCAGTCCATGTTGAAATGCAACAAGATCTGTGCATTAACCAGGCTTGGGCTGACTAGTGGCAAGTAACATTCGCGCCACACAAATGCCAGGCTATGATAATCACCAATAAGAGACTATCTAACCATTGCCCCTTGACATTCAATAGTGTTAGCATCACTGAATCCCCCACTATCAACATCCTGGGCATTGTCATTGATCAGAAACTCAACTGGACTAACTACATAATCAAAGTGGCTACAAGAGCAGGTCAGAGGCTAGGAATACTGCATCGAGTAACTCACCTCCTGAATCCCCAAAGACTGTTCACCATCTATGAGGCACAAGTCAGGAATATGATGGAATACTCCCCACTTGCCTGGATGAGTGCAGCTCCAACAACACTCAAGAAGCTTGACACCATCCAGGACAAAGAAGCCTACTTGATTGGAGCTACATCCACAAGCATCCACTCCCTCCACCACTGATGTTCAGTACCAGCAGTGAGTACTATCTACAAGATGCACTGTAGAAATTCACCAAAGATCCTCAGACAGCACCTTTCAAATCCCCAACCACATCCATCTCGAAGGACAAGGGCAGCAGATACCACCACATTCAAATTCTCCTCCAAGCCACTCACCATCCTGATGTGAAAATATATTCGTGTTCCTTCACTGCCGCTGGGTCAAAAGTCTGGAATTCCCTCCCTAATGGCATTATGGGTCAGCCCACAGTGGGGGGACTGCAGCAGTTCAAGAAGGCAGCACACCACCACCTTCTCAAGGACAACTAGGGACAGTCAATAAATGCTGGTAAGCCACTGATGCCCACATCGCACAAATGAATTTTTAAAAAAATTCAAAGATTGTGTTGAGAGGATTGGACAAAAATGATTTGTTAATCAAGTTTACTTGCTAATACGATATTGGCGAGTTCTGTTGACTAATACAGCAATTGAAACATGAGCTTTTCTAACACTAAATGGACTTTGGCAAAGTGAAGTCATGCCATTTGGAATTAAAAATTCACCAGCAACTTTTCAATGATTAACCAACAAGGTCATTGAAGGAATATGTAACTATGTTGTCTATATTGATGATCTCGTATTCAATTAAATCTGGGAAAAACATATACATCTCTTGCCCAAACTGTTTGATTAGTTACAAGAGCAAATTTGGGCATAAATTTGGCTAAAAATGAATTTACCAAAGAAAAAGTGAGTTATTTGGGCCATACTGTGGGACACAGCCGAGTACTACTTAGAGAAGCAAAATTGAAGGTTACCTAGGATTTTCCCATGCCGAAGATAAAACACAAAATTCGATGATTTTTGTGGAGCTGGATGAACACAGCAGGCCAAGCAGCATCATAGGAGCAGGAAAGGTTGACGTTTCGGACCTAGACCCTTCATCAGAAATGGGGGAGGGGAAGAGGGTTCTGAAATAAATAGGGAGAGAGGGGGAGGCGGATAGAAGATGGATAGAGGAGAGGATAGGTGGAGAGGAGACAGACAAGTCAAAGAGACGAGGATGGAGCCAGTAAAGGTGAGTGTAGGTGGGGAGGTAGGGAGGTGTTGGCATGAATGGATTTGTTCCAAATTTTGGCTTCTTTGACAAGTTGATTGATGAAAGGCAAGAAATTTGAACAGAATTAAAGTGCCTTTGACAACTTAAAGAGTTGTACTGACTGCTGTGTGGGTTTTAGCAGCAGCTAATTGTCAGAAGGTATTTAAACCGGATACCAGTGATGTTGGTGTTGGTACAATCGTTATAGGGAGATGAGACAGGGATTGATAACACGGTCGGTTATTTTCACACGTGAACATCGAGCCTGGTCTTAGCTCTATGAAATTTACATATCCAACAACACTGCAAAGATTGGTATTTACATGGACCATAACACTTTAGGTTTGCTGGAGAGATTTTATGATAAGAATTTAAGACTGCAGTTTAATGTCCACACCCACACAATCTAAAAGTCAATCATATTACAGAAAATGTCAATATTATAGGGAATGCTTTATCAAGTACAAATATGAAAAAGAACAAATGCCAGGATCAAAATGCACTGGTGTCAGGTATGGTTGATAAGGAAATTAATTTGTGTTAATGTGAGCGTATTATTACTGGCTCCAGAGAATGATGACAACTAGAGGAAACTTTGATATAAAATGAAAATGATTCTTAAAGATGTCTTTCTAATTTTATTTGAGGGGTGTGAGATTGAGGTGTGATGTAGGTTTGTTGTATATTGTTACTATTTAGAAAGTTGGATTTGCCCGTGAAAGAAAAATGGATTCCAATTTTCAGTTCGGTGAGGGTGACTTGTTTTATCTTAATGAAGGTCTGAAAGTAGTTATGAGCAGCAAACTAAATACACCTTTTCAAGACTTAAGTTGAATTATTGTACCAGTTACTTGAGGTCAGCTGCTGACTGTGTACAAAATTTAGTTTTATGATAGTGGGCAAAGGTCTGGCAGATGGAATACAATGTTGATAAGTGTGAGGTCATCCATTTTGGTAGGAGTAACAGGAAAATGGACTATGTTTTAAATGGTAAAAAATTGCAGCACGCTGCTATGCAGAGGGACTTAGTGCATGAATCACTAAAAGTAGGATTGCAGGCGCAGCAGGTAATTAAAAAGGCAAATGGAATTTTGTCTGCCATTGCTAGAGGGATGGAGTTTAAAAACAGGGAGGCTATGCTGCAGGTGTATAGGGTCCTGGTGAGGCCACACCTGGAGTACTGTGTGCAGTTTTGGTCTCCTTACTTGCAAAGGGATATACTAGCACTGGAGGGGGTGCAGAGGAGATTCACTCGGTTGATTCTAGAGTTGAGAGGGTTGGATTATGAGGAGAGACTGCGTAGGCTGGGATTATACTCAGTAGAATTCAGAAGAATGAGGGGAGATCTTACAGAAACATATAAGATTATGAAGGGAATAAATAACGTGGAGGCAGGGAGGTTGTTTCCACTAGCAGGTGAAACTAGGACTAGAGGGCATAGCCTCAAAATAAAGGGAAGCAGATGTAGGACTGAGGTCAGGAGGAACTTCTTCACCCAAAGGGTTGTGAATCTGTGGAATTCCCTGCCCAGTGAAGTGGTTGAAGCTACCTCGCTGAATATTTTTAAGGCAAGGCTAGATAAATTTTTGAACAGTAAAGGAATTAAGGGTTATGGTGTGCGGGCGGGTAAGTGGAGCTAAGTCTCAAAAAGATCAGCCATGATCTTATTAAATGGCGGGGCAGGCTCGAGGGGCCAGATGGCCTACTCCTGCTCCTAGTTCTTATATATGTAAATACAGAAAATATGATCAGGGGCTACTAGTAAGTTGAGTTCTGAGGAAGAGAACTCAGTCTAGCAGAAAGGTAGTTTTGTAGTTTATAGAAGCCCCCTAAACTGAGAAGATTGATAGAAAGGCCCAGGTTGTCAAAATTGAAGAAAATCTTTCAGACCATCAGAGCTAAAAAGAAGTCTTAGGCTGCTTCAGCAGTTAGTGGAGAAGGACCAGAAAGAATCATCTGAGTAACAACTTGAAGAGTTAAGATAGAAGTGCTATGTCACTAGAATTGTGCGACTGTTGAGAATATTGGAGGGAAAAGGCATAGTTTTTCTATTTTTTTAAAATTGACATATAGTTAGTTTCTAAAAAATCTTTTGTGTATTAAATGTATGTTCTTTGGTTGAATATACATTGGCAGCCTTGTGTGAAAATATCTAGTGACTGACCATCATGATAATCAAACTGCAAAATTAAAACTTCCAATCTTTCAAGCCAAGTTTCATTCCTTAGTACTCACTCATTTGCTGCTTACTTGGAGGCTAATGGCCTTCATAGCTTGCATTAGAATTTAACCCAGAGTGAGAGGGAGGCATCTTGCTAAGGTAGGAGCAACAAATACTGGCTGTTGTACAGCACCATTCTATATCAAAGTCACATCTACAGCCTGTGCCAGCAGCTTATGCGGCAAACTCATTGCATGTACTTCAGCAAAATTGGCATCTTTGAAAGTTGAGGAAGGTCTGTCCTTATTTGTGTCAAGTTGGACTATAATCAGTCAAGGAATATGGCCATAGTCAGTAAAGGGGCTTAGTCAATACCAGTCCATGGGGTTGGCCATGGTAAGTCAGGAGTTAGGTCCTAACAGAGTCGGGATCTTTGTAATCTAGGGATCTGACTATGATAACTCTGGCAGGTCAAGAGCAATCACTCTGGGGATTACAGATAAGTGAGTTGTGGTGGCAGAGGTCGGGCCAATGTTTCTGCAGTGAAATAATTGAGTAATGGTGGAAATAAATGGGAGAGCTTCAGTGGTGATCCAGAGCAGAGAGTGGGGAAGTGTCCTTACTGACTTAGTAGGAAATACAAAAGGGAGGAAGTGTTAGTAGTTTTGAGAATGAGTTGGGTTAGCACCTTTGAATGGATGCGATGGATGCAGTGGTGAAAGTTTTAGTCCATGTGCCTTGTTAAGAGGAGTGTGCAGTGGCAAGTATTGATTGGGTGGTAGTCTTGTGAGTGCAAGATAGTAGAGAGAGGATTGTGGAACAATCATGAAGTACTTCTTGATGAAGTGCTATGCATTGCATTTTTCCTCAGACACAGCATTGATCTTGGCCACTATCTTGGTTCAGGATGGCTGAGTTTGGTGGCTTAGCCTCCTTTAGTAATCAGCTGTCCTCTGCATCACCTAACTCACCAAAACGTCCCGGTCCCTGTCAGCAAATTGAGCAACAAAGATCCCTTCCTGAGCCAATCCTTAATGAAAATGGTTAGTACTCCAGTGCAAAGGGCAGTTCCTAGGTGTTGCATCAGAGGCGCTGTCCAGCTGATCTTTAAAGATGGCACCAGGAAATGCTAGAATGTCCCAACGGATGTAGGCACTTCTACTTCTCTTGTAACACAAGACAAGTGCCATAGTTACATTAATAATGAAATGAAGAATAAAAGATTGCGTAAGAAAAGTCACCTTAACCTATGGCAGAACAGACATGAATCTCATTTGAAAAAAATCACTTTGTTTGGAAATGGTTAATTCAATTGAATATTATTTAAAACTCCCAGAAAACCTGTCACTATTGATACTTTAGGGAAGCTCCACATTTCTGATGACAATGTAGATTTGGTTCTGCACTTGTCTGAACTTTTAATTTACTACACATCAATGATATGCTACCTGTTAACATTAAATAAGCTATGATTGCTAAGAAATAATTTACCCAGCAAACTCTAAAGTGAAATTGCCAGAATTTTCTTATGAGTATACTGTCCTATTTCTATATCAAAGGCAATAAAAAATGCAACTTCACTTGAATCTTTGTAAATTATGCAATTTGTAGTTTGAATAAATATTCCAATGATATCTTGGATGGACATGGGTTTAGATGAGAAGTGTCAGCTTAGGCTGTTCCATAATTTCACAATTCTATATCTTGTCAGATAGAATCACAATTAATTTTAAAAAGAAAATTTGAAGTGACATTTGAGCAGTTTTAATATGATGTATCATGCATGTTTTATAAGCATTGTTGAAATGAAAGATTTTGGAAAGAATGACCTAGACAATTATCCGTTACAGCAAGATTTGAATTCTGAACATGTATGAGTGAAATACGTTGATGTGAACTTTCAAAAGGTCATTTGCAAATTGAAGAATGTAGTTGAATTCATCTCTTAGACAAAAGCTCCAAATTATAATCACTAATACCCAAGATGGTGTAAAGTGAAACTTCTTTCAGAAAGTAACACTTAGGGATAAACTATATAATTAATTTGAGACATCATGTCGTAAGTATAGCATGTTTGTGAAGAATAGATGATTTTGAACCCATGCTTCCTAAAGTTCCCCATCACTGGGGAGTTCCATGCCTCACAATTGTGTCTTTGTGGTAAGTAAGAGCGATTGGGAAAGTTTTTAAAACTAACAATAGTTGGCCAAAAAATAAATAAAAAGGGAGAAAACAAACTTTGAGGTAAACTTGCAAGTAATAGCAAGAAAGATAGCAAAAACGTCTTTAACTACATAAAAAGGAAGAGAGAAGTCAAAGTGTTCTTAGGGAATGAGGCTAGAGGAATAATAATAGGCTCTTTGAGCATGAGACTGGGGAAATAATAATGGGGAACCAGGAAATGGCAGAGGAGTTGAATAAATATTTTGCATCAGTCTTCACAGTAGGAGACACTAATAGCATTCCAAAATTGCTAAATAATATATGGGCAAATGGAGGAGAGGAAACAAATACAATAACTATCACCAGAGAATTAGTGCTAGGGAAACTAATGGGGCTAAAGACCAATATATCCCCTGGACCTGATTGGATGCATCCTAGGACATTAAAGGAATAGCTACAGAGTTAATGGATGAGCTGAGGTAGTCTTCCAGGATTCCACAGATTTTGGAGCAGTCCTAGAGTATTGGAAAACTGTGAATACAACACCTTTATTTCAAAAGGAAAGGAGACAAAAAAAAACAGGCCAGCTGGCTTAACATCTACTATTGGAAAAATGTTAGAATTTCTTATAAAGGGTATAATAGCAGACCATTTAGAAATATATATTATCAAGCAGAGTCAGTATGACTTTGTGAAGGAGAAATCATGCCTGGTAAGTTTCCTAGAATTCTTTGAGCAGGTAACAAATAGGGTAGATAAAGACGAAGCAGTGATGTAACATATTTGGATTTTAAGAAGGCTTTTGATAAGGTACCACACATTACGCTACTTAGGAAGATAAAAGCCCATGGTGTCAGTATGGTATATTAGTATGGATAGAGGATTGGCTAACTAATAGAAAACAGAGAGTTGGGACACAGGGCTAATTTTCAGGATGGCAACCCGTAACTAGTGGTGTGCCACAGGGATCAGTGCTGGGGCTATAACTATTTACAACATATATTCATGACTTGAATATGGAAAATAAATGTACAATAGCCAAGTTAGTAGATAACACAGAAACAGGTGGGAAGGCAAATGGTATGGATGGCAGAAAGAGTCTTTAGAGGGATATAAGCAGGTTAAGAGAATGGGCAAAAACATGGCAGATGAAATATAATGTAGGAAAATAATAGAGAATGTAGTTGACAGGGAGAATAGAGGAACTGAATAGTATTTAAATGGAGAAATATTGTAGAAAGCTATGGAACAGAGGGAGCTGGAAGTCCTCATCCATGAACCACTAAAAGCTAGCTTGCAAGTTCAACATTTAATAGGGAAGGCAAATGGAATGTTGGCCTTTATTTCAAAGGGAATGGAGTGTATGTGGGGAAGTTTTGCTAAAAACGTATAAGGCACAATCAGGCTGCAGCTGGAATACTGTGATCACTGTTGGACACCTTATCTTAAGGAAATATATACTGGCATTGGAGGCATTCCAGAGACGGTTCACTAGGCTGATCCCAGGTATGGAGGAACTGTCTTATGAGGAAACATTGAGTAGTTTTGGCCTGTACCCATTGGAATATAGAAGTATGATAGGTGACTTTATTGAAGCATACAAGACTCTTAGTGGACTTGACAGGACGGATGCAGAGAGATAGTTTACCATTGTGAGGGTGGCTGTGACCAGAGGGCATAATCTTAGAATAAAGCATTGTACATTTAAGACAGAGATGAGGATGAATTTCTTCTCTCAGAGGGTTGTGTCTTTGTGAAATTCATTACTGTAGAGGGCTGGTCAGGCTGGGTCATTACTATATTCAAGGCTGAGATAGGCAGGTTTTTACTCAGTATGGGAGCCAAATGTATAGGGTAAAGGCAGAAAAGTCAAATTGAGAATGATCAGATCAGCCTTGATTTCATTGAATTATGGAACATGCTTAATTGGCTGAATGGCCTGCTTTTGCTCTTACATCAATAGTCTTATGTTGATGTAGACTGTTAAAATTTCACATGATAGGTTTAGCCAATAATTCCATATTTATCATGTGAGTACCAGGACATTAGAAAGCAAATTTCATGATTTTGATGTTTGCTTGTTAGCTATTGCTCTGTTCCTTTGAAACCATTTCAAACCAAAACGTCAGAACACGTTAATGCCTCTTTAGAATTTCAAAATAACCTCATTACAGAAGTAACTTATTTTTCAGTTTACTTTGATGTATATAACTACAGAAGTGCATAATTCAGTAATAGGGGTTTGCTATATGGGCAGTTGGGAGATTTCTTGAAGTACC
The DNA here is from genome assembly GCA_024137785.1 of Ginglymostoma cirratum. Taxonomy (NCBI): domain Eukaryota; kingdom Metazoa; phylum Chordata; class Chondrichthyes; order Orectolobiformes; family Ginglymostomatidae; genus Ginglymostoma; species Ginglymostoma cirratum. Next base: position 4,891,185 of record JAHRHZ010000289.1, on the reverse strand, counting down.
TCACAGAGGGGTCTCATCTGTGCTTCCCTCCATTCTTACAACAAGACTTCCATCTTCTTTTTTAGGAATGCTATCTGTTTATACTTGGTTTAATCTAATAAAAATTCAATATTGAAAAAAACTTCACAAAGTTCACAGATCTCAGGTGACTGCTTGGAAAAAGATGCTTCAGAAATATCGTTGGATTTTTCTTACAACTGTATTTTATTGTGACAAGTGCCACCTGCAGGCCATTCTGAATGCAGGTTCCCACGTAGGAACAGTTTGATTAGTTTATTTCTACAAAGAAAATGATCAAAATGTCTTCAAATATCAATTATTCACAGGGCAAAAATAGAAATAATTTTTCATGCACCATGCTTTGCATAATTTTTCTTGGACTGTTGCCTGAATTGTAGTTTATCATGCATTTATTACTTTTACATCGAGGCAACCATTCAGATTCCATGCCCCAGTCAGCATTTTCAATGTCTAAATGTTTCTGAATGCTGTGGGCAGGAATTCACAATAATTTTGCATCGGCGTCTGGAACTCCTGCCCATATGCTCAATGATGTTTAAATGTTGGAAATAATATTAACAGGAAAAACCAAGAACTTTGCAAAAAGGTTGGAAGGATATTGGAAGTGTACGCTTGAGGAGGGAGAAGGAAAATGCCATTGGTAGTGTGAGAAAGTAGGATTCCAACATAAGCTGAGAAGTTTGGGAAATAAATGGCAACATTAGCTCTGAGGAATGTGGGAGCTGCAGAAGCAGTGAGAGTTTCTGTGTGAGTCTGGGGTGTAGATTGAGAAATTTTTATCATGATGATCGCTCTAATTCAACTAACACTACACATCTGCAAAGGCAGACAATGTCTGCAAGAAATTTTGGAAATTCAGACATTTAATGTCATAATTTGATGATATTCAAATAATGAAATGTTGGGTATATCTGTAATTTAAGTCATGAGCAGCCTGTATACCTTTGGTGTGACTAAATGTCAGGAAGTTATAGTAAGGGCTGTATTAAGTTGAGCAATCAGTTTTTCAAAACTGACTGCCAACTTTCAGTAGATTCCAGGTTGATTCCTACCCTTACGACATGAGGCAATTTGATATATTATTGAAATAAAGGAGCTTTTCAACAAAATATTGTGTGATTGTAATGAGGTCAGCCAGGTAGACCTTGGAGAATATGAGTTCACTGATTGGGGCTATTAATTTGGTCCAGTCAGGGAGCTGTGGCTGGCAAATGTAAACATGAGTGTCAGAGGTTCTGTTCACAATGAGAGCTGGCTCTGAGGGAGCTGGATCAGTGTCAAGGACTTTCCACGTGTAAATAAAGGATGACTTGGTGACAGGGTAGCGGCCCCTTTGCAGTTATTTCAGATTTGATGAAGGTCTCCAATAAGAGACGATCTAACCACTGCCCCTTGAAATTCAATGGTGTTACTATCAATATATCCACCACTATCAACGTCCTAGGGGTTACTAGAAACTCAGTTGGACTCACCACATAAATACAGTGGCTAGAAGAGCAGGTCAGACGCTAGGAATACAACGGCGAGTAACTTACTTCTGACTCCCAAAACCTGACCACCATCTATAAGGCGCAAGTTAGTAGCGTGACTGATACTCCCGACTTGCCTGGAGAAATGGAGCTCCAGAAACACTCAAGAAGCCTGACACCATCCAGAAAAGTAGCCCACTTAATTGGTACCACATCCACAAGCATCCATTCCCTCCAGAACCAACACTTAGTCGCAGCAGTGTGCACTATTCATAAGACGCACTGCAGAAACACACCAAAGATCCTTAGACAACACCTTCCAAACCCATGACCACAAGATGGTTAAGAAGGCATTTAGCACACTTGCCTTCACTGCTCAGACTATTGAATATGGGGGTTGGGATCTCACGTTCAGGTTGTACAGGACATTGAAGAACTATGTGCAGGTCTGGTCGCCCTGTTATAGGAAGAATATTATTAACTTGGAGAGTGTTCAGGAAAGATCTACTGATACTATTGCCGGGTCTGGAGGATTTGAGTTATAAGGATAGGCTGGGACTTTCTTCACTTGAGAGTGGGAGGTTGAGGGTGACCTTAAAGAGATTTATAAAATTAACAGGGGCATAGATCAGGTGAATAGCATAGGTCTTTTCCCTAGTGTGGTGGAGTTTAAAACTATGGTGCATATTTTAAGGTAAGAGGAGAAAGGTGTAAAAGGGACCTGAGGGGCAACTTTTTCATTCAGGGGATGGTTCATAAGTGGAATGACCTGCCAGAGGAAGTGGTGAATGCAGGTATAGTTGAAACATTTAAAAGACATTTGGCTTAGTGGATGAAAATAAGTAAGTTTTAGAGGGATATGGGGAAAACGTAGGCAAGTGAGACTAGTTTTAGTTTGGGGAAACTTGGTTGGCACCGACAAGTTAGAGCATAGGGTTTGTTTCCATACTGTATGACTCACTGGCCCTATAACTCTATGATAAGGGCAGCAGATACATTAGAACACCACTACCTGCAAGTTCCCCTCAAGCCACACATCATCCTGTCTTGGAAATATATAGCTGTTCCATTACTATCACTGGATCAAAATTTTGTAATTCCCTTCCTCAGGGCATTATGGGTCAACCTACTGCATTGATTCATGCAGCAGCTCACCGCCATCTTCTCAAGGGCAACTTGGCAAGAAAGGCTGCCCAGCCAGCGATGCCCATGTCTGAGTGAATAAACAAAAAGGTTAAGTCTGAAATAGATGAACCCAGATGAGTTCAGAAGGCTGTTCCTCAGATTTCCGTTGAGCTGTGTTGGAAGGCTACAGGAGACAAGAGCAGAGAAATTAGGGTGAGTGAATGATAAAATATTAGACTAACAAGCAACCAATATTTGGGGTCATACTAACTGACTGAAAAGAGGTGCTGTGCAAAATGGTCACCAACCTACGTTTGGTCTTCCCATCGTAGAATAGACCACATTCTGGCAGTAAATACAGGATACTAAATTCAAACAAGTACAAGTACATTACTCTTTTCAACTGGAAGGAATTTTATGAACATGGACAGTGAGTAGAGAGAAGATAACGGGCAAGTGTTGCATTTCTATGCTTGCACAGAAGGCTTCCATGGGAAGGGGAGCTTTTATGGGGGAAGACTGAAGAATAGATGAGAGTGTTGCAGATGGAATGATCACTTCAAAGTTCTGAAAGGGGTGGGGAAGATGTGTTGGGTGAGCTGGAGGAATCTGCATTAACCTAAAGCTGCATACTATTTTGTTTGTCCGCAAGAATTCAGTGAAATTGCTTTAGAAAGCATGGGGTTAGTCTTCTGTTTATTACAACCCTCTTCTTACAGCATTCTCTTTTGGTGTTAATATTATTAGGAATGATCAGTGCTACTAATTGTTTTTCATGGAAAGTACTAGCAGAGTTGCAAATACAATGTGCAAAATACTACTGTAAACATTGAATTCCAAGTGCTAAAAGCTTAATTATGTTTGCTTAAATCTCATTAGATTTTAAAAATGCCATTAAAAACAAACATAATTAATAACATATTGTGTAAAATATTTGGCCAACATTCCATTTTTTTTCCAACTGTAACTTGTATAACATTATCAGCCTTTTTAATTTGTCGGTTTCATGTTTTCTGATGTGTGGATTGTCAAAATGAATTACTTTGTGCATTTTCCTCTATTGTGAATGATTTTATAAGTCTTACTTCTAAGGAATTCCTGGTGATGGATACATGCAATATGCCCTTATTTTATCTTCTGTAAAATATTATTCACATTTTTTACTTACTCTTGGGACGTGGATAGAATCATTTATTGCCCATCCCCAGTAGCCCTTAACAAGGTGGTGGCTGTGAGTTGCCTTGTAGAACTACTGCAATCCATGTACTTGAGGTACATGTACAGTGCTGTTGGGAAGGAAGTTCCAGGATTTTGACCCAATAACAGCGAAGGAATAGTGAACTGTGCACATTGCACAAATTTGTACACATTGAATCACAGAAACACAGAAATGTTACAGCGCAGAAGGAGGCCATTTAGCCCATCATGTCTGCAATGGTTCTCCAAATGAGCTTTGTAGCTTGGTTCCATTCTCCTGCCTTTTCTCCATACCCTTGCAAATTTCCTATTAAAATTATCATCCAATGCCATTTTGAATGCCTCAGTTGAATCTGTCTGTGCCACATTTCCAGACAGGGCATTCCAGACCCAAACTATTCATTGTGTGAAAATGTTTTTTTCTCACCTCACATGTGTTTCTTTTGCAAATCATTTTAAATCTGCTGTCCCTTATTCATAATTTTTTTACGACCAAGAATAGTTTCTCCCTACCTATTCTGTCCAGACCCATTAAGACTGAAAATTTTCATCTGACCTCCTCCTCCTAGCGTTATTGTCTCTAAGGAGAACAGATCAATACTTTCCAATCTATTCTCATAAATGAAGATCCTGAAAGGATTCTTGTAAATTTTGTCTGGACTGTCTTCAGTGTCTTCACATCCATCCTATAGTGTTCCGTCCACAATTGTACTCAATACTCTCGATGAAGCCCAACAAGTATCTTATACAAGTTCAGCATCATATCCTTGCTCTTGTCCCCTATGCCTCTATTAATAAAGCCCAGGACATTGTATGCGTCATTTGCTGTCACCTTCAATGATCTCTGCATATTAACAAGTAACACAGGTTACTCTGCTCCTGCACCCCTTTAGAATTGAACCTCTTATGTTATGTTGCCTTATCATGTTCTTTCTACCAAACCACGCACTTCTGCCTGGAACTTCATCTGCCACCTATCTGCCTGCTCCTTCAACTTGTGTACGTCATTCGAAGTTCTACGTTGTATCCCTCATAGTTTACAATGCTTCCAAGTTTTGTATCACCCACAACCTTTGAAATTGTCCCCTACACATCAAAGTCTAGGTCATTAGTATTTATCAGGAAAAGTTAGGGTCCCAATACCATCCCCTAAGGAACTCATCTACAAATCTTTCTCTTGCCATGAAAATATTCATTTCCCATTACTCTCTATTTCCTATTACTCAGCCAATTTTGTATCCACACTGACACTGTTCCTCTTAGTCCATGACATATAACTATTCTCATAAGTCTGTTGTGTAGCATTGTATCAAATCCCTTTTGGAAGTCCATGTATACTACGTCGTGAGCAATATTATCACCATATATTTTTCTATTGTCCTCACAACATTTTTCCAAATGACAATCTGCACCTGTACCTCCTCTATCTTATTTACAGCACACCGTGTGTCTATATAATTGCACAGTGACTCTGGTTTAGTCTTCTTTACTTTCTCCCTTACTGTGAATTCACTGAGTAATAAACTATTCTGAATACCAGGATTATATGTCTCTCTAAGTGTTTTGTGAATGCTGGTATTCATGCCTACTTTACTTCCTTGGTTTCCTCAACCTGTGAAGTTAGTTTAGAGATCGCTCGACAATGCTAGCAAAACATCACCAAAAGGTTCAATCTTATTTCTGTTCAGATGCAAAACACCTGTTTTGTACAGGTGCCCTCTTCCCCAGAGCCTGTCCCAGTATGCTGGGAATCTAAAGCCCTTCCTCGTGTAATCATCTTCCCAGCCATACACTGGTTTGAGTTATCTTTTTATTTCTGTACTCACTTGGATGTTCACTCTGGGGTAATCCAGAAATTACCAGAGTTGAGGTCCTGCTATTAACTTTTTACCTCATTCACCAAATTGTGATTGCATGACCATATCCTCCTTCCTGTCTAATTCATTGGGAACAACATAGATCACACCTCTGGATGTTGACTCTTCTCCAGGAGAATGTTTTTCAACTTTCTGTGATGTCTGGCACTAAGACGACAATGTTCCATCCAGGAGTCATGCCTACAGCCACAGAAACACATGTCTGTTCCCCTGACTAATGAATCCTTTATCACTTTTACTCTACCTTTCATCTTCCTCCCCTTTTGTACAGCCAAGCTATTCATGGTGCCATGAGCATGGCTCAGACTGCACTCCCTTGAGGAACCAGTATACTTGTCAGCTGCCAAAATAGAAAACTAGTTTGTGACTGGGACCCAGGGAGCTGCTGCACCATCTGCCTGTTTCTCTTGGAATGCCACCTATTTTCTTGCTGCCTCCAGCCACTTAAGCTGTGGTGTAACCACTCTCTGAACATGCTATCCAAGTAACTCTCAGTCTCGTGGGTGTGCTGCAGTGTCTCCAGCCATTGCTTGAGCTCTGAAACCCTCAAGTTTTTGGATCTAGCAGCACTTCTTGCACACATCATTGCCTAACAAACTGAGAATGTCTATCACGTCCTATATATTACACTCCAGACATTCTAGTTGACTCAACTGAGCTGCCATGTACTAATATTACCTCCCCCATGTTAACTTCATTCTGCTTTTGCTTATATTACTTCGCTATATCGATCCTGACTTTCTCTTATTCTTGGTATTTCTCAGTTAAATCCAAGTATAGTTACTTCTTTAAAAGGAGTTCGGATTTCCAATTTAATAAAGCAATTTAAAGAGAGTCCATATTAGCTGTTGCTTACAACCAAAGAACTTACCGAGAAAGAGAGGATAAAAGCATCTGCTTCCCATACTTCACCAAACTCCCTACTCGGCACACTTTACTTCTTGAAGTCAACCTTCTCAAAGCCTCGTTGTACTCCTGCACTGATTTCCCTCTTTGAACGAAATCCTCAGATTGCTCACTCAGCTTCTCTTTGTCTCTGTTTCAGGCAAACTCTACTTTCACACTGATCATGTGCCCTTACTTTGCTGATGCATCACTGCTTTCACTGTGTGTCTCTGGTGAAGGGAGTGAACATTGAAGATGGTGGATGAGGTGCCAATTAAGTGGGTTGCTCTGACCTGAATGGTGTCAAGCTTCTTGAGTGTTGTTGAGGCTGAAACTATCCAGATATGTGGACAGTATTCCATCACACTCCTGACAGGTAATTTGCAGATGGTAGGCAGGCTCTGAGAAGTCAGATGGTGAATTATTCATTGCAGCATTCCTAGCTTCTGACCTGCTCTTTTGGACAACATCTTTATATGGGTGGTCAAGTTAAGTATCCAATCAAAGGTAAGACCCAGGTTCTTGATAGTGGGAGATTGAGCAATTGTATTGATAGTAAATGTGAAGGGGTGATGGTCATGCCTGGCACTTATGTAACAGAGATGTTACTTGACTCCAAATGATAAAAATTAACAAGTGAAGGAAACTAAATGAGGTGAATTGAACAAACGCCTTCCCCACCAAATAAAAACCTGTGCAGGCTTTGTTTTGCATGATGAATCCAAACATGATAATGAGCAGGGAGCACAAAGTCGATGCACTGCCTGCATCACATTGAACAGGCACAAGATCATAGAAACGTATGAACTGGAGTAGGCCATTCAGCCCACAAGTCTGTTCTGCCATTCAATATGATCATGGCTGAACTGTGGTCTAACTCCATATACCTGCCTTTGCAATATGGGCCATTACGGATCATTATCATGTTTGTTCTGTGAAGCCATTGCTGTCGTTACTGTTGAGTGGCAGCATGCCTCACAAACACACACAAAACTGTAATATGTTTACATAAGTTGAAGCTTATCTGCACCACTTAAAGCCAGACTGCACCCCTTAAATGCAAAATGCACTGCGGTTGGAAATTTTTCGACAAATCTTTCTGAAATGGAGGAAGACTGAATACGGGCAAAACATGGGAGAGAAGATGCTCCAGTATTCTGTGCTGTGGGATTGGAGGCCTAGGCTTAGGTGGAAGAAGTGTATTTAAGCAGATGAGATGTTATCCATCCACAGGGACTCAGAGGCCATCCAAACTCCCAGTAATGTAATAGAAACAGATGACTTGCAGTCAATGCCAACAGTCTGACCATGAGAACTGATACAGTTCCTTGAATAGTCAAATAGCCTTACCTGAGAGATCAATGATAGTGCGTGCAACTTCAAATGTCACAATACACATACACTTAACACTGCTGCTAACCTTACATCTACAGCACACAGCTTGCACACACTCACAGTTATTCTACCTGGCAGCCATATCACACAGATTACAGCAATTGCACTGATATACTTTTTCTCTTGCAGAACTAAGTGACACATATTTAGAGACAGCAGAAGCCGCCTGGAAGGGGATATGCATCTCATTAGCATTGTGGAATAGATAGTGCTGACCATCACTGGAATGATTATTTCTGTTCCCACACCCAACAGTGGGGCCAAAACTTTAGTGAATGATGGTATCCTTTTATCTAATTCCCAGTCTCCCCTCCAACTTCTCCCTTCCTTCTACAATCTCTTCTGTTTGATAGTGTGATCATTTTCCTTGCTTCCCCCTCACTATAATTTTACCCTTGTGCGTGTCTCTGTTGAGATACCCAAGAATTGCCACCTAATGAAGCAGGAATGGACAATCAACGGATGGATGAGTAACAAAATAATAGCAATGAAGAGCATTGTCACTCAATGTCACATTTGCAGCCATTGGCTCAGATACTGACACTTCATGTAATTCAGGGGTTAACAGAGAGGTAGGATTTATATGTGGTGAGAGATCACATTGCCTTCAGTCAAGGCAGGGGACAAAGATTGTGCTGACTCCAGACAGCTTGACATAGGTTGAGTTCTCACAAGGATAACTAGTTAATGTGTGTTTCCATGTGGCATGTTTTGATTTATAAAAATGGCTTGGAATGCTTTTTTGTGTTGGTTTATTATTTTTGTATCGTAGCCAAGCAGACATTGTGGTGCAGAAACAGAGAGAAATAAATTATGGTACTGGTGATGAATGAAAGTTGGTTTTACATTTATTGATGTTATAGTCACATAATTTGGTTCACCGACACTTGACCAGAAAGGGGTTATGTTGATTGCCTCATTCCTGGCTCTTCTTTCTCTTCTTCTTCCTCAGTTGATTGTTTTAAAGCTGATGGCAAGAGCTGTGCCCCGTTATGCTAAGGCAGCACTGCATGCAGGTGATTACCGTGAAAATTGATACCCACCCGACTAAATATTACAGGACTGCTTCAGAATAGTCCAGGCAGTAGCAACAATGTGGCAGTATCCAATTGGCCTGCTCCATCATAATCCATGAGGCACCATGGTTTCCATTCTGTGCATTGCCCACATTTGCATGGGTTGTGCATTGGAGTCATGAATCATGAAAGCAGTCGCTAGCCTTTGTCTGCTTACAGTCATCCTTTGGTATGCTTTGGTAGCTGTAATGCAGATGTCTCAGTGAATCACCACAGAACAAAGGCATCGTGACTGCTGCCAGGATTCGGACCACTGATGTGCATGATTCTGTAGCTATTGACACATAGCTGCTGGGTGGTGGAAACTCCTGCATCTCAGAGTTGGGATTCAATGTCCCCAAAGTGACGCACATGCAGTGAATGGTATCCTGTACCATGGGAAAGCTTACAATCATCAATTAATTCATTGATATCTGAAGCGGTACCAGAGCAATACTCTGCAGCAATGCAGTTAAAGTGGCAACAGAGCATGGCAGCAACTGGGACCCAGCACGAGTCTGGATGGCAGCAGTGGCTGGTGGTGAAAGATGACAGCAGCAGTGATTGGTCACAAAGCCCGGCAGCAGCGGCAAAGTGGCAGTCGGGGTCAAAGTCTTGTGAACAGCGGCAAAGCCTGGTGTACCTGATGGAGGTCAGCAATAGCGGTCGGTGGTGAAGGTGGCTTGCTTGCATGGGGCGGGTCTTAGCCCAGCGCTGGTGAAAGCATGCTCAGTGCAGGGGGAGTGAGCCCTCTTGGGGAAAGCCCAGCTTGGAGCACTTGCAGGCCCATGGCTTAAGAAAAGGCTGCAATGTTTGACTTTTTAACCTCATTTCTTCATTTTTCAACTTCTTTACTAAGAAGAATGTAGTGCTGAACTTTTCAATTTATTTCTTTATTTTTCCACTTCTGTGAGTAAGATTTTGTATCTATGTACTTTGTACCTAAGATGGCACCATGTGTGGTGACTTTGTACACTTCTCTCTGTACACTTGTACTCTGTACTTGAGTATACATGACAATAAAACCAAATCTAAATCTAAGTCTAAGTCTAAATCCCCATGATCTCACACGCCTAAATTCCTACTCTGCCTGTTGCTGTCTAGGTTAGAGAGGTTAGCTGTCTTTGAACTAAGAGGCTCAAAAGCTAATGCAGTACAATAGTGGGCAATACACTGGGAAATGATGCAAATAACTCCAGCTTCATCCTAGAAGGAATAAAACACATAAAAGTTCTTGGCAACAGTCACCTCTGCAGCCAATGGCTAGGTGATCATCACCCTGCTTTGTTTTTGCAGATGTGGTAGCAGATTTCAGTGAGGGCACCTTTGCTGAAGTATAGCTGTCTTGCACATCCTTCCTCACTGATGTTCAAAGTAGCAAAATTGCTCCTTTGATATCCTAGGTCAATACGGTCTCCTCCTGAAAGCCTTCCTCTCTCTCTTTGTTCCTCCTTCTTCTGCCTTCCTCCATATGTCCTTTGTTCATTCTCTGTATCAGGTTATAGTCCAAGGAAAAGACCTACTACTCCTCTCATGTCAGCGGAGCAACTGGTTTGAGTGAAGTCTTGAAGTCACGTCAAATTCTCAGCAGTATCAAAGATAAAAGGTACTGCAGATGCTGGAGAATCCGAGATGACAAGCATGGGGCTGGATGAACACAGCAGGTCAAGCAGCATCATAGGAGCAGGAAAACTTGACGTTTTGGGCCTAAACCCTTCATCAGATGAAGGGTTTAGGCCCGAAACGTCAAGTTTTCCTGCTCCTATGATGCTGCTTGACCTGCTGTGTTCATCCAGCCCCATGCTTGTCATCTCGGATTCTCAGCAGCTGTCCCACACCATTTTCTGTAGACTATTAATGAACTCTAGAAAACACGTAGCAATTATACAACCACAGCTACTCAATAGAAATCATCAGCAACTAATCTGTGGTAGTTGATGATTCCTTTAAATAGTATCCATAAGCCCAGGGTGGACCTTCCGACTGCTGGTATTAAACCAGAATACATTTTTGTTTAATGTTATAAGCTTTCAACTTTAAGCTGCTGCCTCTGCACATGCTAACATTTTCAACAAGGTAGACTGCCAAAAGAAGTCTGTGCATGTGCTAATGATGCCATTTTGAATCAATAAGAAACACATAGCACTGTTGACTAAGAGGCTGTAAAGTGTACTGAAATGTAATGGGTTAACAGACTGGGGTTAACTGAACATGAGTCAAGTACCAAAGAGATTGGTTTAAACTGTTCCTTCTAGGCCAAAACTCTGGCATAAACAAGACAAATTATTGATGGGATTAAAACAAATGACACGATCACAAACTGCCACATAACAAGATGAATCACTGATTGAGTTTAAAGGGTAACTGAATCACATACCTTGTACTAACCAACAATTATAGGTTTGTGTAAAGGACCTGTAATGAGGTCAATGTGAACAGCCCCCAGCAATAGAACTCAGAACTAATATCACAAAACGATACCAACAAAAGAACTTGGAAGAGCCTGGTCAATTCCCCATGAAATGGAAGTTCAGTGATCCAACTGGTATCAATTTTCTGGTAGATTGTAATGATCTATGCACATATTATTGAATAAAATCATTAATTGATCAGTGAGTCAGATTGACCTGTGTGGTTCTCAATCTCGGTAGTATTAAAGGAGAGTTGTAATCTTCTTTCAAGGAGCTGGAACCATTGGTCAGAGCAGTAAAACAGGACTCTGTCTTATCCTTTATTGAGCTTGGACTGAGTGCAAGCATCCAGTAAACAGAACGGAGGGTTTGGATGGATATTATGTTGTAGAAGGAGATAAGAAATATGCCACTGATATGTCCCAAATCATTCTAGGGTAATTTAGGAAAGACAATGACAATGAATGCTCCAGAGTGGGAAACGTTTTTGCGATAAGTATTTAAATAAGTTCGAAGTCACATGACACGAGGTTATAGTCCAACAGGTTTATTTGAAATCACCAGCTTTTGAAAAGCTGCTCCTTCCTTTACACTTTGAGTTCAATCAGCAGTTCATCTTGTTTTGCACTTCACATGACGAAGGATGTCAAATAAAGTTGTTGGACTATAACTTGGTGCTATGTGACTTCTGACTCAGGCCAACACCGGCACCTCCACATCATCTTCAAATAAGTTGGCCGAAACAGATGTAAAGTTACGGTCCTTCAGCAAGGGACTGCGGACTGCGTATGGGATTTAAGTCGTCAATGAGCAGGTAAAAAGGCCGCCAAATTACTGAGATAACACATTTTCAAATAACACATTGACAACTTTTCTGAAGAAGGGTCCCAACCCGAAACGTCAGCTTTCCTGCTCCTCTGATGCTGCTTGGCCTGCTGTGTTCATCCAGCTCCACACCTTGTTATCTCAGATTCTCCAGCTTCGGCAGTTCCTACTATCTCCGAAAGGATTTACAGGTAGTTGTGAGGATTTTAGGGACAGAAAGCCCATAGGGAGTTTCAAAGGGAGTTAGAGAAACTAAGGTGGCGACTGGTGGTAAGTGATGTATGCCATGTGGGAAGAAAGAGGCAGAGAAGTTAGAGACTGTGAAGATTTACACGAGGAAACAAGGAGATTAACTGAGGAGCCAACCTGAGTAAGATCGGAGACCCCAGGCCCCAATCGCCGAGGCGTCCCCACATGCACCCCGTCATAACCAACAGAAATCAGCTGCAGCCACCGGGAGCGGGTCCGGGGGAAGGTGGTCGCGGGGGGTGGGAGGGGGGGCAGGTGGTGGCTCCAGCCCAAGCAGAATCACAAACTTGATCCCATTGCCTTCCCGTTCGCCCAGTGAAGTGAAATGGCTAAACGAGTTGGAAATGATGTTGTCTTTATTTGGGACCAATAACGGGGGTGTCATGGCCTCGATGATGATAAGGAGATTAAATTGCTTTTAATGTGCTAGGGCCTCATATTGACGGAGGAGGTACACATCAGGAAAAGACTGACGCGACCCTCAAGGTGAAGGGTGGCGTAGGGGAGATCCTGGTGTAATGTGAAATAAATGCAAGCAGGAAAAGGGAGGTTACCTCACAGCCTATCAGAACATGCCACAAAGAAGATCTGATCCAGGGATCGCACGATCCCATTTGCAACAAGAAACCTAAAGTAATTGGCTTCCCACCTTAATTTCCCATCATACTGAAAATGGCGAACAGACGTGCAGTGATTTTGATATCGGGGATGTGACACATTATGAGGCTCGGGTATTGGGATATTTAACCCGAACCTGGGGTTAAAAAAATCTACAAGAGGTAGAGGAAAAAAAAGCCCAGTTAGGGGATCATGCCTGGGGACACCTAGACCCACAGTGAGAAATGGGGGTGCTCCTAGGTGGAAAGGACCTTTATGTGGGGAGCAGGCACAGTGGAGAACCAATAGCTGCTGGAAGGAGTTGTTTTAACTGTGGGAGGTTAGGACACTTAGTCACACGTTACCCTTCTTATCCCAGGAAAAAGGGTCGCCTGACAGCCCACGGCCTCACTCAGAGGGCGACCCGTAGGAATGTGTGAGGTCGGAAGCAACCTCATTCAGTTCTGGTGGGACACTGGGGATTCCCAAGCCACTCTTAATAATATCCAAATGTGCCGGACACCGTCAGAATTGGCAGCAAACTAGAAAGGCATTGGAGACAAAACCCATACTGAAAAGTTTGAGAAACGTGTGAGGGCGGCACTCACTAACCCTCGTTAAACAAGACACCAGGGACGCTGCATAGAGGGTTGACCTTGTGACTAAATTGAGACCGCTTTTGGATCCTATACTTATTATTTCGAAATCGCCAGAGGAAGAACGGGCCGGCCGGGAAATACCCTGAGTCATGTCCAATGATAGAACTTTTATGAACAAGTTGTTCTAATTCCATCCTGTAGGTATGATGGGGGAGCCCCTATTACAGCAAATTTTTGTTAGAATATGGGGAAGAATTTACGACGCATAAGCAGGATTGTAGGCGACAAGGAGAATTATGTATTAAGAACTGTTCTGAGGGAAGGGTCACCGGACCCGAAACGTTAACTCTGATTTTTTTTCTTCACAGATGCTGCCACACCTGCTGAGCTTTTCCAGCAACTTCTGTTTTTGTCCCTACGCACCTTTCTAGGACTAGTCGATCGTATCGATGACTTTGCAACTAAAGCTGCCCCGTTAACTCATTCGTTAAAGAAAGGGAATGAGTGGGACTGGGATAAGACCAGAACTGAGCAGTGATGGAATTAAAACAAATCCTAACAAGTGCTTTGCATTGCGGCGCCTGTTAAAATAGCGCCCTCTGTAATAGAACCTGCTGCAACACACCAAAAGTTCGGTTGGCTGGAGATAGTAAGAACTGCCGATGCTGGAGTCTGAGATAACAAGGTGTAGAGCTGGATGAACACAGCAGGTCGAGTAGCAGGAAAGCTGACGTTTCGGGTCTAGACCCTCCTTCAGGAAAAAAAATGACTTCTGAAGAACAGTCCAGACCCGAAACATCAGCTTTGCTGCTTCGCCTGCTGTTTTCATCCAGCTCCACACCTTGTTATCTCAAGTTCTGTCGGCTGTGTTCCTACGGGAAAACCGTGGTAAATTACTTCCTGTGGCTGCTGCCTGTTTGCAATGTGAGAGTAACATCTACTAGCAGTATTTTGGGCAGTACAACATTTTGATTACGTTGTAGTACTTAAATCTTTAACAGTCCTAAAAGGACACACATGCCTGTCCGACTATTTCGAAATGGCTCTATCAAGGACGGAAGTATTAGTCAGAATTGAATTGCTGGATGGGTTATCATATTACAGGGAAGGGGCATTTTCACCGAGCCTCGAAGACACCGGCCCCAATCAGATCACATGTCACACGTGAAAGGGTGACAGCAAAGGATACCAAGGGACACTTTGTGTCAAACGAGCGGGAGTAGGTGGAAGAAAGGGAAAATAAAGCCCCATTTAAAACTTCTGGAGGCAGTTCCTCTATACTAGAGGAGGGATTGAGGATAACGGGAATTGGAGTATTTTTATTGGGTTCAGAGAATGTAATAATTAAAGAAATAGCCATAAAATTACTCAACACAATGAGCACTTAGATAGCAAGATTGGCTGCGATAGTCTATATAATGAATAACAAGGTAGAATTTCCTAGGGAGTGTACCAGCTACTCTGAATATATGTAGATAATAGATTTACAAAGTTTCTACCCTTGTGGAAAACAAGGGAATTTGTACCGGCAAATGGCAAACCGTTACCGTCAGCTCCAACACTGAGCTGGATATTTGATCAGGCAGAGGAAGAGAAGTGAAAGGTAGGAAAAATGAGAGCTCACCATTGGAGAAGGACTTGGGGAAATGGAAGGGCAGATGAGTTAGCAAAATAGGAAGCAAGGGAAGGCATTCTATGGGATCCTGAAGAAGTAGTGGTGGTGGGGAAGTGGCCGTAGTGACATAAGGGGATGATGTTAGAAGACATGAAACAAGTCCAAGAGGAAGCCGATAAATTGAAACAGATAAACGCAGGGAAATGTTTGGGACCATATAAGGAGTGGGACAACAAACTAGAAATTAAGGATGGTATTAGCTTAAAGCATGGAAACTATGTGATCCAAAGGGACTGAGAAATGAAATGATAAGCTTGGGACATGATCACCGTGGACATCAATAGATAAGAACACTGAACAGCGGATTAAACAATCAGAAAGGTGGTTCGAAGTGATAAAGAATATTGAACATTATATGGATAAATGTGTGTACCCAAAATAACCCACATGGACAAGTCAACAAAGGAGAATTTTGACTCACAGGATCAGCCAATAGACCATGGACAAATCTCCAATTAGTCAATATGGGACCCCTACCTCCCGCAGACAGGAGGTATAAATTTGTATGGAAAGTAACATATACCTTCACCAAATAGATTGAAACTTTGGTCACCAAAAAAAATCAGCAACAATTACAGCAGAGATCATAGTCAAACAAATATTTACGCAACGCAGGTTACCTCGGACCATCGAATATGATCAGGGAATCCACTTCACTGGGAGGGTCATGAAAACAGCAATACAAATATTTGGATCCAACAGAGATTTAACAGATCTTAGAGACCGCAGTCCAGTGGCATGGTCAGACGAATGAATATGGCATGCAATACAATGATGAGGAAAATAGTCTAGCAAAACAGAAACACTTGGGGGGTGGTGGGTGAAGGTATCCCGTTAGTGTTGACGACTGTCAGACACGTCGTGTTGACCTCTACTGTTTATATGCCATATACCTGGAAGAAAGATGCGATTAGTGCCCGACTACTCATTGGGATCAACGTCAGTTCCCCAAGATGATGCTATAGGCTATGAGAAAACAGCTATCTAGTTAACGATACCGTGCAGACAGTCTGCTGGGCTGCTGCGGTGAGAATGGGGCCGGAAAAAGTCAAAAGTAAGGCTTACTTTGACAAGGTGACTCCGATCGAAATGGAAAAAGGGGAATAGATTATGATAAACTCATTCTAACTTTTCTAGACCTAATATTTGCAGGGCTGTACCCAACGTAGAAAAGGCCAGTCCCGCTGAGAATAAAGTCTTGGTGGATAAGAAAACTTAACGGTGCAGGTTCATATTTCCTTGAAGGTGGAGTCGCAGGTAGATAGGATAGTGAAGAAGGGTTTGGTGTACTTGCCTTTATTTGTCTTGCATTTAATATAGGACTTGGGAGGTCATGTTGTGACTGTACAGGATATTGTAGGAATATTGCGTACAATTTTGGTGTCCCTGCTATAGGAAGGAAGTGGTGAAATGTGAAAGGGTTCAGAAAAGATTTACAAGGACGTTGCCAGGGTTGGAGGGTTTGATTTATAAGAAGAGGCTGAGTAGGCTGAGGCCATTTTCCCTGGAGCCTCCAGCGGCTGACGGGGTGATTTTCTAGAAGTTTATAAAATCATGAGGAGCATGGATAGTGTGAACAGCCGAGGTCTTTCCCCCAGGGTAAGGGAGTCCAAACCTCACCTTGGCTTAAGGTGAGATGGGAAAGATTTAAAAGGATCATAAGGGGCAACTTTTTCACACAGAGGATGGTGTGTATATGGAATGACCTGCCAGACTAAGTGATGCAGGCTGAGACAATTACAACATTTAAAATGCATCTGGATGGGTATATGAATGGGAAGGGTTTAGAGGGATATGGGCCAAATGCTGGCAAATGGGACTAGATTAATATAGAATATCTGGTGGGCTTGGACGAGTTGGACGGAAGGGCCTGTTTCCATGCTGTATATCTCCATGGCTCTAGCATAGCTTGTGAATCAGTTTAACAGTGGAGAACGGGTGTTAGGTCTGTTAGAAGATTCAGAAAACGCTGATAGGAACCAACATCAGAACCACCACCAAAGCCCCACCCCTAGATTAAAATCCCCCCACCCCAGAATAACCCCCACACGAAGAAGGGGCGAAGTGCAGCAAAAGGACCCAAAGGCTAGGCTCAGGGAGAAAATAATCGATATGAAAATGTAAATGAAAGCAGAAACTACACTATGTCATCACAGAAAGGAAACTGAGAAGCTGCTAAGCGAAGGTGACGGCTATTTTGAGGATCGTTAATGTGTTAGTGACGGCTGTTGTCGCCAACTCGAGGACAGCAATTCGCAAGGATAATTTCGACCAGGAAAGACAACTATGGTATAATCCATTAGGAGATGGAATTTGTAGAAAGGGATGGTAGAACATTATGCCACGAACGGAGGTGGCCTTGTAAGCAAGGAGGAACTTGGCTGAATGGGTTAACGATCGCAATACTCACTCCGGACTGACCACGGGACCGGGAAAGCACCCCCTGATGACGCAAGATTTTGGGTTGAGAGAATGGAGGCGTGCAACCCAAATTCTGCCTCACTGGGAGTTGGGGGTCTGTGACTGGGAAATCTGCGATAATAATTCCCAAGGGCTGGTAACATTTAGGTGTAGCATTCCTTGGACCAAGAAAGATTTGAACATGATCTGGTTTTGTCTTTACGAAAGGACTGATGAGGGATGGGATGTTGAATTTGGATGGACAAATATAGAGTTGAGTACTACTAATACACCTCAAACCTCCATAAAATCTACTGTCGCCAGCCTAACGAAGCCTTACCTGAACCCACGTCAGGATCTTCGAATGACAGGGTCATGATGGAAACTGACAATATCTTATACGATAACACCTATCATAATTAGTACCGGTAGGGCTAAGCATGACAGGGATACAGGAATCCTATTGGTGCCTAAGTCAGACAGAAGATCATACGATCCTCTCACTAGAATCTTGCCTGAGTAAGGACCAGGAAAAGATGAGGATAACGCGGAGAGAATGACAGAAGAGGTCTTTCACTAATAATGTAGCTACTGCCTTTGGAGCAGGAATGACGACTGTAAATACGCTTAATTTGGTGACCTTAGCTAGCAAAGTTAGAACAAGTTTTTGGGAAAATGAATAGTAACGGTTAGCAAAATGATACGGGAGGATTAGAACAAAACCAGGCTGGAAATCAAATAGATAAAATGTTAGCAATCCATGTTAAAACTATTACTCAAATGATAGGAAGGAGATTATGCTAGGTAACAAAACAGGAGTTTGCGTAGCATTTAAGGTAATTAGATGTTAGAACAATTAAGAGGAAATCTTGAATGAGCCAATCTGGAGAAGGTACCATCATGGATTAGCAATGGAGGAGTGAGGGATTTAACTAATAGGGAACTGCATCTAAGTGTATCCAGCTGTCAACTCTGACACCTAACTAGAGTGTGGTTTAATAATAGTTGTAAGGGGATATTGGGTAAAGCTTTGGGAATAGTGATGGGATTTCTCATAATTCCCAGCTATGCAATACAATTAAAGATATGAGGTAGAGAATATCGGAATAATTAAGGATGGCATCTGGATAGGTCATGAAAGCACCTTACCACATAAGGTTGAGAAAGAAGGGAAACTTGCAGGCGCCACTTTGACTAGATGCCCAATCTTTGAGGCAAGCATATGCTACTGGCAGGATCATCCAGGTAGCAGATGAAATCATTGTTTGTCCCCACCCATTGTACTACAATGAGAGAAAAAGAAAACAAAAAAAACCTCCAGTGAGGAAATTGTATGTGGATTTGGAATAGATCGAGCTTTAAATTATATAGTGGAAGCCTGGAGACTTGTAAGTGATTTTACAAGAAGAGCCTATAGTGGGAATGCGGCAATTTGTGCAACTACTTGGTTAAAAGATATCAATATGTTGTATTAAGAATTCTCATTTCCGTATTCAGCCCCAGATGCTGGCCGAAGAGGTAACATTGAAAGAATTGAGTGGGAAACGGTTGTCACTGATGTTACTGAGAAAATAAGACAATATTTGGGTAATATTTGATAAATATGCATTCAACATAACATTTTTATCTGAGAATTTACAAGAGATTAAGGAACAGTTGGCTATGGCTCATGAGTCTTTCGTTAAGGTTGTTCAATATGCCGTGGGAATTAAACGTGAGGTTGAAAGTGCTGAGATCGCTAGTTGGGATGAATTTTTGGAATTGGAGCTAAAATGATCAGATCCAATCCTGGATTGGTATAGTTTCACATGCAGTGGTTATACTGATATTCTGTGCGTCGTTGTGTTTGATTTGCACTACGGTAATGTTTAATCATTCGAAGGAGAAGGTAACTCATCGCTCTAATTTGGAAAGGAAGGGACATCGGATATGAACTGTAATGATTTTAAAGGCTTGCTTATGGATGATGCGTAACGGCTGGAGAGTAAATGTTACTCCGTTTACTTGCAACGCCTGTGTGATTTTAGTTGAACTATGCGGATTGCAGTTTGTCAGATTATACCTTCTGTTAGAGAGCTGCACAACTGCGATCGGGAGATGACTACAAATGTTGGAGAAGGGATGCGTTAATTTGAGAAATTTAGCACCAAGCGGAGGGACAGTTCACCAAGAAGCTGTAAAGTGGACTGAAATACAATGGGTTTACAGACCAGGGCATCCCACAGCACAAGTCAAGTACCAAAGAGACTGGTTTAAACTGTTTATGCTAGGCCAAAACTGTGGCATAAACAAGATAAACCATGGATTGAGTTAATACAAATGACACGATCGCAAACAGCTGCACAACAGGGTGAGCCGCTGATCGAGTTAAAAGGATAATAGTGTCAAATACTAACTGACAAGTACAGGATGCAGTAAGGATGAGGTTTGGATAAAGGACCTGTAAAGAGGTCAGTGTGAACGTTCCCCAGCAGCAGAACTCAAAACTAACATTGCAAGAAGGTTACAAACAAGATAATGCGAAGAACAAGGTGTGGGGCTGGATGAACACAGCAGGCCAAGCAGCATCACAGGAGCAGGAAAGCTTGACGTTTCGGGCCTAGACCCTTTATCAGAAATGGGGGAGGCAAAGAGAGTTCTGAAATAAATAGGGAGAGAGACCCTCCCTGGACTGACCTATCTCCTCCCTACCCCCCCACCTACACTCACCTTTACTGGCTCCATCCCCACCTCTTCGACTTGTCTGCCTCCTCTCCACCTATCCTCTCCTCTATCCATCCTCTATCCGCCTCCCCCTTTCTCCCTGTTTATTTCAGAACTCTCTTCCCCTCCCCCATTTCTGATGAAGGGTCTAGGCCCGAAACGTCAAGCTTTCCTGCTCCTGTGATGCTGCTTGGCCTGCTGTGTTCATTCAGCCCCACACCTTGTTATCTCGGATTCTCCAGCATCTGCAGTACCTTTTATCTCTAATGCGAAGAACCTGTCCAATTCCCCGTGAAATGGAAATGTCATAGAATCATTGAGTCATAGAGCTGTACAGCACAGAAACAGGTCCTTCGGTCCAACTCGTCCATGCTGACCAGATATCCCAAATTAATCTCGTCCCATTTGCCAGCATTTGGCTCATATCCCTCTAAATCCTTCCCATTCATATACCCATCCAGATACCTTTTAAATGTTGTAATTGTACCAGCCTCCCCACTTCTCTGGCAGCTCATTCCATACAGGTACCACCCTCTGCATGAAAAAGTTGCCCATTCTGTCCCTTTTGAATCTTTCCCTTCTCACCTTAAACCTATACCTTCTAGTTTTGGATTCCACTACCCTGGGTAAAATACCTTGACTATTCACCCTATCCATGCTCCTCATGATTTTGTAAACTTCTATAAGGTCATCCTCTCAGCCTTTGGCACTCCAGGGAAAAGAGACCCAGTGTATTCAAATTCTCCCTATAGCTCAAACTCCCCAACAACATCCACCCTATAGCAGGGAGACCCGAATTGAATGCAATATATTAAAAGTGGCATGATCTGACTGGTATCAGTGCACTGGTTATGCGTATGTTCATGGAAATCATAGAAACTCTACAGTGTGGGGACAGGCCATTTGGTCCAACAGGTCCACACCGCCCGTCCAAAGAGCACCCACCTTGAGTATTTCCCCATGTCTAACCCACCCAACCTAAACATCCCTGTTATTGAATAAAACCATTAATTGATTAAACCAACCAAAAGCACCCAAACATGGGCCTGTAGATCCATCTTTGTTCCAAAAAAATCATGCTTTACAATGTTCCTCTTAATTAAAGGAGACTGTTTATTGGTATGGTCCCATTGGATGTCACTGCTAGACAATAAAATTCCAGAAAGAAATGTGACTTGATAAGATCATGTTTAATTTCCCTTTCTTTAAGCAAAGATGGCAGTCTTTCACTGAAATACAAGCAAACAAGGCTGTAGATATGTTTTCAACAACAAAACAGGAGTTCACTACACATGTTACAAATAGAGATAAACAGATAAACCAAAATATCTAAATATAACATAGTTTGTACAAGTTTTGAAACCCTTGGCAACACAAAATTCCATCTACTCCCCAACACCATCATTTTGCAGCTATTCAAAACCCAGAAAAAATTCTCTTCTGTATAAAATCTGTAGGTCAGACTTAACTGTTTCCTTTCAGTTGTGGTCCTTAGAGCTGCAAAGTCTTTTCCTTTAATATTCACACAACTGAGAGTTTAGACTTTCTCAACCTTCTTACAATTGCAAGGTTCCAATCAAACTCTCCTGGACTCTAAGTTTCAAAAATTACACTGGTTAACTGAGTAACTTGTTTCCTTAACTGCTCTGAACAATCCTGTCTCCCGAGGAGGGATTATACTTGTACCTGTCCTCAGTTGCATCTCCGTTGAACTGCCAAAAATCTCCAGGGTTTTCCAAGTTAAAATTAATCCTTGATGATTCTAAACCCAAAACCAAGCTTATGTCTGTCAAGGTTTTCTCTCTCCAATTGTAAAATCCTTACAATATAAACAGACTTCCGATAAAAGTCCAAGAGGCTTGGTGGATCTGCTTTCTGAAACATATTGGTTTAAATTCATGATTCCAGAAAGACTGAATCAATTAATTCTAAAATCTTCACAAAAATAGAACAACACCCATATTCTGCTTGTTTGAAATCTACAATCTAAAAAGATGTCGATAGTACATATAAATTATGTCTTCACCACAATATTCTGTTTGAAAGTATGACAATCACAGGTACTGAAGTAACATTTTAGTTCTGCTTAAATAGAAGTAGGATAATGTTTTAGTGCAGTTCAATTCATTTGATTTCATGTAGCTTTTCAACTGAATAAATGAATAATTTCCAACATGCATTGTAGCATGCATCTCATTGTAGCAGAAGTGATTCTTCTGCTTTGACAATTTCAGCAAAAATTGATTAAAAATGAAATAGATTAGACAGTTTTATTCTTGTATGATTGATTTGATAAAAATTCTGACGCTTTGTTTTCCATCTGTAAACATGTAAAGGTCTCTGTTGTGATGAATTTCATTTGGCACTGGAAAAAAATCACTTCTTATTGGATGATGGAAATGAATATTATTTTGATTTAGTTCTACTGATAATCAGTAAAATTTCAAAAGAGTATATCCCTTCTTTTTGTCCTCTTAAATGATAACTGTTCATTGGAAACTTGTATCACAAATCTGCTCAAAACTTCACATTATCCTGACTTATAACTATACGGTTACTCATTCATTTCACTGGTTCAAAAACTTGAAACTTCCCTTCCCGACAATATAATACACAATATAGACTGCAGCAGATTAATAAGCTGGCTCACCACTGCCTTCTCAACAGTAATTAAATATAGACAATAATTGCTGGCCTTGTCATTGATGCTTAGGTCATGAACAAATAAAAAAAAACTCTTAGGAGGAAGTATTTGAGACTTATTTTTTAAGTATTGATGGTCATCCGTGAGCATTTGCTGTCCAAACCTTCACATTGTCCAGTTCTGAAGAAGGGTCAGTGCTTTCTCTCCACAGATGCTGTCAGACATGCTGGGTTTTTCCAGCAATTTCTGTTTTTGTTTCCGATTTCTAGCATCTGCAGTTCTTTTGGTTTTTGATATTGA
This sequence comes from Ginglymostoma cirratum, assembly GCA_024137785.1. Lineage (NCBI taxonomy): Eukaryota > Metazoa > Chordata > Chondrichthyes > Orectolobiformes > Ginglymostomatidae > Ginglymostoma > Ginglymostoma cirratum. The sequence continues at coordinate 4,867,758 of JAHRHZ010000289.1, read as the reverse complement.
CCAGGCCCATTTAGGGATCAAAGAGAGTAGCTTCATTATCAGAGGAATGATGTGTGTAATTAAATATTTAAGAATAAACGGTATACTCTACTTTTGTTCTGATGACACAAGAAAGACCAGTGATAAAAGAGCTGATGAGCCAAGAATTGTCTCCTGAGGAAGTCCAAATTAATGGTCTTTGGACTTCCACAAATGGCATTCAACAATCATAACTATAATTCTGTATGTTAGGTGTGATTGTAGGAAACTTGCAGTGAAAATATTGCTTTTATAATATCGTTTTTTCGGGATGTTGCACCAGTTTTTCTCGGTTTTCTAACTTGGTATATTATAGCTGGTGATGACTGCTTTGGTTTTAGTTGGAACTGAGCTTTAAGTAAATAACAATTACCTGACATGCTGTTTTCGTGAGTTGTCCAGAAACCACATTAAGGTGTCATAAGTAAAATTCTGAGGGCCAAAACATCACTGAAGTCATGTATAACGTATAGGCATGAAGACCAAAAATGAAACACATGGCAAAACAAAATTCCTTCTACTCTCCAACACCATCACTTTGCAGCTATTCAAATCCCAAAATGGTGAAAATTATCCTGACGAAAAGAGAGCTACTATTTATTGTCTTCCAAAGCATATTATGGCAGCATCAAAACAGTAACATTTGAGGGCTAGCAGTAGATGGCGCAATAAGCCCAGATTGAAATCGAACAGCAAATGAAAAGCAGTTATCCTTGACCCACTGAGATCTTTTCTCCCAACACTTTCTGTTTTAATTTTTTTTTAAACTTGAAGCAGTCTGCTACTTGATTTCAACCAACTGGGGAAATATTCTGTAACAATCAAACAACGAATATTTCAAAGAAATATAAATAAACAGTAACAGCGATGCTCACTTAAGACCTTTCATCTTCCAATTGTCCTGACAAATTGCGCACTCTTAGACTGTGCAATATTCCTTCACCTTATTTCTTTTATTGGCAGTTTCACTTGACCAAACATCCAGAATTTGTTTTATATATAAATGGTTTTCAGGTAGTATTCTAACTACTTTTCTGTATAATTTGAGTATTCTCTGTCATAATTCAAATATAGGTACAATATTCCCTTGTCAAGAATCCTGTGGCTAATAAATAAAATTTAATTTTCTCTTAAGCTTGCAAAAAAAAGTTATCAGGCACACATTTATTTTTGTAACCTTTTCTTCAGCATGTATATTCTTGTTTTAACACTTCAATATATATTGGTTCCTTTAATTCTTGAGACAGCCTATTTCTAGTTCCGTACTGCTCTAATTTTCGCCTAGTAATGTCATAGGGAAGCAGTTGGTTTAACTATCCATGGTGAGATCTGGTTAGACCACTTAAAGCATTTTTGGGCAATGTTCTCCATTATGTTCCTGGACTACTAATACAGATAGCTGGATTAACAATCAAAAGCTTTGAGCTTAAAACCCACCACAGAAACTGAGAAATTTACATGCAGCAAATTAAATAAAACTATAATTAAAAAACTAGTCTTAATAATGGTGAAGATGAAATTGCTGATTGTTATCAAAAACTAATCTGGTCCTGTAATGTTCTTTAGGGAAAGAAATTTACTGTCCAAATCTAACACAGAAGGAAAACATTTGGCCAATAGTGCCTCTGTTAACCAAAATCCAGCTACAATCTAATCCCATTTATCAGTTCTCAGTCTGTAGCCTGTAGGTAAAAACATTTCAAATACATATTGAAACCAAATTATTTCCCAGCAATTTATCTATCCCTGGCAATGGACAATTTGAGTCTGCCCAACATTGTACCAGACCAATAACCGGTTCATTTTCTGAATAAAATGTAACAAGTGACATCTCTGCATTTTTCTCATGATCTCTTTCATCAGTACACTGGATTTTGATTAGCTTCCAGGTAGAAAATTTTATATTTTCCCCATGAATAAAGTCTGTGATAACTCAGTCTCCCAGAGAATGCTGACTTCTTCATCCGACTGTTTAAAGCTATCCATGGTCACTGTTTATTTTGATAAAAACTTCTGCTAGCTTTCCTATTGCACTGCCATCCCTCAGCAGGCATTAGCCATTCTTAATGCTAAAGACACTGGTCTTGCAGTTTGAGTGTTTACTCAATTCTTGATTAATAATTTTCCTTTACATGCACAGACTTTCTGCAATGGAAACACTTGAGATAGTTTCCCATTATTCACACATCCTAATCTCTCCTGTTAACAGTTAAGGACAGTTCTGTTTTGTCTGTCTGACCTCCCTTGCCTTGTCTTTGGGATATCTCCTTCACTCTTATCAATCTCTGGTCTGTGAAAGCTTCCAGACTCCAACTTCACTGAATTTATGGGTCTGTATGTTAGATGATAGTCATCAGCTAGAAATGCTGCCAGTCTAGATTCTGCTACCCTTTATTTCTCAACATAACTCTGAATTGAAAAAGCGTTTGAGTTTTTGAACTACTTGAGGAGAATTACATCATTATAGTTTTTTTTAGGTGGCTTCAATGTTAAGTGTCTGTACTTACTGTCAAAAGTAAACACTGTTGCCCTTATGTCTAAGTGAAGTGTTGCTCCTTCATCAGCCTCCTTCCTGAAGCTCTTTCAATTTAAAGTCCCTTCCTCTTACTTGGAATTCTCTTTCTTGCTTTTTCTCTCACATTTCCTCCAGGTCTCTTTTTTGTTGATGGAATTCCTGTTCTAATCTTAACTAATCCAATGTTGTTTTATTCTTACAGGGGATCTGAGTGTTGTTGGCAAGGTCGGTATCTGTTACACATCCATAATATCCCTTGTGTTAGGTGGCTTGCTAGGCCATTTCAGAGAACAGTTAAGAATTAACTGCATTACTGTAGCTCAGATCAGGTAAGGATGGCAGATTTCCTTCCCTAAAGGTTATTAATAAACCAGATGAGTTTTATAAAAATCAAAGATGGTTTCCTAGTCACCATTGCTGAGACCAGGATTTAAATTCCAAAGTCTACTAATTGAAGTTAAATTCCATCACTGTCTGTTGAGGAATTTGAAGCCACGTCCTCAGGGCATTAGCTTGGGCCTTTGGCATGCTTGTCCAAAGACACTACCATGTTGTCACGGTCTTTCTCCTGTCTCTGTTTCATTATTCCCATTTTCTAGCTGTAGATAATTTGCCATCAGTTTTGCAACTTCTGTTTTTTTCTAGCTTTTGGAAGGAACAACATCTCTAAGTGCCTAACTACTCCTTTTACATCTTCCAAGGACAAAGTTTTTAGTTTTCATATATTATTACTTGCGGCTGTACAAAAGCATTAATATCAAATCTTTTAATCTTAGAAAGTCAAGAAAACCTTTTTGATGTTTCTTGATTTTATAGAAAAAAAATGATTCTGAAAGAACTTCTCTCAACTTGAATTCTTAATTTGCTGATGGGATTGTCACTGTCTGCAACTCCAAATTTGTTATGGTCGGGAGAGGACTGTGAATCAATTCTCCTCATTCAAATTCCCTCTTGGTTTGTCAAAACAAATGTTTTATTTTCTTTTTCGCAAAAATCTATCAAACTTTAATCCAAACATAACCAACCAGATCAAAATGGAAAAGCCAATTTACTTTCTTGAGTCAAAGTATCCAATAATCCCAAGGAAGCAGTAAAAAACACAACACAAAACACAACAGGGGTAATAGTTTTAAAACACAAGTGGTGGTGGAGGAGGTGGGGGCGTCATCTGGTACAGACAGAAAGGTAAAGGCAATTGCACTTTCATGTTCTTGGAGCCCGTAAGTTATCAATGCAATGAGTCCTGTCTGTTTCTGGAACAGTTTCATATATTGGAGGATAGCTAATGCAACCCCACTATTTAGAAAGGGACGTAGAGGAAAAGAGTGAATTGTTGACCAGTGAGTCTGACGTCAGTGTTGGAGAAAATGGTAGAGTCCAATATGAAGGAATTTATTGCAAAGCACTTAGAAAACAGTGGTAGAATCAGGCACAGGCAGCATGGATTTACAAAAGGGAAATCATGCTTGACAAATCTACTGCAAATCTTCGAAGATGTCACTAGTAGAGTTGATCATGGGAGCCAGTGGTTGTCATTTATTTGAACTTTCAGAAGGCTTTAGACAAAGTCCCACATAAGAGGTTAACGTGTAAAATTAAAGCACATGGAATGGGGGTAATATATTGAGATGGACAGAAAATTGGTTACCAGACAGGAAACAAAGAGTAGGAATAAATCATCTTTTACTGATTAGCGGGCAGTGACTAGTGGGCTACCGCAGGGATCGGTACTGAGACCCTAGATATTCATTAAATATATTAATGATGTAGATGAGGGAACTAAATGTAATATCTCAAAATTTGCAGATGACACAAAGCTGCATGGAAGGATCAGCTGTGAGGCAGATGAACAGATATTGCAGTGTGATTTGGACAGGCTGAATGAGTGGGCAAAGGAATGACAATGAAGTATAAGGTGGATAAATGTGAGGTTATCCACTCTGGTAGCAAAAATAGGAAGGCAGAGTGCTGTTTGAATGACTGCAAATTGAAAGAGGGGAATGTTCAATGAGACCTGGGTGTCCTCATGCACCAGCTGCTGAAAGCATTTAGATGCAACTGGCAGTAAAGAAGGCAAATTGTATGTTGGCCTTCATAGCAAGAGGATTCAATGACAGGGTCAAGGATGTCTTTAAGCAATTATACAGGGCATTGGTGAGACCACAACTGGAATATTGTGTGTAGTTTTTGTCTTCTTATCTGAGGAAGGATTCTCTTGCTATAGAGGGAGTGCAGCAAAAGCTAACCAAATTGATTCCTTGGAATGTCAGGACTCACATAAGAGGAGAGATTGAGTCAGATTGTATTTACTGGAGTTCAGAAGAGTGCAAGAGGATCTCATAGACACCTATAGAATTCAACAAGACTAGATATGTTGGATGCAGGAAGGATGTTCCTAATGGTGGGAATGTCCAGAATCAGGGGTCATAGTTAAAGATAAGAGGCAAACCTTTTTGGATGAGGAGAAATTCCATCACCCAGAGAGTGGTTAGCCTGCAAAATTCATCACCACAGAAAATGGTTGAGCCAAAACATTGTGTTTTCAAGAAGAAGGTAGATGTAACAGTTGTGGCTTAAGCAATCAAGGGATAGGGGAGCGAGCAAAATACGGTATTGAGTTTGATGATCAGCCATGACAATATCGAGCAGGCTAGAGGGGTCAATTGACCTATTCCTGCTCTGATCCTCCATGTTTCTATGTTGTCTTGTTCCTTCAGCCGTAACAAAGTTTGTACGTAGCCTTGAGTTCCTAGTGAATGGCTATTGTCCCAAGTTACCTTTTCACTAGGCACTGATTTCAAGGTTGAGAGAGACAAGGAGAGAGAAATATTTTCAGATTCTTGTTGTTATCAAATCCTCTTTACTTGCTTTCTACTTTGCTGCTCAAAAATTGTTGCCTGAAATATTGTTCCTTTGTGTATTCCACTATCTGGTATCAGATAACAAAGCAATCCAGATCCATGCAGAATTCACATATCCACAAGTATCCATAAGGTCAACTTTCAGGTCTGGATGTTAAATGGCAAGTGACATTCATGCGACAAGAGTGACGATCAATGACTATCTCAAATAAGACAGCATCTAACCACCTCCCTTTGACATTGATAAGGTCAGGTCACCTGATAAAGAAGCAATGCTCTGAAAGCTTGTGATTTCAAATAAACCTGTTGGACTATAACCTGGTGTCGTGTGATTTCCAACTTTGTCCACCCCAGTCCAACACCGGCACTTCCACATCATGACATTGATAGGCATTAATTCAATATTGAGCAAAACATAATTTATTCAATCACTATAGTTAAAATGCAACAAAAGAAAGAGGAACTTGGAATAATAAATGTATCGGAAACTTTACAGAATACTAGTTTATTTTACTACTAAACAAGTAACTGTTCCAATATAGTAACTTCCCAGAAACACACCCTTGGCAAAAGGCAAATTCTGAAAACGGTATAGTCTCATATGCAACTTCAGCTGCCCAGGAGAAAAAATATCCAGATAAAACTGAGAGAGAGAGAGTATAGAAGTGAGGAGATAGCCATTGCCTTCCAACCCTGCTGACACCCCAGAAACAACTGCTGCTGATAAGACTAAAAATCCTTGTTCTGTGAGAGCTCAACTGCACCCACTCAGGCTACTTGTATTGTACCAACTTTAAAAAAAAAACCAAGTCCTCACAAGCTGTCTACTTTACTGGCTTCCCAACCAGACAGCTCAACACCTCCATTTTAAAAACTCTCTTAAAAAGAAATGGACAAAATAACCTCTTAAAGCCACAAAAGGTCATAGAAGGTATTTGAGAACATTTGCTTTGCAACCTAATTTCAAACTGATTATGACCAAGCATTTACAAAGTTATTATTAGCCTTTTTGAATGTGTTAATAGAGGAGTTGGGGGAAGACATTCATTTCGTGAGTTTATTGGGATCATTAACTCTTTGTGGGGGAGAGATGTGACGACAGAACTGCTGGGGTTATTGACCAAGCGGGAAATTGACTTGGCTGCTGAATTTGAAGTTACCCATCCAAGTTTCCTGATAGTCTCCCCAACAGTTAGAAGAGGAGGAGCAGAATTTAAAAGTCCCAGCAGTGGGCCCATCAACCAGCTGCTAACCAGTTTCTGAAGTTATGGATTTCAATGTTGAGACCTCGAGGCTATAAAGTGCCTAAGTGGAAAATGAGGTGTTGTTCGTTCAGCTTGCATTGTGCTTCATTGGAACATTGTAGCAAGCTCAGGACAGAAACGTTAACAAGAGAGCAAGGTAGATTTTTGAAATGGCAAGGAACTGGCAGGTCAGAGTCTTTCCTACAGAGGGTGTGAAGGTGTTGCGTGAAGTGGTCACCTCGTCTCGCCAATGTAAAGAAGATCACATTGTGAATAGCGAATAGAGTAAACTAGATTAAAAGAAGGATTAATGGAATGCTGCTACACTTGAAAGTTGTGTTTGGCACCCTGAACAGAGAGGAGGGGTGAGGTGAATGGACAAGAGTTCTGAAAAAGAGTCATACCAGACTGAAAAGTTAACTCTGTTTCCCACTCCACAGATACTGCCAGACTGGCTGAATTTCTCCAGTATTTTCTGTTTTTAAGTCAGTTTCCAGCATCTGCCAGTTGTGAGGTCTCCCCATTGGTAAGGCCCCCTCCTGTTCTTTAGACCGAGACCTCCTGTCACAGTACAATGCCCATAGATGTATCATAGATACATCATAGATGTATCTATGATGGAGGCTATCAATGCCGGTAGAGGTGAGTACACCATTTTTTCACACATCACGGAAACATAGGATAAGTGACTTCATAGAATAATAGGATCCCCAGCATTGTAGGGACCAATGACTGCACCACTCTATTTTAAGCAATTGGGATTGATTTTATACAAATACATTGCAAGTTCTGACTATTTCTGATCACTGGGTTTTGCTATAGAAATTGTTAATTTATATGATATTACTGAATGTTTAGAGGAGATTGAGAAAAATGTTTTTCACCCAGAGGGTGGTGAGAATTGGGAATTCACTGCCTGTAAGGGTGGTAGAGGCAGAAACCCTCATAACACTGATGACGTATTTAGATGTACACTTGTGATGCCATGGCATACAAACCTATCGGCCACCTGCTGGAAAATGAGATTAGAATGGCTACGTGTGGAGCTGGAAGAACACAGCAGGCCAGTCAGCATCAGAGGAGCAGGAAAGTAGGTAAAAAGGCTGCCAAATTACTGAGATAACAAATTTTCTGAAGAAGGGTCCCGACCCGAAACGTGAACCTTCCTGTCCCTCTGATGCTGCCTGGCCTGCTGTGTTCCTCCAGCTCCACACTTTGCTATCTTTCTGACTCCAGCATCTGCAGTTCTTGTTATCTCTTAGAATGGTTTTCAACCAATGCAGACTCAATGGGTGGAAGGGTCTTTACCTGCACTGTAGATGGCTATAAATCTACCCTCCACTCATTGCACTTTGCTGTAGAAATCATTTTTTTCTACTGTGAAATGTTGCTGCGGTTTCAGTCATGAGTTCTGTGTGCAGTCGTTCTTGGATAAATTTTCTGAATACACTAGACTGAACTTTTGGTTGAGAGAGGGACAGGACTGGTCACTCAACTTTTCAGGGTTTCATTGTTTTAGACGAGATAGAGAGGGAAATAAAAAAGGTGGAGGGAAATAATGCATGGCACAGTAGCTCAGTGGTTAGTACTGCTGCCTCACAATGCTAGGGACCTGGGTTCAATGCCACCCTCAAGTGACTATCTGTGTGGTGTTTGTACATTCTCCCTGTGTATGCCTGGGTTTCCCCTGGGTGTTCCAGATTTCTGCAACAGTAAAAGAGGTGCAGGTTAGGCGGATTGGCCATGGGAAATGCAGGGTTACAGGGATAGGGTCGGGGTGGTGGGTCTGGGTCAGATGCTGTTCAGAGGGGTAGTGTGGACTCAATAGGCTGAATGGCCTGCTTCCATACTGTAGGGATTCTATGATAGTACAGTGGACTGTTAAACTAGAATATTTGCAGAATAAATAGACATTGCTGCTGACTGTTTACTATGGGACCTGTTATAGCTCCTGACTTGACATGAACCCATTGACTGGGATCAACAGACACTTCGCTCAGGCCATGTCAATCATACTTTTAATAGCTTACTTCTGTGTTGTAACTATCTAGTTCATGGTCTTGTTAAGAATTAAAGTAAAGAAGTAGAAATTTGAATAAATGCAATTGAATCACACTGAGGTCTAGTACAATGATAAAGTTGAGGTTATTTTGTTTAAGAGGTTAATACCTAGGAAGGAAGGTAATTGAAATTCTGGTCTTTTATGAAAGCCAGAACACCAAAAAAAGACAATTCAGGAGATTACACATGTTTAATTTTAAAAAAAGCAGGTAACAAGAGTTGGTACTATAGAAACAAAGTGGCTTAGCTGGAGATGGGGTATCTGAAAATCTTGTAGTAATGGCAGTCCAGAAGAAGTTAGAGCTGAACTAGTTTGAAAACATTCAATAAACCCTAAAGGTCATGTTAAGGAGTCTAGTGTCGTCATGGAGTTGGTTGCAACTTAAGTAGGCTCTCTGGTTTCAACTTAACTCAGTGATGTTAGCTGCAGTTTTGGAGCTGGGAGAGTGCTGATGAAGAAGAAATTAGGGCAGAAGTTCTTGGAAGCCATTGATAGTTCAATGCAACTAAGGATGGGGTGAAAGAATCCGACAGGAAAATCCTAAGTTTTGATCCAGTGATAGTGAATGAACCGTGTTATATTTCCAAGTTAGGATGATGAGTGGCTTGGAGGAGAACTTGCAGATAACGGTGTTCCTAAATCTGCTGCCCTTATAGAGGTACTAGTGCTAGGTTTGGAACATGCTCTCTAAGGAGCCTTGATGAATCTCTACAGTGAATCTTGTAGATGGTACACACTGCTGCTAATATATTTTAGTCATGATGTGGAGTTGTAGATGTTGGACTGGGGTGGACAAGGTCAGAAGTCACATGACACCAGGTTATAGTCCAACAGATTTATTTGAAATTTGGATTTGAGTCAGTAGCAGAGGAAGTAAATGTTTGTGGATGTGGTGCCAGTGAAGCAGGCTGCTTTTTTTCTGGAAGGTATCTAGATTTTTGAGACTTGTTGGGACTGCACCCATCAGGCATGTGGAAATTATTACATCATGCTCTTGACTTGTGCCTTGTAAATGGTGGACAGGCTCAGGGGAGTCAAGAGCATGCTGATTGTGGCATTGACTTCCAGTCCCAGAAGTTACCACTGTGCCTAAGCCTTGGATGCCTGTGTGGTTGGTAAGATAATTGGAAGGTACACAGTTTGGGAGCTGAGATACTCACAACAGGATTATTAACCTTTGCTATTGCAGATACATTATTTATCTGGTTAGTCCAGTTCAGGTTTTGGTCAATGGTAAGCCCCTGGATGTCGATAATGGGAAATTCAGCAATGCTGATGCTACTGAATGTCAAATTTAGATTTTCTCTTGTAGGAATTGGTAATCACCTGGCGCAAGTAGCAACTAATATTGTGGTGTGAATATTAGTTGCTACTAGTCAGTTCAAGCCTGCATGTTGTCTAGGTATTGCTTTATTTGGATATGGATTCCTTCAATGCCTGAGGAGTCGCTAATGGTGTTGAACATTGTGCAATCATTGGTGACCATCTCGATGTCCAATCTAATGGCAGAGGAAAGGTCATTTTGTAAGCAGTTGTAGATGGTTGGGCCAAGGGCACTACTGTGAGGAACTTCTGCAGAGATGTCCTGGACTGACTGACTACTACAACCTTGGTTACTGTAAAGACCATGTCTTTATTTTTCTGTGTTTTTGATTGTGGACCAAAAAGAGAAAAAAACTTTGGATTGCCGATGGATTACTGCATGTTTTAAAATTAGTAACCTAGCACTCAGTGTTTACACAGCTGCTGGTTCAAGCAGTAGTGGGAGTAGCTACCAAACAGCTGGTGCCAACTCTGTAGACAATGGATATTCAGCTGGTGATATATAGCTGAATGTTGATGACTAGTTATCAATGACAAAGGTCCTCTGGCTAGCATTAATACTCTGATTGGCTTTCAGGGAGCTGAATAGCTTGGCATTGTCATAAATAAATAAATAGAGTTTTTACAGCACAGAAAAAGGCACTTCAGGCCATTGTTTCCACACCAGTCATCACATATCAATCACGTTCTCCAGTACTTGGCTCCTGGCTTAGTATGTTATGGTGTTTCAAGTACTCACCTAATTGTGTATTGAATGTCTTGAGGGTTCCTGCTTCTACCACCCTTATAGCCAGTGAACTCCCATCATCCTCCACCCTTTGGGTAAAAAACTGTTTCTTTAAATCCCCTGTAAACCTCCTGCTCCTTGCATTTAAACTGTGCCCCCTGGTTATTTATCCCTCTACTAAGGGGAAAATAAATCTCCCTATCTAACCTATCCATGCTCCTCATAATTTTGTATGCCTCAAACAGGTCCCCCTCAACCTCTCTGCTCTAAGGAAAATAACCCTAGACATTCTAATCTCTCTTAGATTTAGTATTAGTTCTATTGAGTACAGTGAAACGTTTACAAGTCACCACTTATGGCGCCATCTTAGGTACCAAGGTACCTAGGTGCAGAATCTTAAGTACAAATTCTTGGGGAAACAAAATTGAAAAACAAAGAAATTAAAAAGTCTAGCAATAAATTGGAAAAATAGAGAATAAGAATCTTTCCAATCCAGACTGTGCTGGGCTTCACATTGAGGCCAGGAGTGCCGGGAGTTGAGCTCATGCTGAGGCAGGGAGTCTGAGTCCACACTAAAGCCAGGAGTCTAAGTCCACGCTGGGGTTGGGAGTCTGCGTCCATGCTGAGGCAAGGAGTCCATGCTGGCTTTCACCTGTTCATAGCTAATTCCCACCAGCCCAGGCAACATCCTGGTGAGTCAGCTCTGCATCCTCTCGGGTGTAATCACATCTTTCCTATAGTGTGGCAGCTGCCATCCTCTTCTTGTTACTGCTGGGATTAATTCCCTTCTCTCATACCTTCAGCCTCCATACCATATCCACTCCACATTGTCTGGCCCAAAAACCTGATGGTATGGAGCGAATTGGTGATTCTTTCAACTGATGTTATTCTGCTGCACCTCCCCTGAACACAGTACTGAATAGTTCAATCATCAGGTAACTATACTGAGGAACTGTCCAAAGATGGGAACACAAGATTTTTCCAACCAAACAGTGTCCTCCTGGCAGAAAAATAAGAACATTGTACAGTGAAGGAATTAGGTTGATTGATTTGAAAAGTATTCATCGGTTCACACCAGGATGTTTGCATTATGCCGCGTTGCCAGCTGCCATATCATAACAGGCCATACATCACATTTGATATTTTTCAATTGTAATTTGGGCTGTGAAGTGAAGCTGATCATAATAGGCCATAATGATTTGGAGCCCTTACAAATTACTAATACTATTCTGTTTTCATATTCTGAACAATTGCACTACTTAACTTATCCCTCCTCATCATTCAAACACATCTTAGAAAAGTTAAATACAGTAATCAAATTACTGGTTGGACCATAATAATACTATCATCATAATGAAAGTTCACATGTATCTAATTTTATGGTCAAATCATATTATGTCTCTGGACATAAAGTATATTTACCGTCCTTTCTAACCATTGCAATGGGGATGAAACATATTGATCCTGCAAGTTCAAAAATCTATTTTCCCTCAGGCAAAACCTCAAGATGCTGCTTCAAAATAGTTGATTTCTTCAGGCCATATTCCATACCTTCACAGGAAGATGTGATTGAAAGTGAATGAGGTCTTTGTTTACAACATAACCTCAAAATATTTTGGATTCTGAAATTGACTAAAAATGGAAAGTATAGAACCAGAACCTTGAGCAGAATCTTCCCAGCCCCTGAAAGATGTGGGCAGTGGTAAGTCAGTTGGAAAAGTATGTCGGTATCAGAAAACTTAGATTCTTGATGTCTAGATAAGAAAGGCTGATTCTGTAATTGCGTTATGATGGGCAAGATGAGAATCTGGCCAGTGAGTGCTGACAGACCTATTTGTGAGCATTGATGTTTCATTAGTAACAAATTTCACCTCATTGATATGTATTTTTCCATTCTTCCATGGGCCAGAGATATACTACACAGTGACAATTCGTAACATGAAAGTCAGAATGGGTACCTGGCGGCTTCATTCGCTCGTCTGGGCTTGCATCTTGTACAGCATGGACTAACATCTCAAGTCATGCTTCATGTACAGTGACTGCCTGAGTGTCCCCAAGCCATGAGGGTTGTCATAGAACATAGATCAGCCTCACCACATCATCATTGCACATCTCTAATCCACTGACAATACAGTGCTCTACTTCATCATTGCACTTTGTTGTGTGCCACCACCTTTCATTGTAATGTTACTGCCACACAACTTGGCACAAAGTGATAAGCACCCAGTTTGTCGATTGGGCCTCTCACTTGATCTCTTAACACCTCCTTTACACCTATTTGAATGCTCATGGTATTGCTACCTTGTTTTGCCTTGCCTTGCCTTTTTGCATGGCTCACAATTCTTCTATATTGAAAGCCAGGCAGCTTATCATGGTTGTCAGCAGTCATCTGTTCACAGGTTGGACATGTTTAGATAATGCACCACACGATGTTAATCTCTGACCAGCATCATGTGTCAGCAGTATATGTGATAAACGCATTGCATATGCTTAAACCAAATGTTGGTAATGTGTTAGTCATCCTTAGTCAATTGAGGGAAACAGTCTTCAGTTGGGGTTGAGGGCTTCTGACACAGTAAGTCAAAGGCAGCAACCAATATAAAAATCTCAGGGCTTGGAGATGGTCAGTTGGCAGCTTGGGTGGTCATGGTCAGGATAGCCATATCACTACAGTCCAGAGAGTGGGCCACGGTTAGTCCTGCAGATGCAATGCAACCAGTCCAGGGGTCTACAATTCTAGGGACAATAAATATGGGCTTCTATTTGTCAAGTGTTGTAAATAATATTCTGTACAGGTTTTGAACTGAAGATAGCACGATGTTGAATGTTATTTCAATAATCATTCATCATGGGGAGGATATACTATTTTTAAAAAAAAAATGTAAGTGGGAAAAATTTATGGATTGATCTTGTTGACTTCATACAAATGCTAAAGAGAAAGGAAATCGCTAAATTTAATGGGTGAGTGCATGTTACCAACTATCTTGTTGCTTCTTGAAAAGAAATGCATACATAAAGAAATTATTACAGGTTGTGCTCTTACAGAATTTGGAAGATTTTGCTTTAATTTAAATGGGCATTTTGTTTGCACGTTTTAACTATGATTTTTAGTTTAAGGGGCAAAGGAATCTGTTGATTGAATACTAAACATGCTTGATTGTATGCCAGTGGTATGCATTAACTGCATTAACTCATTCGCTGAGATCATATCTTGAATTCTGTTTCCCTATTTAAGGAGATGTAAATCATCTTCTTGAATGGCACAGCAGACTCGAGGGGCTGAATGGCCTACTTCTGTGACAAACTTGTATGCTTGTATGGTTGGGTTAGGAGCTGTATGCTTCTCACGTGCAGTATAAGTAAATATGAAAGGGTATTTAAACAGGCCCAAGTTTTAATCTTCACCAATTGCTTTTCTCAAATGAGCACAGTGTGTGGATATAAACCCCAGTGACTGTCTAGATATGTAGAGCTGATTTGCTGAAAGCCACACAACTAAGCTATTCAAAAGAACCAAACTTTACAGTCACCATAGGCAGAAGAAATGTGGGGGCAAGGTGTAGGTGACAAGAATCAAGGCAAGCTGTGATTCCAGACCTATGAAGTAACAAAGCTACTGAGGTGAGGTCTTTTAAAGAAAATCTTCCTGTATTGCACTAAGAGGTTCATCATTTGAAAGATATAATGGCTGCTGAATAATTGCAGTTTGTCATGCTTGTGTGCAAGGATGAGAAGGAATTGAACAAAAGGTAACTAAGAACACAATGATTCCTTCAGAATAACCATTTAAAATCGTCCTGTCACAATTTATCTGCATGACCTCCATAACCTCTTGCTGGAGTGGGGAGAGAACCCAAATGGCGTCTTTTTACACTTGCCTCCTCCTGACAATTTTTGCCTTACCTGCAAGAAAGGGAGAATCCTAGTGAGTTTGTTTGAGGATGTATGTATCAAGATTGCAGAGAACACATGTTGGCAATTGCTGAGGAGATAAAGGCAGTTAGATGCATAGCAGATGGAGTGAAGTGTGCAGCAGTATTGGTACAGGAGAGAAGATTGTGAACTTGTTTTGACTTCTGCTAATGCAGGATTATGAAGAAATTGGTACATGGTTTGTGTTAGGAAACTTGACCTGGTCAGGACATTCACTGAAACTGTGGGGCTGGTGGTCTGGAACTAATGGCCTCTGACGCAGCTCCTAAGAAATTTGGCCGGGTAACTTCTTACCAGTAGGTGGAGAGAAGATATTTCTACTCCTGATGGTTGATCTCCACCATGGACTCCATTGTAGTGCTTGTAATACAAGGGGTTTCTGAAGTATCTGCCTCTCCTGCAATGTCTTCTGCTAGTGGAGCCAAAATGCAAGATTATTTTAAATAGCTTGGAGGAGTTTTCTGTTAAAAGCCCTGAATAGTGAAGTTGCTAATCAACAGTTGGATTTGCTTATTTCATTTTAAAGAACCCTCTGACCAGTATAATAGGCTTGTTCCACCCATGTGCCACTCTGATTCATGGCTTAAAAATAGAACTGCATAAATTTCAACTCCATCGTGTCCTGGGTGTTTGAATGTCTCTAAGGAATGCGGCAGGATGTCTTTGGATTGCTTACAATATACATGATTACTGCACTGACATGTAGATCAATTCATTTTACTTTACTGATAATTGATTCAATTTAAAACCACTTCAGCAGAGTTACACACCACAGACCCAAGGTAACATATTGATTTGATTCAAATCAGTTCCACAGAAATCTTGAAAGGATTTCAATTGATCCTAGTTCTGTCTCAAGCGAGCGAAAGGAATAATTTAAAGTTCTGCTCTTTTTATTTAATTAAGTATGTTGATGTGTAAAATAATTTTGGTGTTCTCAGATCTTTGGCTTCAAAACAATTTCTTACTTTATAATGTGTATAAAAATCATATTCACAACTGAAACAGTCAAAGAAGCTGGTAATTCCATAAATAACATACTGGGAGGAGAAATTGTTCTTTGTTGTGCAAAATGACCAATGTTGCTGGGCTTTCCCCACTATTCTAAGGATGCATGAAATAATTCCAGCAGAATACTAGCCTTCATTGATGTGCAAACCTTCCACTTACTGATGCAAACAGGTATTGGGCCCACTGTTTGAAAGGGCGTAACAAGTATTCAATCGCTTGTTGCTAGACTTCCTCACTATTGATCTCAACTAACAAGGCAGACAGATTAAAGTAGAGCTCTGCTAGCAGGTCAGCTGCCTCAGGTCCATTAAGCCATAATGAATTTCTACACCAAAGCAGCAGAAACTATATGATAGATTTCAGAATAGTTGTAGCAAAGAAAGAACTTGTATTAAAGCTAGCACAATTGAAGAGCTGCTTCAGTGGGTGTGATAAGCTGATGGTCCCCATTTATTGAGTTATAATTTTTTGACATTTTTATTCTTCTTTTTGGAAAAATCTATGTACTTATCTAAGCAAAAATAACCAGTACAGTCAAGCTCATTTAAACTGATAAAAAAAATTTGAGAAGGAATCTTTTATAATCAATAAATTCTTTTATTATCCTTTGGCGGGACAGAAGTTGAGTATTGCTGGTAACAGATACATTTTGTCAAATGGTTACATTTTTACCTCAGGGCAATTCACAAGAATGTTTTTTTTAAAAGCCAAGAATAAAATTACATCATATGGGTAGGGGGAGCTGATTGGTTAGCATGTAAATCCTAATTGTTACAAACATTGTAATTGAAAATGCAGCAGTAAATGATTACTGACAGTTGTATTCTGGCACCACCTCTCTAGGGAATGCCAACTTGCCCCACTACCTGCCCTCAGAAGATCCATCAATGATCCTCTGGGTAGGCGTAGTTAAATAGAAACAATGGTCACCTCTAAAGTTTGCACTGCTATTCCTGCAGATCTGCCAGCCTCTGATTGACTGTCAGTTCTGGGCGATTAGATGTCAGTCCCACAGTAGAAAGTGCAGCAGTTAATGTTCCTGGTGGATCTGGGATCTCAAGCATCAGTGTGGCCATTATCAATTGGAACTTTATTCCGTTTGGGCTCTCGGGGTTGCCAATGATTTCAGTAGCAATGATAGTCAACCCCTGCCGACATTAAATTCCACCTATTTTCCAGCAATATTTCGAATGCAAGATTACAGGACATGAGGCTGCTCGTAAAGCCATTGAATAGCCATTCCTCATCAAATACTTCTATTTCTTCAAAAGATAGTTGTTACTGAGTTCTATCTCCATCTTATTTTAATTTAATTGAACAAAAATATGTAATAACTTCTACTAACCTACACATAAATGGATGTAATCACTGAAAAGCATAATTGGCTTTTTAATAACTCTCCACAAGCATTGTTTCAGATAGAATCCACATTTTTCATTTGAGCTCAATATATTTTTATAAGCAAATAATTAAGTGATGTAAAGAGCTGTCAAGTGCATGTCCTCACTTTATTGTGTGCATCTGTTGGTACGTGTTTTAAAATGCATCCCACAAAAGTAATATTTTGCTCAATGTGCAATTTGTGAAATGGTAAGAGAGACCAGTTTTTAACACTGAACTAAATTTCTTCATGATCATTTAGGTTTATCTTCTTTTCTGATTGGATATGTTCCTGGAGATCTCATCATAATAACTTTTGCCTCCAGCGCTCCTCTAGGGCAAAAAAACACCTTATTTCTATCTTCAATTTTTGCACTAAATAAAAGGCCTTAAACAAGGGAGACAAGGATTACTGTTTTTTTACAATTAGCCTTTTAATCCCCTAATGATTTTCTTTCTGAGTTACTTGTAGCAGTAGATTGATATTTAAGGCTGTGTGAGTTGCATTTTCTTGCTGTATCTTCCCAAACTCATCAGCCCTCATGCTGAATGTCATGTCCGATTTCCATCCTGTCTTATCATGTGCTGTGCCCAGAGTAACTTGCCACTCACCAGAATTAATCGGCATCATAGGCACTGGTGCCATAACTAAAAGATTGTTTAGCACCAGACAAGCATTGTCAGCCTGGATCTGGCCTGCACAGTTCCCGACATTTATCCTGGACATGACAGAGAGGGGGATATTTGCAGGGCCCTGGCACTCCTACCCCACAGAATGGTACACAGGACTCCGTCTTCTCCAGGACCACCTGGGCAGACTATGATACCTGACCATGTCAGCCAGTCCCAAGGTCAGGTCAGTGTAGTCTCAGCTGTCTGGTGCAATGCCCAGCACTCTTTAAAAAAAAACATGTCAATATCCTTCTCTATTCTGCCAACGTAAGTGCCACCATTTCTCCCTGAGACATCACACGTGCTCTATCTCTGCAACTCACTCACTTACCACCAAGTCTCATCCTCTACCACAAAAACAGAAGTTGCTAGAAAAGCTCAGCGGGTCTGGCAGCATCTGTGAAGAAAAAAATCAGAGTTAATGTTTTGGGTCTGGTGAGCCTTCCTCGGGACCGATGTTTTCTTCACAGATGCTGCCAGACCTGCTGAGTTTTCCCAGCAACTTCTGTTTTTGTTCTTTATTTACAGCATCCGCAGTTCTTCTGGTTTTCATCCGCCAAAACGTTCACTAATGTATGTAACTTATTTCCCACTCACCTTTATCCAAACAGCAACACCACTAACTCTACAGGCCATCTACTCACTCAATCAGGGACCCCACCTGCACCAACAATAATAGTTGTCCTATCCAATTTCATCTGCCCTTCTCACATTCCAGGAACAAAACAGCCCACAATGAGGCAGAAATAGTCAAGGCAACTGGTGTGCTACCTATCCTTTGGCTCCTCACCCATCATGAGCAGAGACAGGATCCTCACTCTAAATGCCCTGAGCCGTGCCTGGACGGTATCAGAGGCTGCTTTTGATGTACTGTGCTGGATAGCATGGCAAGACAGCAGGAATATCATTCAGGTATCTCTGGCTGAGGGGACACTGTGCAAAAGGCAAGGCAAAGAAACATAAGCACAAACTGAGTGTGTGCTATAACCGCACTCAAAGAGTCCGGAGATGTAGCCTGGTCCAGTCCATAATCTGGTACGTGTTCCTGAGTGCATGGTGTCCTTGCGATGCAGCTTGGCTGCCACATTGAACTGCAGAAGTATCCTAAAGGCATATCGTGGGCCAAAGCTGCATAGTTCTGTTCTATATCGGAGAAGTGCTCTGAGTGGTCATGGGGGCTGGCACATGTTGAATGACAACATCTGTAGACATAGGGTAAGTGTGGCTGATAACCATGGAGTGTGCCCAAGATGTTGGTACTTGATATCCAATGTGAAGTTCTGTTGGTGCAATTGGAGAAATGAATCCACCAAGAACCCACCCTGGTTTTCCTATTGAGTTTTCCTGACTAGTTTGTATGGTGACTTTGGTATGATCACAACCAATGGTGGGTTGGGTTGTGAACAAAACATTTAACAAGGAATGATGTGCATGCCACTTCAGAAAAACAAACAAGATATGGCGAGATGGTTTTGACATTGAGAGTAGACTCACTGAACATCTCGCCGAAACACTATCACTCAAATCGTCATAGCCCACACCACTGACATGGTAAGATCTAGTTTTCAATGTTACCTGGTCAACAGAGGAAGGTTGGAATGTTCTTTATGTAAGAACTATTCATATATCTCACATATTTGGTCACATGATTTGATTGCTTTCTTACATTCCTCAGTAGAGATTAAGTGCATAATCAATTCACAAGCTTGTACTTGTTCAAACTCCTGTTTCTTTTGCAGCTAGTAATTGAGCCAGGTTTGGTCTAACACGATACAAAGAATACTGAAATATTCTCTTACATTCCAGTGAATAATGTACCAAGAGAAGACCTATTTTTGTTGCTTCATGTTTGAACGTCAAACTATGAATGAGTTACTTAGATGGCCGACGTGAAGAATCTAAGAATGGAAGTAATGATGGATGAACGGCGTTTCAAACTCTGGTTACTTTGGTATGGATTAGTTTTTGTAATTGAGCAACAATTTGTCACATTAGCAGTCTCACTCATCTCATAAAATATGTTAATGCTCATGTCATATACATTGTGTTAAAAGCTTAACAAATGTCAAATGTTTTTATTTTGTTTCATGATTGTACAAACATTTCTGTTAAAAATCATGACTTCTAATTTTATGAATAAACTACTGAATTAACTTGAAAACTATTGAATTATAAACACAATAGCTGCATTCTCTCAGATTATTGGTGATAGGCTGCAAAGTAGGGTTGCTGTCAAAATGTAAAGGGGAGACTTTGGGCTAGATGCCCAATATTTTCTTGCTGTCATACTATACTGCAAAAGGGGAGAAACATGGTGGCTTGGCTGCTTGCCTAACATCCAAGTAAACCACATAAATGGGCATTTTGTCTACATAGAAAGGGCTGACCCTGCATGGGGACACCACTGAGTAAAGCCTGGCAGCTTCCTCATTCGTCTCACTTGGGCCCTTCTTCATGGGCACTCCATGGATGGGACACGCTGGAATATGGCACAATGCAGGCCTATGTCTCTATGTTGGAAGCAGCTGCTTGTAACTTGGCAACTTGGCTAATGTTCAAAAGGAGCGATTAGACACTGTTTAAAAATATTTTATGCAATATTGCAAGCAGAAAGGCAATACTCTCAATCATAAAATTATAAAAACATCCATTACCCAAACTTGAGAGAAATATGGCCCTGGTCAGTTAGGCACTTAGTCCTCCCAGGGTCTGGGAATCCATGTCCTTGCTGTCCAGAGATTGGGTCACGGTCAGTCCTGTAATTAACAGTTCAATGTTTACAGTCAGTTAGGATGCTGTAAAGACATCAGTCTGGCTGTAGCCAATCTTTTCTGCAATAAAACTAAGAGAAGGTTTTAGAATGATGGAAATGAATGGAAAAGCAAGTAGTAGTGATGCGTGAGGAGGACACATGGTGAGATATCCATAGTGAGGTTAGCAGGGAGCACGGGGCACAGGAAGAGGTAGTAGTTTGGAAGGATATGGTGAGTGAAAACTGTTGAGTGGAAATGATGCATGCAACAGTGAGAGTTGTAGTCCACAAGGCTTGTTGAGAATAAGTGCAATCCAGTTGGAATGGTGACCTTTTCAGTTTGAGGTAGCAGAGAGAAGGTGGTGTCACTTACTCTTGAGCTGCACAGAAGATCATTAAATTTATCCCTGTACTGCTAGGTGTTCTGCTTCACCGAGGATACAGCACTCACTGTGTTATAGTCTAGGTTAAGGCTGATTTGGCTAGGAGACATAACTTCCTGTGGGGAAAAAACATTGTCTTCACTCCATCATTCATTCATTAAGATCACCAGATTCCTGTCTGTGAAGCAGGGAGTGAACTTTTTCTTTCCTCTGAGCAATGTCCTCCATTGAGGTCTTCACCTGACAAAGGAGAAGAGCTTCAAAAGCTTGTGATTTCAAATAAACCTGTTGGACTATAACCTGGTGTTCCTGACTTGCAACATGTACAATGATGTGCAGGTGAGTTCTAACTAAGGGGTCAGCAGCATAAATGCTGGGAGGTCCTGGGAGTGAAGAGTATTTCTGTCTCCACAGCCATGCAATTCTCTAAGAAAGGTGCCCAAGAGCCTGATTTCTAATTAATGAGGTGAAGAGCAGCAGATTTAATGAGAAAAATTGCTTCACGCTGGGGTGGACCAGGCACCATAAATCTCACTCAAAACACTGAACTGAAAATGAGAAAATTATGCCCATGCTGTCAGAAGTGTTCAGATGAAATTGTTTGGATTATCAAAGCTGTAAGTAAGCCAGTTTCTGTAAGAACAGTGAGGAAGTATCAGAACAGTTGTCTGCAACTTTCAATTACTGGATGAGCCAGAATGGCTGTCAAGTTTCCATTTCCTAGTCCATTAGGAATGAATGGCGAGATGAGACAGATTTGAAACTATTTGCAATTTCAACTTCAAAATACAAAATGAAATAAGAACAAACCTGAAAAAATAAGAATAGCAACTCTGTATCCCAGCTGGGAAAAAAAAGGTTTGCAAGCTATTTTGTGTGGTAGATGACTAATAGAGAGACCAGGCTAGAGAAATGTTGAAGGCTTTGAAGGTGCATTTTGAACCTCTGCTAAGAAATATTTGCAGAAGGGCCAGCAGAAAGAATAAGTCCAGAGTACAGGATGTAAATATTGTGGAGGATTCTACAAGAAAGAAAAGATGTGCAGTATGGGGAAAGCAGCGCTTTAACACAGAGGATAGTGCATATATAGAATGAACTGCTAGAGGAAGTGGTAGATGCAGTTACAGTAACAACATTCAAAAGGCCTTTGGACAGGTACACAAATAGGAAAGGTTTAGAGGGATATGGGCCAAATGCTGGCAAATGAAACTAGTTTAGTTTAGGAAACATGGTCAACATGAACAATTTGGATCAAAGAGTCTGTTTCCATGCTGTATGACTCTATAACTGCGCATGCTGAATCACTTTGTACGCAAGTGTTCAGCTGAAAATGAACAAAGCAAGTGTATAAATACGTCTAATGGAGAGAAGTTAGATGATGATTCTGACAATTCACTGTACACTTACAAGAGGTTGGCATTATCAGGTCTAAAGGTGAGTGTTAAAATGATGACTGCGGAAGGAGAACATCAAGTGGGTGTGAAGTATCAGATAGACACCAGTGTTTACTTTGTGCAACATCATGAGTTTCATAGGCCTGTGCAAAGTGGTGCAGATTGGTGACATGGATATGAAGCCCCTGAAGGCAAAGTTGAGGTAATAATGAGAAATGATACTCATCCCAGGAGGACAAATGAAGCTAAGAATCCAACTCAATTGGAAGAACAAACATCTGCTGTTCCGGTTGTGGACATTAAGGAAAATGACACACACCTCAGCTAGAGAAAATTTAAAGTTTGAACCAGTAACCCTAAATATGCCAGAAGAGATATATCAAGTTTTGTGGGCCACTAAGCCATCGATTGTTGAATAGAACTTAAAAGATTACAAAGATGCCTTTATAAGTTTTGGATGTTTCCCTGGTAAAGATCATCTCAAAGTAGATGAGTGTGAGATCAACTCCGCATCAACTGAGGAGAACTCCAGCTGCCCTTAAATCCAGCCTGAAAGACAAAATAGAGGAATTGGGTAAGAAGGGAGCAATCATGAAAGTGACAACTCCTACAGACTGTATTAGAATCATGATAGCAATGAAAGAAACAGGAAAGCTATAAGTATTCATACATCCAAAATGTCTCAGCAAAGCTTTGAAGAGACCTCAATACTCAATGCCAATCACTGCAGAAATGTTGCCACAATTTGCCAGAACTATGAAATTTTGGAAGATGATTACCATTGCATCAACCATGTCAATATGCACGTCTTTCAACAATTTACGATGTACACTTTCATTTTTCCAGTACAACATTCTTACTAACAGTAATTTCATTCAACTCCTCATTCTCCTTAGTCACTTGGATCTCTAATTTTGGGTGATTTAATGTATCTTCCTCAGTGAAAATGGACACAAGGGAATCATTTAGCTTCTTTGCCATTTCTCCATTCCCAGTTATAAATTCTTCTGAGTTTGCTTTTAATGGACCCACATTAATCTTAGCTAAACATTCTTTTTTTTTTACATACCAGTAGAAGCTTTTACTGTCTTTTTTTTCTTTGGGGTGGATTACATTTGTATTCTATTCTTCAATTACTTACAATTTTCTTGGCCCTTCTTTCCAGCATGCTAAAATCTTCCCAATCCTCAAACGTACTACTAATGGTTAACTAGGTTTATCTCTCCAGAAACATGATCTGTAAATCAGAGCTGGTATGTGCATGGACTCCATGAGTGTTAATGGAAGTTTTTTTCGATATTGTGAGAGTTTATGACAGGAGAAAAAAGAACAATAAGCCATTCAAGATAACAAGCATGGGGCTGGATGAACACAGCAGGTCAAGCAGCATCATAGGAGCAGGAAAACTTGACGTTTCGGGCCTAAACCCAATAAGCCATTCACTTGGCAGGAGCGAGGATGAGCAATTTAAAAGACAAATTATTAAAAAAAAAGTAATCTTGTTTATTTTGAAGAAGACCTGACTGCACTCAGATGCAAAATAATTTCTCCTAGAAGATGAAATTGTGAGAGCAGTTAAGGGAATATGTTAAGAATTGCAGTTTGTGAGAAGTTCCAGATCAGAATTGTTACTTTGGAACTCTGTGGATTGATAAAGCACTGAGGAAGTCTAACCTCTCAGTCGTATGAGTAGTGAAGGGAAAAGACCACCCTGCTCAGGGGACCAGACCTAAGAAGAAGCAGTTAAATCAAACCCACAAATGTGATAGGGAAGGAATTTCTCTGGGTCTTGACGTACTATCAAATGTTAGAGACTGGATCGGATTTGTTTTGCTGTGTGTTTAAAATCCTATTATTAAACAGTTTGATTTTGTTCCTTTTTATTTTTTGTTATTGTAATGTTTTATTGTCAAAATTTTTCTGTTTTATTTTCCAGGTGGGATATTTTCTGTTTTATTGTCAAAATCAAAACTGCAGCCTTGTGTGTTTATGTTTCGGTGAAAGATTGCTAAGTTACATTAAGAAAACAAAAGATGCATCAAGCCAGACTTCATTCTGGGATTTGACTTTTCCGGTAACAATATGAGCAGGGATCATAATGATGCCCATTTACTATTCATATGATCAGAAAAAAAACCCTTTTGGGCTCCCTTTTTATGTTGATTGCTAATCAATTCTCCTATACTCTCTTTGCTCCTCACTTTTGTTTTCAGTTCTGCTCTGTGTTTTTGCATTTAGATCATTCCTCAACTAAATTATGAACTTGAAGTTTGTCATAAGACTTCTTTTTCTGTTTCACTTTATTGTGTAGTCATCCAGGGAGGCCTATTTTTGAATACTCTTCCCTTACCTCTTGTGTAAATGTGTCTAGTCAGTACCTGCACTGTCTCATTTTAACGGCGGCCCCTCATATTTATTTCCTGTTTTGCATGACGGTTGCTGGATTCAATTTTCCTACTGTAGATAAATGCTTTGACGCACTGAAATGAATTTTCCAGTTGAGTATTGTCATATTTCATTTTTCATTTGCCTTTTTCATCATTCATATGAGTGTAATGACATTAAGATTGCTGTTACCCAAATGTCCCACCACTGAAAAATGCTCATTTTTTACTCCCAGAATTAGATCCAGTCTCTTTCTGCATTTTCTCAAAAAAATTCCCTTGTTGACATTTCTGGAATACTCCATCTCTTTGTCCTCCATGCTATTATTTTCTCAGTTTATACTAGGACTGTTGAAGTCTATATTTTTAATTTCTTTTCAAGGCCTTGGAGATTTTTTTAATGAGATTACTAAGATGGGCTCAACCTGCTGCAAGTTTCCAGAGTCTTTATCCACATCAATAGAGAGCAAAACAGATGTCATGTTTCAACAAGTCAGCTTAAAAATAGAGCTAAAGTGTAGAACAGCTTGCAAATTAATTTAAACAAATGGACTATGTTTATTTTAGGAGGTCGACTACAAACAGGCATTATGGTGCTGGATTGTAAATGTAAATGTCACTCCATAAATTGAAGGGAGACACTAACCAGGTAACAAACTCCTCACAGCTTTATATCACATAATGAAAATTACTGGAACCTGTCAATTTGATGTTGCCCTTTACCCCAAAGAAGATGTTGGATAACCCGTATGAGGAAGTCGTGCTTCAGTTGTGTGGAACACTAGCCAGACCCTTGTTGAGATATCACACCTCAGGTAAGACGTATTGACCTTCGGGAAAGGGATACAGGATTATTGCAAGGATCAAATTATGAGGACAACCTGCATGTACTGAGTTTGCAACTGTGCATATTCTTAGGTTTAGGGTTGACTTAATTGAGGTGTTTGAAATGTAAAGGATTTAGTAGTCGACATGACAACAAGAATTCAACTTAGAGGTAGGCCAGCTAGCAAAATAATCTGGAATGGTGGCTTAGATTTGCACCAAATGAGAATGTCTTTTAGGGAGGGAGTCCTTTAAAAATGGTAAGCAGGTCCAGATTCCTAACCCAATTTCCCAGGGTTTATGATTTTCAGGAATTTTGCACATGATGTGGCATCGAACTCTTCCTCTATCACCATCATCTCTGCGTCCATTTCTTTGGAATGGAGGCTTCTTCCCACCCACAGACCCCTTCATCCACCTCCAACACTCTCCCTTCACCTGGACATGCTTCTCTGATCTCTTACCTGGACTCAACCTGTTCACTGAGAACTGTTGATGTGACATGGGCTACCTTAATTTCTTTGCCCCCCCAACTCCCCTCATCAATTTGAACTTCTTCCTCTTCCAAGGATTCCCCTGCACCATAGTTGGTTGGATCATCACTGGTGTCTGACCCATTTCTAGTGTTGCTACCTTCACCTCTTCCCTCCCATCCTGCAACAATGATAAAGTCCTCACTTTCCACCCCACCTGCCTCCGCATCTAAATATTCATAAGCCGCCATTTTGGACACCTCCAGTGCCGCTACCAAACACATGGTACCCTCCCTTCTCAGCATTCCATAAGGACTGTTCTCCTCCTCCACTCCCAACACTTCTCCGCACCCCTGTGGCAGCTTCCCATGCCATCGCAGAAGTTGTAAAAGCTGCCCATTTAACTACTTGCTCCTCACTATCGAAGACAATTCTGGTCTCCCTGCTATAGGAAGGACGTTGTGAAACTTGAAACAGTTCAGAAAAGATTGACAAAGATGTTGCCAGGGTTGGAGGATTTGAGCTACAGGGAGAGGATGAATAGACCGGGGCTATTATCCTTGGAGTGTCAGAAGCTGAGGGGTGGCCTTATAGAGGTTAATACAATCATGAGGGGCATGGATAGGGTAAATAGACAAAGTCTTTTTCCCCACGTAGGGGAGTCTAAAACTAGAGGGACTAGGTTTAAAGTGAGAGGAAAAATGTTTAAAAGCAACCTAAGGGACAACTTTTTCACACAGAGGCTGGTGCATAAATGGAATGAGCTGCCAGATGAAGTGGTGAAGGCTGCTACATTTACAACATCTAAAAGGCGTCTGGATGGATGTATGAATAGGAAAGGTTTAGAGGATTATGGGCCAAATGCTGGAAAATGGGACCAGATTTGTTTAGGAAATATGGTCGGCATAAACAAGTTGGGCTGAAGAGTCTGTTTCCATGCTGTACTGCTCCATGACTCTATGACACCAGACACACCTTCCAGGTGAAGCAGTGATTTTCCTGCACTTAATTCAATCTAGTCTCTTGTATATGGAAGTATACTCCCAATGAGGTCTCCTCTAAACTGGGGAACTGAAACATAGTCTGGGTGACCACTTTGCCGAATGCCTGTGCTCTGTTAATAGTAATGATCCCGAATATCTAGATGTCTGCCACTTCAACACTCCACCATGTTCCCAATATTTCTGTGTCAAGCGTGCTGCACTGCAACAGTGAGGTACAATGCAATCTGGTGTAACACACCTCAACTTCTTCCTTATTCTTACATCCTTCAGGACTCAAAATTGAATTTAACTGTTTCAGGATGTGAACACCCTCATCTGTTTTTGATTATCCTTTCCCCACACCCCGATTCCTGGTTTGTATAGGTTGCTCCCAGCATCGTCAACCTATTTTCAACCATTCACACTTCTCACCAGCACCTTACTAGCATTTGTCTCTCTCTCTCTCAGCTTATCATCAGTAATCTCTTTGTTTGCCTATCCCTTTTCTATCTCTCTGGGTCCTGTCTGCATCTATTTTATTCACTCCTCCAACCACATCATCAGCATCAATACCATTCCTCCCCAGCTACTTTCAGATCTGATGAAGGGTCACTAGACACAAAACTTTAACTCTGGTTTTCTTTCTCTACAGATGCTGTTGGACCTGTTGAGTTTCTCCGCCATTTCCAGTTTCTGTTTCAGGGAAGTCCTTCAAGAGACCAAAAATCACACAACACGAGGTTATAGTCCACCAGGTTTATTTGAAAACACTAGCTTTTGGAGCATTGCTCCATCATCAGCAGGACCAACACGCCAAAAGCTAATGTTTTCAAATAAACCTGTTGGACTATAACCTGGTGTTGTGTGATTTTTGGCCTTGTCCAACCCAGTCCAACACTGGTACCTCTGCTTTAAGACAGCAGCCTAGTTTAGGCCTGCATCCAGCACTCCTCCCCAGGTGACTGCATTGTGGAGGCAGATAAATCCTGGTTCTCAACAATTTTCTTGGGGTTTTGTTAGGTTTTTAAACATTTGCAGTTCACAGCATCTCAGAGGTGTCATGAACCCTAGTGTACATGACAGAACCTTTTGAAATGTGAGTTTAAAAAAGGTCCATCTCATTCTTTCTCTGCCAGGCTGTGACAACCTAAACTACTCCAACCATCACCATGAGACCTTGCGCTGTCTCTTCTAAGCACTTGCCCTTCCATGCAAATTGATTCACTGGACATCGTTTAAAGCCAATGCACTGTAGAGTGACAATTGTATGTATAAAAATTGCTTGAAAAGCAATCATTTGTTCATTCATTATTTGCACAATCATTTACTACAGGGCAACAAAAAAGTCAATCATCAAAAACCTTTATTATCAACAGCAGAAGATGCAAGCACTTGCAACTTCTTAACCTGAAATAAACATCATTCAGATGGCAGTGAAGATCAGAGAGCTATTGCTGTCAATCAGGCAGTGTTTCTCATGGGGCTCAGGTGCTTCAACAGGAGCACTAGACTTACGGTCTCTCAGCCAAGAATGTATAATGAGGCTTACCCACACCCCTGGCAATGAAAATCCTGTTTATTGCTGGCACTTTCTCCCAAGGATGTGGTGTCAGTTAACTCAATTGGCTGGACAGCTAGTTTGCCTTGCAGAGTAACAACAACAGGACAGGCTCAATTCCTGCAGCAGCTGAGTTTATTATAAATGACTCATGACTTGAGTTATTATTGTCACATGTACCTAGGTACAGTGAAAAGTTTGTTTTGTGTGCCGTACAGGCAGATCATACAATACAAAGAGCATTACACTAACGGAACAGAACAAAGGATACAATGATATGGCTACAGAGAAGGTGCACAAACAGCGAGATCAACATTAAATTTAAAATTTGACAGTCCATTCAGAAGTGTAATAACAATGAGGAAGAAGCTGTTCTTGAATCTGTTGTACATGTATTCAAGCTTTGTATCTTCTGCTTGACAGGCGAGGTCAGAAATGATTATAACCCTAGTGGGGGAGGTGGGGGGAGGTCTTTGATCATGTTGGGTGCCTTCCTGAGGCAGTGAGAAGTATAGATGGAGTCAATGGATGGAATGTTGGCTTATGTGATGGACTGGGCTGTGTTCACCACTCTGTATAGTTTCTTATGGTCCTGGACAGAGCAGTTGCCATACTGAGCCATGATACATCTAGGTAGAATGCTTTCTATCGTGTATCTATAAAAACTGTTAAGAATCTTTATGGACATGCTGAATTTCCTTAGTCTCCAGAGGAAGTAGAGGCATTGCTGTGTTTTCTTGACTGTAGCGTCAATGTGGATGGACCAAGACAGATTTTTGATGATCATCACTCCTACGAACTTGACGCTCTTGGCCATCTCTACCTCAGCACCATTGATGTAGACAGTGGTGTGCCCTCCACCTTGTTTCCTGAAGTCAATGGCTAGCTTTTTTGTTTCACTGATGTTGAGGGAGAAATTGTTATCTTTACACTATACCACCAAGCGCTCTATTTCTTTCCTGCATTCTGTCTCATCATTGTTAGAGTTCCAGCCTACAACGTGTTAAATGGAACAAAAACAAAGTTGCTGGAAAAGCTCAGCAAGTCTGGCAGCATCTGTGGAGGGGAAGATAGAGTTAACGTTTCGGGTCCGGTGACCCTTCCTTAGAACAGTTCTGAGGGAGGCTCACCGGACCCGAAATGTTAACTCTGAGTAGTATTCGCGGATGCTGCCAGACCTGAATGAGCTTTTCCAGCAACTTCTGTTTTTGTTTCTGATTTACAGCATC
>JAHRHZ010000289.1:4702487-4837631 GCA_024137785.1 Ginglymostoma cirratum | reverse complement strand
GAGGAAAGGTCACCGGACCCGAAACGTTAACTCTGTTTTCTCCTCCACAGATGCTGCCAGACCTGCTGAGCTTTTCCAGCAACTTTGTTTTTGTTCCCGATTTACAGCATCCGCAGTTCTTTTGGTTTTTATTTAGTGTTAAATGGAGTTAGGACAGAATTTAGCCACAAAGTCATGAGCGTAGAGGCAGTAAAGTAAGGGGCTAGGTATGCAGTCTTGCAGGGTGCCAATGTTGAGGATTACCATGGAGGGCATGTTGTTGCCTATTCTCACTGATTGCGGTCTGTGGGTCAGGAAGTTATGGATCCAGTTGTGGAGGGTGGAGCAGGGACCTAGGTCTTGGAATTTGGAGATTAGTTTGTTTGGAATTATAGTGTTGAGATGCCAATAAACCGTGAATTCAGTCAATTAGAATTTGCAACCTAAAGCCTGATAGATTTTTGTTTTCTAAGAGTATCAAAGGATGTGGCAGAAAGGTGTGTACTTCCATTTGAGGTACAGAAACAAGAAACTAAGATCTACAGGTTGATAAATAGACTGGAGGAGTTGACTGACTTAATCTTCTTATGAAGGTAGGAAAATAGGTGACCATTTCAATACAGATCAGTGAATGTACCTCTACATCTGAATGTGATTGATTGGTATCCCTCTGTTCTCAACACTGACCTTGTTTCATTTAATTTCATAAATTGTACGGACGCGTAGGGTGGCTAACTGTGAGTAGTTGTATTTCTCGAGGTTTCATTCCAGAATTTTCCACCACGCTCCAGCCATTAGTTGGCAAACACATCCACTTTAGTGATACCTTGCCTTCTTATGCCAATTGGAAAGTTAGAAGGCCCAATTGGACCTTACCCGATCAGCCAAACAGCATTTTGTGTTCTTTCATTCTCAGCATCCCTATCACTGACGAAGAAAGTGTTCAGAGAATACAGTAAAAACAATCTTTTTTTATGCCACTGATTACTTTTTTTTCATCTCCAATGTTTCATAAAACAGCGTGGTGAAGATTGATCTTCACTTTCTGCTCTATTTGTAAACTCGAATCTTAAGCTGTTTGCAGCAGAAAGTCCCGACAATTGTTACTTTGGAATCAGTTAGTCCTTGTCTGTTCGGTACTGTTCAGTTTCAAATTTAACTTGTGCCTTTACATATACCGTATTTACATAAAACAAGAGCATTTCATTTTCAAAATAGAATCTGCTATAATTATTATATAAGATTATCTCATTTTGGGTATTTAGAACATTTTGCTAACGTGAGCTTTATGTTTAACACTGAACATTTCTCTCACATATCTCAACTGTAGCCTGTTGCATTTGTGCAGATCTCACAATTTTCACATCGATTGCAGTTCTTTATTTGATTTAGAAAAGAGCAAGCGGCAAACCACAGACCTTCTCTCCAAAGTATGATTGATCCACCAAACGTATTTTGCACTGACTGATATTTGTACAAAAACGATATCAGACAACATGACTTTTCCGGCTAGGGATCAAACCCCGCCTCCAGTGGGATTTTGCAGCTTCTGCCGGTCCAACCCACGTTCAAATTTCAAAGCGCGCAATCTTTGCTCGGCCGGAGCTGTCGGTTTGAGAGCTGGCAGAAAGAGGGGCAGAGAGGTGTCTGTGCCAAAGGCTGGCTTCACAGTTTCTGGATTGGTCGGCGTCCCTGCCATGGTCAGCGATTGGTTCCAAGTAGCGGCAAAAAAAACAGTGCAAACTGAAGAGGAGAAAAGAGGAGCAGTCGGTCACCGTTTGCACCGGTACCAGCACACAGACAGAGTGACAGGACATGGGGAACAGCAACTCCAGTTTACTGCCCCGATCCACCTGGAATAACATCAACCTAGCCAACAGCAGCAGCAGAACGACTCCCGGGCTGCACGGACACGGACACCATCAGTGTGAGTTTCTGCTTCATGCAATTACACCTCTTCTTCCTCCTAATGTGCTGTTGCAAAGCCAATCTACGGATACACCCATAGCCTGTGATATTTATAGTCTGTGACCCTCAGTTGCTAAGTGATGGCAAGGGTGTTGGGGTGGAAATATACCTTGTTGGTGATTGAAGGGAATAGTTAAATACAAAATCAACTCCAAGCGTGGATGTTTTAATCACAAAGGGTTGAAATAAACCCCACCAGTTCATTTGAAATGTTGGCAGTTGCTCTAACTGCAAGCGCGGGGTTAGTTATTGTTTATTGTAAAAAAAAATGCCAGAGTTCATATAGCTGATAGCATTTCTTTTCTTCTCGGGGTCCTAAAGGCAGCCGGTATTTTAGTTTGATTTATTGTTGTCACATCGACCTAAGTACAGTGAAAAGTTTTGTTTTCTTGCAGTACCGGCAGATCATAACATACAAGGACATATTGTGGTAGAAGCAGCAAAGTGTAGGAGGAGTCACATTTAGTAATAATGCCAACAATGCAATTTGTTTGAAATTCTGTTATTGTGGAAATAGCCAATCCAACTGACTACCCATTGCTATTGAATATAAAATGCCTTTTGCAGTTTTTAAATTTTGCGCATTTTGCATGAATTATTCACTTACGAATAGTTGCAAGGTGCTGAAACTTTCCACCCTGCACTCATCAGGACCAACACAAGAATGACGCATTTTATAAAGGAGAAACAATTTCTACTGTATGAGAACAGGGCGCTGATTGGTTGTCAAGTAACTCTGATTGTCAGAGACAAGGCAAGGTTTGGGACTAGGCCAGTTATTGCTGCTGAAAGCCAGCCCACATACAAGAGCAAAATGATCTTCTACACTGTAACTAGTTCATGATTCTACACTAATATAACCTGTTTTTTAGCAACTCCATTAAAAAAATCGCTTGGTCTCAGACTTGAGGTGTATGTTTTCCTCAGTTATCTAAATGATGAATGGATATCATAGAACATATTTTAGAAGTATGTTAATTAAAATCCAAGGTTTGTATTGACCACATGCAACAAGATGCTGTACACTTAGCAGGTTGTCCATACTGCATGTAAATATTTTGAATTAAATTAAATGAAGGATGGTAGAAGAAATGTTTCATTTCCTGTCAGCCCACATGACAACTCACGTTTATGTTCCACTATTAGTGTGGAAAATATACCAAGGAACATCATAGGACCAGTACAAAAGAATGTATGATACAGAATCATTGCTGGAGAAACTCAGCAGGTCTGGCAGCAGGTATTGGGAGAAAACAGAGTGACCCTTCTTCATTGAACCTGAAACATACCTAGCAGCCACAGTTCTTTGTTTATTTATTCCATTTGTCTTCCCTGTTGCCCGCTGCACTTCAATGGTAGCTTTTTGTGATCCATGCATGGGGATCCCCAAATCCATCTGTTCTCTGGCTTTCTGCAGTCTTGTTCCATTTAAATGATATTCAGCTTTTCTGTTTTTCCTGCCAAAATATGCAACTTCATACTTTCCCACGTTATATTCTGACCCAAGTTCCTCTGTCTCTAGCTGAATGCTAAACTCTACCATGTTCCTAAGGCCCACCCCATCACTCTTTTCTTTCTGTCTGTCCTTTTAGAAAGTCACGTACCCATGAATATTTAGTTCCCAGCATTGATCTCCTTGTAACGGTTTTCTGTAATGGCTATAGTATCAAGCCTCTCAACCTGTTTTTGTGCTGTTAGTTTATTTAGTGTTCTTTTTCTGTGAAATTCATGTATACTGTTGAGATAAACCTTACCTTTCCCAAATTTGTCCACCTTATGTGATAAGTGAAATAACTCCACGAAGGCTAATCACCAAGCCACCTTTTGTATACGGGTGCATAGTACATGACACTGAACCAGCTAGCTCAGAGCCGGCTCCTAGAGTAAGCAGAATTCCTAATACTCCTGCATATATCTGTCAGCCAGGACTCCCTGATTGGACCAAGTTAACAGGTGCAATTAAGGAACTCATATTCTATGAGATCTACCCAGCTGACCTCGTTCCAATCACTACAATAAAGTTGGACAATGCTTTTGTAGAACGTACTAAATTCCTCACATTGAATGTGGCAGGACTATTTTTACAAGTACTATTTGAGTATAGCTTGCTGGCTTTTGCTAATGTTGAATCATTATAGAAAAACTCATTACTGTTTCGGTAACCTCCTGAACCTAATGAAACATAGGATTTCATTGGGCTGAAGGAGACCATTGGCTTCATCATGTGTGCATGCTCTCTTTTCTGGCTGCATGTACACAGTTTATTAGTGAAACTTATTAATGTTTAGTTGGTTCTCAGCCACTGTAGATATTTTTTTTTCACTATCTGATTATTTATGAGGTACTGCAAAATGGCACAAAATCAAATCAATAAACTATGTTGTCTTCACTTCTGTTTCCTCCAAGGTCGTTATCCTTTACACTTAATAAATATTGCTATTGTATCAATTCATCCAAATGACTATCATAGGTCTAAAAATTGACATCATATTAGAAATTCACTTTGATATTGATCCTGCTGCTGGTGTCCATAAAGAAAGAGCTACTTTAACAGCTGCTACTTTTCCAACATTGAGACATCAAAGTTTTGCTGTGATCAAGTCTTACAATTTGGAAAGAGCCTTTCCTAACTCAATTGGATTTTATTTTCCACGGGAACAGCACAAAAATATAAGCTTGATGGTACTTGAAAGAGTTTCAAAAATATTATCTTCCTGGGGTGACAAGATTTCCTAATGGTTCAGGTCATTTGATTCAACATTCTCGCAAAAAAAATTAAGTGATCTAATGCAAATATCTTTGGTCCACAGAACATATTCTCGTGGTTAGAGCTTCACTGCTAATTTCTGTTAGCAAACGTTATGCCCCCTTTCATTCAGAGTGCATTTTATATTCCCAATATTTTATTTATGGATTAGATGTCCTAGAATTGATGATTATGCATATGTGTTGACCTGAAAAGCACTCAGCTGAGACAAGGCCAATGTAAAACTGGCAAGCTGTTTTATCGGATATGAAATATGTGAATGAGTTGTGGTTTCGAGTGAGATACATCTATTTCCCCTGGTTCTCAAACAAGATGCACAGCTCTTTCTCCCAATGGGTTACATCCGCTAACAAATTAATTGTTTCTAAGCCAAATGTTACATGACAGTTTCATTATACTAGTGTGTATTTCAAACTCCAGGAGTCAGTCAATTGCCCTGAGTGAAGAAAGAAGATATCCATAAACACTCTCAGCCAGGAAGAGATATGGACACACCAAGATAATTCTCTAAACCTTTCCTTCATTTTTCTATTTAACTTTTTGTCTTATGAACACCCATTTATTTTTACAAGATTAACTTTTTATTTAAGCTTAGGCATGCACGGTATTTGTTATGCCACTTAATAGCTAAATTTTCAAATAATACCAGAACTGAGATGTTTCCTCATTTTTTTGAACTAGATTAAGTGCAGACTGAAGACATAATATTTCTTCTATTTGGGAGTCATAAAAGTCCTAGATCAGATGAGTTTTGGAGAATATTGATCTATTTTCTAACAGACCTTACAGTATGACATAAAATCAGTTCACTATTCAAAATTATATAAATAAATAAAATAATTAATTAAATGCTGAATTATTTGCTGCCGTTTCCAAGGATACTGCTGGAAACAAGCCATCACTGGTGCAGTTAAGAAAATAATTACAATTACAAAAATGAATTGCTGTCTCATCCATATTTGATGCATAAATTGCAATTCTGATTTCTCAAACTGAAGACTTGAGGAGAGTAGACAAGCTGCTTTTGAGCAAATGCAGATTCTTGCAGTTTAATAAGAGAAGTTCAAGCTTTTTTCTTAACTCAATCTGTGACAATATGTGAAAGGGTTAATAAGTGGTAGGAGTTGGAAGAAAACAGTCAAACTGTTTAGAAACTTGATGAGAATGAATAAGGTGGAGTACCTTAGTCTTACAGGCAGAAAAGATTACAAAGGAAGACAGGATATAAATGTATAAAAATGAACTATTACAGAATAACTTCGGACTGAATTGTGACTTATTCTTCCATTGAAGACATTAGATAATGGTTTTAAACATGTAATGTTATTAATTTATTATCGGATTGCTTGCTTGTTTTGAGTTTAATTGACTTGTTACGTATTTTAAGCTTACAAATGAGATCTGAATTGACACAGTGCTGCTTTTGAAGACTGAACAATTCTGCGATTATAAAGATATTTTCAAACAGTTTAAAAATAATCATTTGTTTGGGTCTGTGCTCATTATCATGCACTAAGGATAGAATATGTTTTTGAAGGCACGAGGACCAGAAATTTGCCGTTGGAAGTAGGGAGCGAAGTCATGATTAAAATCCAAAATCACGATTGTGACATCATCCCAGCAGTGCTGGCAGGTGGGTTTTCATGTTTTGATGATGGGATGGCCTGGAGCTGGGCCTGCTACCTCCATATAGCATTCCTGAGTTGGAGTCAGAGGTAAACTAATGCTGAAGTGGCTAAGTTGAAAGGTAGGGCATTGTTCCCACAAACATTGGCTCGGTTCCTCATTGCCATCAGTTGTTTCTCCAAATTCGTAAAACCTGCAGATCAGCACAGACCTGCCATCACCTCTTACCCCTTACTGCACTTAATCCACTAACCTGGTCTAGTATCCACCTTATAAAAGAAAAAAAACTTACAAGCCCTATAACAAAATATTAATAAACTCATAAATCTGTCAAAATAAACAGAAATCACACAATAGGCATTTAAAAGAAATATTGGCCTTTTCAAAATCTCAAAGATTTGTCCAAAGCATCAAACTCTCATTCCCCAAAGATTTGACTAAATAGACATTGCATATTAGAACCCACTTGTGGTTTGGAAGGCAGCCTAACCATCAAATCCGTGTTGTCAGGACAGTTGAGCAAACGAACTTTGCACATTAGACTCCATCGTGCTTTTGGAGAAAGAAGAAAGCACGTTTTTTCGTCAAAGCTTTCAAACAGCCAAATGGATAGCTAAGCTGTTCTGTAAATACTGAATTAAAGCAATGGGTACAGTTAAAGAAATAACATCTGGATCTTGTGTTGGTTAACCTTTCAAAATTTTACAGTATTCATTTTATTCATTGGTTAACTAGCTCAAGTGCATCTGAAGACTTTTCCACTCTCACAATACTTTCCTTTCAATTAACACCTTTCCAGTTATCTGAAATAGTTCAACAGTAACATGTTATTTACTGGTAATGTATATTTTCAATCACAGCACTGTTACCGTACATTTTAGCAAACACAGGTACAACTCAGGCGACAGCATTTCATGATAACCTGTAAAGGAGACAACACCATTTTTACTCACCTCTTATTCTCTTCTCACCTTCAATCAATTACCTGTCCATTCCAAGGATTTTTTTTAGAAGGGCTTCCAAATTACAGTTGCCTTCATGAAAATTCCAGATGTTCTAAAGTGCTGTTATTTACAATTGTGCTGGGAACTTTTAAACAATAGTATGATTAATTCGTTTCCTGCCCCCTTTCTGCACACCGCTGTAAAACACAGCCGTAAATGACTGTCGATAGAAAAAAGGCAGGAATTCCACTTTTGCATTGCAGTGGGCCTTGTCTCTATGAACATAACTCCATTTGGTCACTTTTCGGGACTGCAAAATCCTGGTTTACAACTTATCCATTGAAATGATGTTGTGATGTGTGAACCAAAATAATTTTGAGCAAGGGCAGAACAAGCACAAAACTATAGGATAGATTTGTCTGAAGATGCTGGGATTGAAGCTCATCACTGGGGCAGACAAAAGACACAGCTCATGGACATCTTGTCCAAGTGACGTTAAATCTGAGTTCTCTTGATTTTAATTCTGGGTGGCAAATCTAGAAAACTGGTTTGTATGCTTAGCAATTACACATTAAAGATGAAAATAGTTCAGAATGTTTCAAGATAAACTTCAGAATAATTTAAATGTAACCTTCAGGTTATAGTGGGAAAAAGCCATAACTTTAGCCAGAAATGTCTTATCATAGTGATTGGGGCTACTTAAAATGCAAATATTACAGACTTTTGCTGATTTGTATACTGTTTGAAAAGAAATAAAGCAGGACATTGTTGCACTGAGTAATAAATGCTGAACAGCTTTGACGTGGGAGATAATTCAGAATTTCAAGTATTTGACTAGACGTGGCAACTTTGAGCTCAACCTTAGCACAGAATCATGCAACATTTGGTTTGAAATTTGATGAGTTAATGATGTTATAAAATGACACTTGACCATCATCTGCACCTAGTTTTGATTTAATCCTTGCAGCCCAGGTTATGTGACCAACGTCTTCAATGGAGAGTAAAATGAATTAAGAAAAAACTTAATACGGTATGGAGCTAGACGAACACAGCAGGCCAGGCAGCATCAGAGGAGCAAGAAAGTTGACGTTTTGGGTCGGACCCTTCTTCAGAAATGGGCAGGGGGAAGCGAGCTCAGAAATAAATAGAGAGAGGAGGGGTGGGGCCGGGGAAGGTCGGATGGTGATAGATGAGTGCAGGTAGGGAGTGGTGGGGATTGATTAGTGGGATGGGAGGGGCGGATAGGTGGGAGGGAAAATGGGCA
The DNA here is from genome assembly GCA_024137785.1 of Ginglymostoma cirratum. Classification (NCBI taxonomy): domain Eukaryota; kingdom Metazoa; phylum Chordata; class Chondrichthyes; order Orectolobiformes; family Ginglymostomatidae; genus Ginglymostoma; species Ginglymostoma cirratum. The sequence goes on along the minus strand of JAHRHZ010000289.1, from coordinate 4,829,083 downwards.
GGTTGTGCCAGGTCAAGGAGGTGGAGATGAGAGGGAGGGTTGACATGGGATGAAGCCAGATGTGTGGAGATTTTAAAATTGCTGAATTCCATGATTAGGCCATGGGGCTGTAGGCTCCCGAGGCGGAATATGAGATGCTGCTCCTCCAGTTTGTGGGTGGTGTCATTGTGATACAGGAGGAACAGACGTGTTGTGCCACCTCAGAATGAGGGATGGAGGGTGTTTGGGATTGAATGGTGGAGATGACAATGTGTAGTTTTGCCTAAAACTAAAGAAGGTATAAGAGTCAAGTGTAATTTGAAATGAGAGAGTAGCAAGATGGCCACCGCAGTGCACAGTATCTCCTGCCCTTGAGCAGACTGGTCTGCTGTCTTTGGGGATGTTTCTCTGTGAATTGACTTTTAAGGGAAAATCCTAACAGAAGGTGTGTTTGCAATCAGCTACATGTTAAGCACAGAATGTTGAATAAGCCAAGTGATAAATAATAATAATAAAGAAAAAATAAGGTATTGATTTTTTGAGGTGAGAGGAGGATCTAACAAGTTTATTCTGTATGAAGACAGAGAGGTTTCATGGGAAAGGATAGCAAGTTCTGCCTTGCAGGTCTCAGGAATATATATTTGTGACTACATTTTTGTGTCAGTAGTTGCATTTAAAATTAAATGCTAACCCGTAAGTTCAAAGATTTCAAAGCGCTTCTAAAACCTGATAGTAAATAATTCAATCTTGGATAGCGTTACCTGCACCTGGAAAAGCAGATAACCTTTAAAAATATGAAAAATATATCTTGTGATAATTTATAAAGCAAACAGTACTTCACAAAATAGATAAACAAGAAGCATGAAGCATTTGAATATGAATACAAATGAAACAATTGGCTTTTCTATCAAGCGATAGCTTGCATTTATAGTATTCAATGACCCTGTGCTCTGAAATGCTTCATTGATGCCAGATATTTAATTGTGCTTCTTGGATACCTAGAATAACACAAAATTATACAGAGAGTGCAGGAAGGCATGCCAGGAGCAAAACCAGGCATATCTAAAAGTTTGGTGTCAACCTGGTGAAGCTACCGAACAGGATAACATGCATGCCAAACAGCATATGGAGCAAGTGAGACAGAGCTAAGCAATCCCACAACCAGTGATTGTATCTAAGCTCTGCAGTGCTGCCAAATCTCGTTGTAAATGGTGGTGGACAATTAATCAATTCACTGGAGGAGTAATCTCCACAAATATCACCATCCTCAATGATGGAAGAGCCCCTGGTATCCTAGGTGCAAATCTTCAGCCGATTTGATTCACTCCACATGATATCAAGAAACAATTGGAAAATTGATAGTGCAAAAGCTATGGGCCCTGACTACATTCCAGCAATATTGCTGAAGACTTGAGCTCCAGAACTTGCTGCTGCCCTAACCAAGCTCTTCCTGTAGAGAGATAGACGGCTTGGTGACATGGTGCAATAAAAACAATCTGTCCCTCAACATTGGCAAAACTAAAGAACTGATCGTTGATTTCAGAAAGAAAGGAAGAGAACATGCCCCCATCTACATCAATGGAACTGAGGTTGAGAGTGTGAAGAGCATCAAGTTCCTCAGAGTGCCAATAACCAACAACCTGTCCTGGACTTCCCACATAAATGGAACAGTCAAGAAGGCACAACAATGCCTCTTCTTCCTCAGGTGCTCAGGAAATTTGGTATGTCCATAAGGTCCCTCACCAATTTCTACAGAATGACCATTGAAAGCATACTGCCTGTGTGCACAATGGTCTTGTATGGCAACAGCTCTGCCCAGGACCGTAAGAAACTACAGAAGGTGATGTGCACAGCCCAGACCATCACAGAAACCAACCTACCATCCATTTACATGGCTCGCTGCTGCGGAAAGGCAGCCAACATCATCAAAGACCCATTGCATCTCCTTCAACCTCTTCCATCAGACAGAAGATACAGAATTCTGAACACATGCACGAGCAGGTCTCGGAACAGCTTCAACCTGGCCATTATCAGACTGATGAATGGATTCACTAGCTCAAATAATGCTGATCTTGCTAACATTGATCTTGCTTAGCGCATGCCCTGTGCAATGTAAACTGTACACCTCTTAAGTCTTTTTGATCTGTACAATCTGTACATTGCTTACTATGATCGGCCTGTACCGCTCATTAACAAAGCTTTTCACTGTATTTTGGTACATGTGGCAATTAATAAATAAATCAATCAATAAATCAATTAGTGCAACACTGGCATCTACCTGACAAAGTGGAAAATTGCCCAGATATGTTCTGTACACAAAAAGCAGGACAAATCCAAACTAGCCAATTATCGCCCCATTAGTCTACTCTCAATCATCAGTAAAGTGATGGAACGTGTCATTAACAGTGCATTTAAGTGGCACCTGCTCAGCAATAACCAGTTCAGTGATACCCAGTTTAGGTTCCGCCAGGGCCACTCAGCTCCTAACCTCATTACAGCATTGGCTCAAATATCGAGAAAAGAGCTGAATTCCAGAGTATCTAAGCTCTGAAGTGCTACCAAATCCAGTTGTAAATGGTGGTAGACAATTAATCAACAATTAATCAACTCACTGGAGGAGTAATCTCCACAAATATCGCTGAATGAGAATACTGAGAATCTCACTGGACCTGCCACATAAACACAGTGATTACAAGAGCAGGTCAGAGGGTAGGAATACTGCAGCGAGGAACCCACCTCCTGACTCCAGGCCATCATCTACAAGGTACAAGTTGGGACTGTAATGGAATACTCCTCTGGATGGGTGCAGCTCCAACAATTGTCAAGAGGTTTGACACCAATCAGAAGAAAGCAGCCCCCTTGATTGGCAGTACACCCATAAGCTGTGAAAAGTGTGCTCCCTCAACCACCAATGCTCAGTAGCAGCAGTGTGTACAATCAACAAAGTGCACTGCAGAAATTCACCAAAGATCCCCAGACATGGTAATATTTTAGATCCTGTTTGTTGGTTTGTCTGTGAACAATATATTTCAAATCTTAATGGATAGATTTCAACAAAACCCAGTACATATATAGGGCATGGTCAAGGACTGCTTTTTGGTGAAGGTGTGGTGCCAGATCTGGATCCCTTAAATTTTAAAATTAACACTGGGAGATAGGGCAAACTGACTTTTTAAAAGAATGTTGTAGATTGTCTCAGCTGCTGTGGTGGATATTTGCAAAGCTGTTAAAATATGTGCATAGATTTCCGAGTCAGTTATTTGGTATGTTTGGCCTGAAGGCCCCCCAATGAGATTAAAACTCCTTATAAAAATATTTCTTTTCTCCGCTTTGTGGTTACAGAGCATCAGGTAGAGGAATGCCTCAAGGAAGAGCTGCATAATTAAAATAACATTGTGTAATGGAGTCTGCTGCGTGCTCACTTCACTTCCATAAACCTGCAAGTATATAACATTTAGGAAAGTCACTTTACAATGTGACTTCACCACACTTTCATTGGACGCTGTACGGTGTATCATGCAGCAGGAAGCATAATACCTAGCAAATGGCAACATCATTGCCATTTGCTACTTGGCACACTTAGTGGGTCCTAGGCCAAATGTATTGACGTGCCAATCATATGGAATGTTCTGATAACACAGGGAAAGCCTATGGATTTGAAATTAAATACTTACTGGGTACTATGCTTACTGTTGCGTAATACTCCATCGAGCTTACAATGGAAGTGTTGTGAAGAGACATTGGAAGGTGATGTTGCAAAATTAAGTAAACTAAGAACATGTTAACCATGGCTTTGTTTTAGAAACCAGTAAATTCTTCCTGCTACCCAAATTTAGCTGCAAGTAGCATTCAATCTTTCAGTCATCTACATGTTTCCTACTTTAGTGCTGTAATTCCCTGGATAATGCTTTTCTTCAAAAAGCACCATACGCCAATTCCAAAACTCACGGTGAAATGGACAATTCAGCTTCTTCCAGCACTTACTCCATTTTTAATTATAGATCTGTGCTAAATGTGACAAGCTGTCTACTGGAAGCAGCTAAGTCACTCTTTATCCTGGTACATTCCCAGGGTGTCAGGCACAATATACTGCAACATGTAAATGAGCTGGCTGTACATTATCGACTCCTTCCACTTTTCACACTTTAGCCATGCAGAGTGTCTGAAAAACAGCAGTGAGATCACCGTTGTGCTAAGACTGCATTATCACTCAATAATATTTTAAGGGAGAGCTAATATTGCTAACAGTGTTTCAGATTCTATTATGAATTGCCATAACTGCATAAGCTTTCTCACTAAATTTAGAGTGTACATACTTTTTGGCTTTTGGTGCTCCATGAATCGGTGCAGTTATTTATTTAAATTGACACAAACCTTCATTGTTTTGCTTTCAAATTGGGATTACAAAGTAATTCTGTATTCATTTTTATTGAATGTTAAAGATCACTTTCTTTTAGACAGTCTCCTTATTCTCCAAATTATATTCTTCAAAATATTAAAAGTCTGGCATATCCTGATTTCACCCAATCAGACGTTTCACCCATTGTCGTGGAAAGTGGTCACCACCTGCACTCAAAAATGACCTTTCCAAAGGTAATACACAATTTTTAGGAGAGCTCTTCAAGAAAGTACATTAACTGTTGATAATGATCTTGCAATAAGTTTTGCATTTAACTGTTGACAAAACTTACATCTGTCCATGGTTCATTTTGTAAATCAAATTCCATTCATCCCTTTCCTCCACTTTAACACAAAAGTGAGATTTAGTACGCAATACACTTGGTCTGCTATCACATGGGCAGATATCCCGACTTACCTTCCATTGATTGGCTTTCCAATTGCTAAAATAGCTGACAGTTGCACAATTTTGCCATACATTGAATGCACGGATCCTGATGGCTGTGGAGCATCTTGGCTGCAACATTCAGTTTGAGTACCACTCCATCAAAACATCATGTATCCTTTGACGTTTGTGTACTGCTTAGGACCATTTCTCTTATATTTCTTGCAGAAGCATGCATACTTAGTCCTCTTGATAAGAATAGGAAAGTGAATAAAGATAGACATGAGTGAGAAATGCATTCTGTACATCTCTCAGCTGATCCATAATCCTACAGCTCCCCACAAACTCCAGCTCAAAGTTACCCAATCATTACTTGCTGCTTTAGAATTATTCAGTGGAAAAATAACTTTGAATATTGAACTATTGAATATTGAATATTGAACTAATATATTATATCAATTAATGTTAAATTACTGATGGAAAGAGGGTACATCTTAAATAGCCTGATGTGTAGTTATTTCCTTTCGTCAAGAATAACTTGAAATTATGGTTTTACTTTGTGTTCTCACAGTATCAGAAATAAATCCTTTTTCTGACAATAAATCACTTCATTTTCTTGTAATTAATGACAAATACAATAAATTGTAACTTCTGATTCTGTGAATTCTGGAAGAAGATCATGTTTGGGATGGACCTGGTTGTAGTGGAAAAATGATCCTCCTTTTGAAAAAGTGTAGACGTGTGACAGCACACTTCAACAAATAAATGGGGAGGATACTTTCTGTATATCATAAATTACAGCTCTTAATATATATGGTATTGTGTTACTGATCTGACAGTGTGGTTAACTAAAGCTTGTTTTCACTGGTAGTAATCAGAGGACACAGGTTTCAACCATAAGACCATACATTTAGAAGCAGAAATAGGTCAATCTCCCCTCCCATTCGATCGTGGCTAATATGTTTCTCAATCCCATTCTGCTGCCTTCTCCTCATAACCCTTGATTCCCTTACTAATCCAGAATGTTACTTTCTGCCTCCTCATCTCAGTTCTAAAGGATTGTCCATTCATTTTGAAGCCATTGGGTCCTAGTTTCTCCTACTGGTGGAAACATCTTCTCAAAATCCACTCTATCCATGCCTCTCAGTATCCTGTATGTTTCAATAAGATTCCCCCTCTTCCTTCCAAACTTTGAGTTCAGACCCAGAGTCCTCAACTGCACCTCTTATGATAAGCTCTTACTCCCCTGGATCATTTTCGTAAACCTCCTCTGGACCCCTTCCATGGGCAGCACACCCTTCACTAGTTACGGGGCCCAAAACTGCTCACAATTCCAAATATGATCTGACCAAATCCTTGTACAGCATCAGCTGTAAAATCTCTGCTGTTTTATTCTATCCCTCTTGAAATAAATGTTAACATTGTATTTGCCTTCCTGACAGCCAACTGAACCTGCATGTTAACCTTAAGAGAATCCTGAACCAGGACTCCCAAGTCCTTTTGTGCTTAAGATTTCCAAAGTCTTCCGCTGTTTAGAAAAAAGTCTACAGCTCTATTCCTCCCACCAAAGAGCATAATCTCACACTTTCCCATAATGTATTGCACCTGCCTCTTGTTTGCCCACTCCACTAGCCTGTCCAAGTCCTTCTGCAGCCTCCCCACTTCCTCAACACTACCTGGCTCTCTATCTGTCTTTGTCTCATCTACAAACTTAGCAACAAAGTCTTCATTTCTTTTGTTCAGATCGTTAATATATAACGGCTTACAGAAAGATCAGTCAGGATGCTGTTAATTGCCATTAGCACATGGAGAGGTTGACTAGAATGGAAGTGCAGCCGGTGGTGATCTATTAAGAGGTCCAGATTGTTGATATCTAACATGATATCTATGGTCCCATCATACAGCCCTGAGAAACTCCACTAATCAGGGGCTGCCACCTTGAGAAAGACCCCTTTATCCCCACTCTCTGCCTCCTGCCTGTAAGCCAATCCTCTGTCCGTGCCAGTACCTTGCTCTAACACATGGTCTCATCTTATTTAGCAGCCTCCTGTGTGGCACCTTGTCAAAGGCCTTCTGGAAATCCAAATAGTTTAAGTATACTGGCTTTGCTTTGTCTAACTTGCTTATTACCTCCTCAAAGAATTCTAACAGATTTGTCAGGCAAAACCTCCTCTTGATGAAGTTGTGCTGTCTCAGCCCTATTTTACTATGCACTTCCAAGTATTCCACAATCTCATCCTTAATAATGGACTCTCAAATTTTACCAACGGCAACCCTGACTCCAGTGATTCCTGAAAGATCATGACTAATGCCTACAATCTCCTCACCTATCTCCTTCAGAACTCTGGGGTATAGACTATCTGATCTGTGTGACTTACCCACCCTCAGATCTTACAGATTCCCCTGCATCTTCTCCTTAGTGACTTGAAAGAAATTCTGGGGTTTTCATCTTAGTCAATCGAAACCTGCATCTCCTTTCCAACTGATTAAAGATTTAACAGGAGGGAGTCAGCCAGCCATTTTAGGTTTATTCAATACATTTGCTTCAGTTGTATGATCCTTTGCTCTTTTACTTATAAATTCTGAGTCTTGATACCACCTCTCTGACTGTACCTGAGGAAGAAGCTATGCTCCGAAAGCTAATGTTTTCAAATAAACTTGATGGACTATAACCTGGTGTGGTATGATTTTTGACTTCATCCACCCCAGTCCAAATCCGGCACCTCCACATCATGGCTACCATAGACACCACAAACTGCTGGCTGAAAGTGAAGAGAATCTCCAAGAAGATCATCCATATCAACACAGACATCAAGTTTCTACAGAAATGTAAGAAAGTAAAGATCCTAATAGGACTACAGATCACGAATATACTCAAGTCGACCTACAACTCAGATTACGATGAGAAACTTTGCCATCTCATCTCTCACAAACTTGTCAACCATCTCGTACACCAAGTCTACAGCAGGCACCGCAACCTTGAAATTGACATAGAGTCCATATTCTCAGCGTGAGCTCAAGATACAGCAGTGCAGTTATAAGACACTGCCAAACAGACAGGGCAATGGAACTACACCATCTACATGGGCACCAAGAACAAGAAACTGGAGAAACTTGGCATCACCACCAGCAGTAACCAAGACTCCACTGGTGCCACAATTGAAAGTGGTACCACCACAGGGGAATCCATCGTCAACTTATCTGACCACACCCTTCAACAGGATGAAATCGAAGTTCTCAGCCAAGAGCTCAATTTCTGCCCCACAACCAAAATGGACCCCATTGGTGCCACGGCAGACACAGAGGAATTCATCAGGCAAATGGGGCTCCGGGAATTCTTTCAAGATGTCAGCAGTGAGCCCAATGAGAAAACCAACGAACCAGAATAGAGGACAGAGAGATCCATGGTAGAACAACCAAAGAAGGAGTTGAATTGGAGCCCTGAAGAAGGCCGCTGCCCTAGGCTCGACGTGTATGCTCAAGCTGTCAGGAAATGTGTGAATGCTAGATTCATCAGCTGCACTCATGAGGTTGCGAAAACGTCATGCAGGCACAATGCACCACTATCCATGCTGTCAAGACCAATTGCAACATTGTCATCAAACCAACAGACAAACGAAGCACCATCTTCATACAGAATAGAATGGACTACTGCAAGGAAGTGTACTGACAGCTGAACAACCAGGAACACCACAGATAACTACCTGCTCCGACCAAAGAACACATCCATGAACTCAACAGATTGGTCAAGACTTTTAATCTGGTCCTTCAGAGTACCCTACACACTCTCATCCTGCGTACCTCTCACGTAGAGTACTTCTACTGCCTTCCAAAGATACACAAAGCCAACACATCTGGATGTTCCATCATATCAGGCAAAGGGACCCTGTACGAGAACCTCTCTGGCTATGCCGAGGGGATCTTGAAACCCATTGTACAAGCAACCCCCAGTTTCTGTCGCAACACTACAGATTTCTTCCAAAAACTCAGCACTCACAGACCAGTCAAACGAGGAACATTCCTTGTCACAATGGATGTTTTGGCACTCCACACCAGCATCCCCAATGACAACAGCATCACTGCAACAGCCTCAGTACTCAATATCAACAACTGCCAATTTCCAGACGCCATCCTACAACTCATCCACTTCATCCCTGACCACAACACCTTCACTTTCGACAACCAGTTCTTCACCCAAACACATGGAACAGCCACGGGGACTAGAATTGCACCCCAATATGCCAACATTTTCATGCACATGTTTGAACAAGGCTTCTTTGCTACGCAGGACCTAAAAACAACGCTATACACCAGATACATTGATGACGTTTTCTTCCTTTGGACTCATGGTGGGGAATCACTGAAACAACTACACAGTGATACTAATAAGTTTCATCCCACCATCAGACTTACCATGGACTATTCTTTAGAATCAGTCTCATTTGTGGACACACACATCCCCATCAATGACAGATACCTCAGTATCTCAGTCTACCACAAGCCTAAGAATAACCTCACAATGCTGCACTTCTCTCGCTTCCACCCTAAACACATTAAAGAAGCACTCCCCTACACATACACAGGATCTGCTCAGATGAGGAGGAATGCAACAGACGCCTGGAGGTGTTGAGAGATGCCCTCATAAGAACATGATATGATGCTCAACTCATCGAATGCTAGTTCCGACATCGTCCAGTGCTTCTTGGAAGCAGAGAAACTACACCATGTTCTTTGCAGCTTTCAACACGTTATCAGTGATGATGAGCACCTCACCAAGATTTTCCCTACGTCTCCACTTCTCGCCTTCAACCAACCACTAAACCTTAAAAAGACCATTGTTTGAAGCAAACTACCCAGCCTTCAGAACAACATCAACCATAACCACACCACCCTGTCATGGCAACCTCTACAAGTCATGTTAGATCATCTACATGGATACCACCATCACACGTGAGAACACCACGCACCACGTGCATGGCAGGTACTCACATGACTGGGCCAATGTGGTCTATCTCGTACACTGCAAACAAGGATGCCCCGGGACATGGTATATTGGCGAAACCATGCAGACACAATGACAATGGATGAATGGACACTGCGCAACAATCGCCAAACAGGGATATACCCTCCCAGTGGGCGATCACTTCAGTGGTCAAGGACATTTGAACCCAGATCTTCGGGTAAAAGTCCTCCAAGGTGGACTTTGGGTTACGCAACTACGCAGAGTTGCCAACAGAGGCTGATAGCCAAGCTCGATACCCATGAGGACAGACTCAACTGTGATCTTGGGTTCATTTCTCACTACAGGTGACCCAACCACACTATACACTCTCACATACACACGTACACACACACTCTCTCACACAAACACACACACTCATATAGACTCTCTCTCAAACGTACACTCTCTCACACACACACAAACACACATTCACACTTATACTCGTACACACACACACTCATGTGAGCACTGTCTCACACACATATAGTCCTTCATGCTCACACACACACTCTCTCAAGCATACATACAAATGAGTGTGGACACACACACAAACTCTGCCTCTCGGACACACACACAAATATAAACATACCCACACATAGATATAAATCTATGGGGTGAATTTGCATTTGCAGATTTGTATTTGCATATACATTCTATCTTGTTCAAAAAAAAACATAATTTGGAGACACAGTCAGCCAATGAGGCAATTTATAAATTCCTGCTTTGGAAATAAAACCAGTCTGACTCCAAGTTAAAACACAAACAGATTCTAAGTGAGGACTCACACCTAAAATACATTGTCTGATCTGAGATGTCACCTCTTGTATACGCAGATAAAACCTTTAGTTATCTTGGGGCAGTGACTTGGATTCTCGGGTTTCCATTTTAATCAATCGAAACCTGCATTTCCTTTCTAACTGATTAAAGATTTAACAGGAGGGAGTCAACCAGCTATTTTAGGTTTACTCAATACATTCACATCAGTTGTATGATCCTTTGATCTTTTACTTATAAATTCTGTGTCTTGATACTTACTGTCTCACTACACCAGAGGAAGGAACAATCCTCGAAAACCTAGTGATTTCAAATAAAACTGTTGGACTATAACCTGGTGCCATGTGATTTTTGACCTTGTCCTTAGTGATGGCCCCACCACTCATCTCTGCCCCCTGACTCTCTTGAAGTTTTGGTATGCTGCTGGTGCCTTCCACTGAGAAAACTGATACAAAGTACTTATTCAGTTCCTCTGCCATTTCTTTGTTTTCTATTACTACTTCTTCAGCCTCATTTTCCAGTGGACCAGTTTACACTCTTGCCTCTCGCTTACCTTTTAAGTATGTAAAAAAAGCGCAATCTTCTTTTACATTACTCATTAACTTATTCCCATAATTCATCTTCTCCCCCCTTATTGCTTTCCTAGTTATCCTCTGCTGGCTTTTATAGGCTTCCCAGTCTTCTGGCTTTCCACGAATCTTCACCATATTGTATGTGTTTCTTTTGCTTTTGTGTTGTCCCTGACTTCCCTTGTCATCTACGGTTGCCTCATCCTCACCTTAGTATGTCTCTTCTTGCTTGATAAATTTCTGTTGTGCCTCCTGAATTACCCCCAGAAGCTCCTGCTATTGCTGCCCACTGTCTCCTCTGCTTGGCTCCCCTTCCAATCAACGCTGGCCAGCTCTTCCCTCATTCCTTGATAGTTACCTTCATGCGATTGAAATACAGTTACGCCCAATTCCAGTTTCTCCCTCACAAACTGCAAGGTAAATTCTATCATATTATAGTCACTGCACCCCCTAGGGGCTTTTTCACTTAAAGCTCCCTAATTCAAGTCTGCTTATTACACTCCAGAATTGCGTGTTCCCTAGTTGACTCTACCACAGGTTGCTCCAAAAAAACATCTTGTAGACATTCCACAAATTTCTTTTCTTGTGATCAACTGCCAATCTGATCTTCCCAGTCCACATGTATGTTGAAGTCCCCCATGATTATTGTGATAGTGCTCTTGTCACATCCCTTTCTACCTCCTTGTTTATCTTCTTCCCCGAGTTGTGACTAGTGCTAAGATTCTGTACCCATCATCGACTTTTCTCCTTTGTGGTCCTTCAACTCTACCCATGCAGATTCTACCCCTTCCGTAGATTCGTAGAATCCCTACAGTGCAAAAGAGTCCATTCGGCCCATCGATTCTGCACCGGATCTCCGAAGGAGCACTCACCCAGACCCAGCTTCCCCCACCCGATCCCTGTAACAACCTGCAGCCAATCCACCTAACTTGCAAATCTTTGGACTGTGGGAAGAAACCGGAGCACCTGACAGAAACCATCACAGACATGGGAGAACATGCAAACTCCACACAGACAGTCACCCAAGGCTAGAATTGAACCTGCATCCCATGCGCTTTGAGGCAGCATTGTTAACCACTGAGTCTCCATACTGCCCACTCAGTTTAAAGCATTATCAACAGTCCTAGTTATGCAATTCATCCGGACTCTGGTCCCAGCACGATTCAGATGGAACCCATCCCATCGGAACAGCTCCTTCCTTCCCCAGTATTGGTAACCTTGTTGAACTTGTCCAGTTTGCTCGTGTCTCAGATAATAATCCAGAGATTATTGCCCTTTTGATTCTGGTTTTAAATTTAGCTCCTCGCTGTTCATATTCCCTCAGCAAAACGTCTTTCCTGTTTCTATCTTTATCTTTGGTACCACTACAAATGGATCTTTCCCCTCCAAGTTCCTCTGCAGCCCAGATGAGATATCCTAAAACCAGGCAGCAAACAGCCAACACAGCCTTCACAGGCTGGTCACATTGAACAGTGTCTATTCCCCTGACTACACTATCCCCAATTACAGTTACATTTCTCTTTTCTGACAGAGTCTATACAGCGCAGGAATAGACCCTTTGGTCCAACTCATCCATGCCACCAAGTTTCCCAAACTAAACTAGTCCTATTTGCCTGTGTTTGGCCTGTATTCCTCTAAACCTTTCCATATACCTCTCCAAATGTTTTTTACATGTTGTAATTATACCTGCATATGCCACTTATTCTGGCAATTCAGTCCGTATAAGCACCGCCCTCTGTATGAAAAAGTTGTCCGTCAGGTTCCTTTTAAATCTCTCTCTTCTCACCTTAAAATTACGCTCCTATAGTTTTTGAACTGTCCTATCCGAGGGAAACAACCATGGCTATTTACCGTTTCAATGTCCCGCACGATTCTATAAACATGTTTAATGTCCCCTGTCAACCTCCTAAGTTACAGTGAAAAAGGCCTCAGCATATCAAGCCTCTCCGTATAACTCAAAATCTCCAGTCCCAATAACACTCCCGTTAATCTTTTCTGCACCCACTTCAATTTAATAATGTCCTTCCTGAGGCAGGGCGACCAGAACTATGCACATTACTCCAAAAGTGGCCTCACCAATGACCTTTACAACTGCAATATGATGTCCCAACTCTTATACTCAATGGTCTGAGCAATGTATCCTCCCTCTTGAATGTTTCGCTGTACCATGGTTCTACGGTCAGTTTGCTCATCCTCCCTACAGCCCCACTCTCGTCCACGCAGGGAGCAAGAATCTCAAACCTGTTAAATAAACCCAAGAGCTGAGGCTTCTTCTGCACTACGTCCTGGATTTCTCACCTGCCTTGCTATTAGTCATACCTTCCTGTACCTTACCATTGACCAAATTTGAAGTAGTTAATCTAAGGGGTGTGACTGCCTCCTGAAACACCGCGTCCAGTTAAGTCTCCCCCTTCCTGATGTGTTGCAGTGTTTTAAGCTCAGAGTCGACCTCATCAACTCTGAGTTCCTCAAGCAGCCAACTCTTGCTTCAGATGTGTTCTCCCTGAACCACAGTGGGGTCCACCAGCTCCCACGTCGTGCAGTTACAACACAACACCTGGCCTGGCATCTCTCTTGTAATTACTTTGTTCTTAACTTGATTTTAAAAAAATTTGTACTGGTCTTTTAGTTTGTGGTCTGTAAATATTTCCCCAATTTATTTTTAATCTGAAAGTAACCAATATAATAGATAGCCAAATAGTAGCTATTACCAGCTTATGATTTACCTGTGATGTCACTCTTTTGTGCTGCACCCCTGATCCTGGGCTTCAATTTATGCTGTTAAAAAAAATCCTTAAAAATTATCAGTCAATAAACAGCAAGCAAAATCTCTTCTTCCTCTGAACTGAATTTCCACATTGCCTTCAAATTCCCTGAGCTATACACTCACTCAGCCTGTGTCTCACTCTGGATGTAATCTCTCCTTCCTAATGGTGCGAAGCTTACTGTACAACGTTTATGTTGTAGTAGAGTCAGCAGGGAAGTTATAAATTTTTAATTGCAATGATCTGGAATGCACTGCCTCGAAGGGTGATGGAAGCAGATTCAAAAGTAATTGTCAAAAAGCAGTTGAATAGAGTTTTGATGAAGAAATATTTGGGGCACTGTCGGGGCAGAACAGTAACTATAAAACTTCTTCGAAGAGCGTGCATGGGCATGCTGGACTGAATACCCACCCCTTTGTGCTGGAAAGATTCTACAAGTTAATCTTTGACAGTATTGCAATTTGCAGTTATAGTAAATTTAAATATTTCCAGACTTAAAAATCTGAAATCAGTTGCTATAATCCTGAATGAATTTGACTTTTCTTCCTTTTTGTACTAACATTGTTGGTAACTATCACCTTGCTTGAAGCTATATTGTCTGTCATGCTGTACGCACCAACTTGGTTGTATTCTCTTGTTAAAGGATCAGTTTTATGGGAGTATGTGGGCAAGTGTTTATTTCAATTATTCAATGCATTGAAGTAAATTATACTCCAGTGCATCATTTTAATGTTTGCATGTCATTTTGTCATTGTATGTTGTCTTTGTCTCATCTAAAGATAGTGTTCTATTTCAAACCTCAGGCATAGTTGAAGAAAGACTTGTGTCACAATTCATATTTATATGGAGAATTTAGAGGCACATCCTTATTATATTGTGTCATCCCAGTTGTAGTAGGAGACATTTAGCATTGATATCAACAGATATTTGACCAGATAATCTATTGACGTCGCTTCAGGAGCCAGTCAGATAATTACTTGTCAGTAATACATGAAAACAACAAAATGATTTCTTTTAGATGTGCAGCGGTTAATCCATCTGTTTGACAGATCCAAATGATCATTTTTACCCCAGGCTTCTATGCAAAATGTAATAAGCCTCATAGTATTGATATCCTGGATATAAAGAGTTTTAGATGGCATCCACAGTGGGTTTCATTCTCTTTTGCTAAAATCATTTGTCTCTATCTACAGTTTTGTAGCTGTAAAGACTTTTTGTATGAATGCTTTGATGGAAAGAAAAACCTGTGTTGTATTCAGTTGTGGTTTCTCATGATCCCATATGAATGTGGAAATAGCATATATGTAAATGTTGTGTGATTGATCATGAGACCAGAGTCCATGAAAAAGTATTTAACTGAACTGAGAGCAACTTCTCGCCCCCATGTACAATAATGTCAAATCATTGTTGTAACGACTTATTTTAATACAACATACAATGCTATGTTTGCTTCCCTTTTGATTGCATGATTAGTTCCAAGTAACCAACCCCTCCCCCCTCCCAACACATAAGCACGCACGCTTATGTGTGTGGACAAAACCACACACACACACACACACACACACACACACACACCCGTGACAGCATTAAAAATCTGAGTCCCATCCACAACCTACTTCCAGCCCATCCATTTCTGGTCTTAAAGCGGGTTGGCGGTGTTTGTCGACAGACATATTCCAAAGGAGACAGTTATAGTAAGGGTGAAAACTAATTTGTGTTACTTATTTGAAATTCAGTGCTGGCCAACTAGAAAACCTGCTAACTGAACCAAAGTGAAGGAAGGATGTTAAAGGATACTGCTTTTCACCAACTCCTGCAGTGATGTCCTGGATGTTAAAAGTTCTGCATGGTCCCCTGACTTAGAGGAGTAATTTTAATTCAACGTTCTCAGGTTTGGGTCAGCCACATATTTTACACCCATTGGGTGGATTTTGTGGCACTGCAAGGGGCAGGGTGGGGAAATTTGGCGAGTGAACTGACTTAATTTGGTAGGAGCTGAAATTTTGCTTTCCTGACAGTGAGTTCAAATTTAGAGCTTAAGTCCAAATTTGTGATGACATTGATCCATGGCACAGTTGTGCTCTCTATGAGTCTTATGTTAAGGGCAATGGGATTTGATAGCAAACCTATTGCAAAGGCTTCTTCTTTGTCCAGGATGTTCTCTTGTAGTCTGCTAACGTATGTTGTGTCAGTTTCACGAACGAAAATCTTCCCCCACTGTGTGATCAGATGTGTCTCCCGTACAAACTGCCAGCTCTTTATGTTTTAAATAGAATTGCTTGAGAGCCCTAAACAAAAAGCAAGACAGTGAAAGGAATGTTCGCTTTTGGTTCTGCTGTCAGGAACAATGGTCTTGATTACATAGAATGGAAGAAGGCAGCTGCATTGTGATATGCCACTCTCAACACAACATGTGCACAGCCTACAGTGCCCTGCAGCTGGGATAAACCATCTAGGCTGTCACAGTCATCTGTCTACAGCAGTGACCTCAGCAGGGGAATAGATGATGAAAAGGTGTGATTTGGCACAAACTGCAGCAGTAACAGCCTTGGTACATTTGTAGGCTGAAGTTTGAGACTAACTGATGACAATACTCCTGGACATGACTGAAGACTACTGTTCTTAGACTTGGATACCTGGCCAATCAGCTGATCATATGCAGTTCGTTTACTGCGTAAGCTTTTGGCACATTGTATAGGTGTGACACTGATGTAGCAAGGGCCCATACAGCAACATGTCCACCCTCTTGTCTGACCACTGCTGGCAACTATGAGAAGCTGCCTGGATTTATATCAGCAATAAAAGGCAAAGAAAGGCAATCATATTATGAATTTGTAAGTTCTGAATGAAGCAGCAAATGCTAAAAGGGAAGGCAAAGTATGACAGAAATGCTGTGGGTGTCCAATGAGATGCAAAGTGAAGGGCTGCTGAGAAAGCAAGTGAAGAACCATGAGATACAACGTGCCCTTATGCTCACCACCGTGGAAGAGGGTTGCATGCAATCACTACCCATGGAGCAGACCTGAGATGTTGGGCATGGCTGGCCAAGATGGAGGCCCAGAGGATCAAGGGGCAAGCTGGAGCTGACATGTACCCACTCAGCCATGCGTGTCAGAACTCATCACCATTTAGCTTCTCTCTGCAGCATGGGGAGACTTGTAACCTCCATATAAATGAGTAGCGAATTGGTAATCTTGAAATGTTAATGCATGGAAATCGGCCTATTGCTGCTCACTAGCAAGAGTATTGATTTGTCGTTTAAACCTTGGTTGCAAAGTCTTTTCATGACATTGAGAATCTCATTTTTCCGATATGTCACATTTTCCCATCCGGATCATCATTGCTCACATTGTCAGGTGCTAGGAGAATTTCACCTTGTTTTCTCTTTATTTTTGTTAAGTTCTATTTCTTTTATAAAGGGACAGCCTTCCTGGGCTCATAAAATAGCCAAGTCTGATCATGTGATCATATTTCCAGAAGCTTCTGGACCTCCGGCATTGTAGAGACATTCCAGCTAAATCTAGCTCAAACGATTTGGAGATGAGCCATTTACTCCAAACCGCAGGAACTGACTAGAAATGAACCGTAGTCCATTGTCTGTAGTGCTAATCTCTGGCAAACCCCATTTTGTAAACAATTTGTCTGGAATGTCAGTGATCAAAGTGTTTGATGTGAAATTTGTTGTACCAATTTCTGGTCATTTGCTGTGTTGGTCAGGAGCAACAAGCACAAAAGCATTGATTCATAGGGCTGCTTGCACTTGTACAAATATATCTATTCAGGATTGTTACTATGGTTTTGTTGATCTTGAGGGTTGGTTGCAGAGTTGCAGGACTTGGTTTTATATATTTTTACATGGAATATATAAGCTACATAGGAGGGCTCTTGTAGTTTAGAGCTAGTGTCCCTTCCTCTGAGCGAGAAAGCCTGGGTTCAAGCCCCACTTGCTCCCACATGTGAAATACCATGTTTAAACAGGCTTTTAGAAAATATCTACAAGCTATGCAGTTTCAAAAGAACTTTTCTTTACAGCGATCTATTATTGACTGCCAGGCTGCTTCAGAGGACCATTGTTTCATCTTAACAAGTCTGCTGTCCTTGGGCAAGATACAATACATGTTGCTGTAAACCTTTACAATACTTGAATGAGTTATGAGTACAATACATTTATTATCGAACACTGCAAGTTCATTTGTAATCTATAGTATGGGATCAATTCTTGGCTGAATTTCTCAAGGCCACTCAGTTTTTATTCATGCTATCTGGCACTGACCCCCTAGCCTGCTCTACCATTCAATGAAATCATATGTAATCTGATTGTGGCCTGATCTTCACATTCCCACAAGCCTGTGACAGCCTTTGATAACAAGGCGTGGGGCTGGATGAACACAGCAGGCCAAGCAGCATCATAGGAGCAGGAAGACTTGACGTTTCGGGCCTAGACCCTTCATCAGAATGGGGGAGGGGAAGAGGGTTCTGAAATAAATAGGGAGAGGGGGGAGGTGGATAGAGGAGAGGATAGGTGGAGAGGAGGCAGACAATTTACTGGCTCCATCCCCGCCTCTTCGACTTGTCTGCCTCCTCTCCACCTATCCTCTCCTCTATCCATCCTCTATCCGCCTCCCCCTCTCTCCCTATTTATTTCAGAACTCTCTTCCCCTCCCCTATTTCTGATGAAGGGTCTAGGCCCGAAACGTCAAGTTTTCCTGCTCCTATGATGCTACTTGGCCTGCTGTGTTCATCCAGCCCCACGCCTTGTTATCTTGGATTCTCCAGCATCTGCAGTACCTTTTATCCCTGTGACAGCCTTTGACTCCTTTGTTAATCAAGAATCTATCCACCTCCGCCATAAGCGTATTCAATGAATACCCTCTGGGGAAGAGAGTTCCAAAAACTCACCTCTGTCTGAGAGAAGAAAAGAAATTCTCCTCATCCCCATTCTAAATAGGAGAACTCTTACTTTGAACTGTGTCCCTAGTTCTAATCTCTCCCACAGGAGAAAACATCCTCTCGGCACTCAGTGTCAAGTTGTCCCACAATTTTTACATTTCAGTAAGAAAATTCAATTAAAATGAAACATGATTTTTAAACAGTCCCAAAACTCAAATTTTAGACAGAGTAAAGACTTGTTAGGTTTCAGTAATAATATAGGAACATTTTTAAAATAGCATTTGATCACTAGTCTCTATCTCCAATTTGAGCTACATCCAACTGATTACAAGTGATATGAGCTGTAAAGCAAAAGGAAGAAGGTACTGAAATAACAGCAGAAGCTTCAGCACACCCTCACAACACATGCTTGACTCACTTAGAATACTGATCTACAATTAGGAGTTAAAAATAAAGTTGCCATAGTTTTACCAGACCCTAGGACTGCTCTGTTATGAGAGAGAGATGGCTGTTAGTGGTGTAGCCTGAGGGTCAACATGCTTCAGACAAGGGGAGAGGTTGAGAAGGAGAGTCCTTCATCGTAACCTCAGCCAGTGCGGGAATCGAACCCATACCATTGGTATTACTGTATATTGCCAGCCAGTTATTCAGCCAACTGAGCAAAATCACACTCCTACACTAGCACCAACCATGGTGATACTTTTCCAGGACACTGTACACAGAGACAGGCACCCATCTCATGGATTTGATCAGATTTCTTCTTAGGGATCCTTGATTGCTCTCTAGTGTTCACTCCCTTTGTTCAATGTTCACAACATTTCTCTCTTGCCTTGATTTGCCTTGTCTTTTTTGCTTTATACCTTAGCCAGAGTTTAAATGCTCATAAAACTTGTGCCTAGCTTTACTGTTAAGTCTATGCAGCAAGCAAGGCAACTTATCATAGTTGTCAGCATCAATCGATTAAGTGGGTACATATGTTGAATGGCTTTCATTCTTTCAGATTTTTGAAGAATAATACAGATGAAGTTATTCACACTTTCAAAGAAGCCACTGTCAATGTGTTTATTTATCAAATGTCCATTGTATTTCAAAAGTATCTTGAGATTCTTCTGAAATTAACTTGGATCTAATTGTTGATGTAGTCACAAAGGATGTCTTGTAGCTTCTAGTAAGCATTTTGTCAGATTCATTTGGTCCATCCATTTTAAAGACAGGTTAACTAAATTAGCTAAATAGTGACAAAGAGGGCCTGTTTCAGGGCACCAGAAACTGAGAAATGCATCGCTTGTGGTGATATGCTCATGTGTACAGGTAGAATAGGTTGGTGGGGGTTGTGGTGGTGGAGCACATATTTAAGAAATCAGGGAATGGGGTTGGATGCTTGGCAGTTCTTTTAAGGCAGGTAATCATTCTGTAGAGAAAGATTCAAGAGGTAAACCTTACATTCTTGAATTATTCAAGGAGCAAAATGCATTTTTTTTGAAAACAGCGCTGACCCAGACTTTGCTGTAATGACAACAGCAAAGCCATCACCATTTGCTGTTTAGATTCTACTAATATTCTAACAGCAGCTTTTGGAGTTTGCCCATGTGCAGAATAATACAGAGGCTTGAACGATTGGGTTGCCAGAATCCAAACATCTCCAGCTCAGATGTTAGGAAGTAGCAAACTCCAGGAAGGGAACACCAGCTGCACCTCAGGGGCTGGAAACCGAACCTTAGAGAGCTGCTGGCTAGCTATTTGAACCTGAGAAGATGTGCCATGGCCAGCTATTTGAACCTGAGAAGATGTGCCATGAGGATCAGAACTGGTGAGAGTTTGAGATATTACCAGGTGCCAGTGGCAGGCATTGCCCAGAGTTTGTGGGGCTGAGTTTAAGAGACTATGGCGTGAGATAACCTGGAATATGGGCGTAGGGGTAAAGCATTGGGGGTGCCACCTTTGATGGCAGAAGGTAGGGTGTTGGGAGGCTTTGAAGGATCCCCCAACAGGAAAACCAGCTTGGCATGAGCCATGCCAACTATCATTTAAATGCAGGTGCTGGCAGGATGAGCCAATAAATTGGGCATTTCGTATCTACCTAAGGGTTTCATTTAGCCCACTAGCAGGCAGGCTGCCTGGTGCCGTCACTGCCATTTGTGTTATTACAGTGGAACAGAGGCCATCTGTTGGATATAACATGCCTCTGCCATCTGCCACCTTCAACCTCATTAGTGACAAGGTGTGAAATTCAGCCCAGAAGTCTGGAAGCTGCTGACTACGATTCTACATGTCTTGAGAAGGTGCACAGTTAAAGAAACCACACTATCCCCCAGATCTCACCCTCTCAGACCCTAATCCATGGGAAACCAATGAGATTGAATATTATTTCTGTTGTTTTTCAATCTGTTCAGGCATGTTATGACATACCGCAGGAGGAGGCAGTGGTCATGTAACTGGAGTAATATTAATATTCAGGTTAATGTTGTGGAGACAAGGGTTTGAATCTCACCGTGGCAGGTAGTGAAATTTGAATTCAATAAAAGTCTGGAAGACAAAGCTAGCCAATGGCAACTGTGTAACCACTGTTGATTATTGTAAAAACCCATCTGGTTCACTGATATCTTTGAAGGAAGGAAATCAGTTGTATTTACTTGGTCTGGCCTACCTATGACTCCAAACACTCAGCAATGTAGTTAACTCTTAACTGTCCTTTGCTCAGTTAGGGATGTGCAATGAATGCTGGCCTAGCTCACAGTGCCCACATCCTATGAAAGAATTTTTAAAAGAAGTTAATGTTCAAACCTGGGACTCTTGGCCAAAAGTTAGGATGTTAACACTAAGACTATTTCCCCTGAGTCAATTTGATTTCAATTTTACCAGAGCTGTTTGACGCTACTCTCAGTAAAATGCTACTTTGATGATAAGGCAAGTCACTCTCACCAGTTCTTTGGTTCAAGTTTAGACCTAGGCTGTAATGGTCCTGGTGGAACCAAAATTGAAAAAGAAGAGCAGGTTATTGGTGAGTTGCTGCCTAATAGCGCTGTTGATGATACCTTCTATCACTTTCCTGTTTTTGTCAGTTGTCCATCATCGTTTATTATTGGATGTGGCAGGACTGCAGAGCTTAGATCCGATCTGTTGGTTTTGGGATTGCTAAGCTTTGTCTATCTGATGCTGCTTTCACTTTCTTGCAAGTCTGCAGTCCTGTGCTGTAGCGTCACCAAATTGGTATCCCGTTTTTTGGTATGTCTGCTGCTACTAACATGCTTCTCTATATAGCCCTTTGAGTTAGAGTTGATCCTCTGGAATAAGATTAACAGTAGTGTGAGGGATTTGCACCTGTTCAGATGTGTTCTACAGAGAGCAATGGCACTGACTTATTTCACTTGTATCAATGCAGTTGACTTTGAGGTTCCATTCTCTTCTCTGAACTTTACCCTGTTAAGTAACTTGTTTGTTTGCTTTTTCATCTGCAGCCAAGAAATCCGAGTCTTTTAGGTGACTGTTTCATAAGATTCATGAACAACATTACTTCCATTAAGGCAATGGGAGTATGGATGTGTAAATGTTGGACTGACAGGGGAAAATGCACTCATTTCACGTGAGTTCTCCTTGATGTCAATGTGCACCCCATTATGCTTTAAGCTCTCAAGCATTCCTCTGCAAACAAATAAAAACTTTGGAGCTGTTAGATGCTGTAATTTTACACTTGGTTTTACTTTATTGAGACATTGAGATCAGTTTGAATGTGTAATGGTAAAAATGGGAATTTTGTAGGATACATTTGCAATCTTCTGGCTTCAGGCTTGTATGTCTGAAAATGCTATAACTTATCAAACTAACTTCTATCCCTCAGAGATTTAATGGTCATCACATTGATGGAGAGTGCACATTCTCCCCATGTCTGCATGGATTTCGTCCGAATCCTCTGATTTCCTCCCTATGTCCAAAGATGTGTGGCTTAGATGGATTGGCCATGTTAAATTGCCCATAGTGTCCAGGGATGTGCAGGATATTTGGATTAGCCATGGGAAATGCAGAATTGTAGGAGAGTGGGTCTGGGTGGGATGGTCTTCAGATGGTCGGTATATTCTTGATGGACTGAATGGCCTGCTTCCAGACAGTAAGGATTCTATGATTCTATTCTCAATGAAACTTTACAGTTTCCCAGCTTGCAAACCTGCTGTCAGGAGATCCGTGGTTTCTGAAATGAATGGAATTCTGCAGGTCATTATGAATTTGAAAGGGTGGAGAAGAATAAAATGTGGTTTGTTCAGGTAAATAACATCACTTATATTGTTCTATCATTCATGTATCAAGGTGAGGAGAACAATAATAACGGTGAGGAAGAAACAAGCCTTCACGACTGTTTAACACCAATTATATGTGCTGGACGACCTCTCTGAATGTGTTTGGGATGAAAAATGAAAATTGTGTCCAGGAAAATCTTATTTCATTCACTTTCAATCATCTAAGTGAATCATCTGCTGTTTCCAGAATAATAAAATAATGTTCCCCTTCAATAATAAAATAATTCTATTTTATTTCAGATCTAACTTTTAATAAGATTTACAACATCTTTTTCGTTCTAAATACATTATTAGTTAAAATATGATTGAAAGCAATTTTTGCATTGTTTAATCTGAAGCTTGTGCTTTTCCTTTTATTTCCAAATATGAGGCCACAGTAACCTGTAATTCCTCTTCCTTTGGCACGTTATGGATCCATAAGTATTTACATGAAGCGTTTTCAAATAGTCAATGTTACCTACCAGCATACTCAAGCGATGGTAAGAAAATAAAGTCATAGAATCATACAGCACAGAAACAGACCCTTCGGCCCATCTTGTCCATGCCGACCAGGTTTCCTAAGCTGAACAAGTCCCATTTGCCTGTGTATAGTCCGTATTCTTCCAAACCTTTCCTATCCGTATACCTGTCCAAATGTCTATTAAATGTTCTAACAGTACTTGCCTCTACCACTTCCTCTGGCAACTTGTTCCATTCACGCACCACCCTCTATGTGAATATGTTGCCCCTCAGGCCCCTTTTAAATCTTTCCCCTCTCACTTTGAACTTATGCCTGCTAATTATAGACTCTCTTACCCTGGGGAAAATATTTTAGCTCTTCACTTTATCTCTGCTCCTCGTGATTTTATAAACCTCTGTAAAGTTACCTCGCAGCCTCCGGAACTCCAGGGAAAATAGTCCCAGCCTATCCATAATTCTGACCTTCCATTCTAAAATGATGCGCCATTCATCTTGAATTCACTACGTAACTCAATTTTGTTGAAATGATGAAGGAAAAAACATTTTCCATGCTGACTTAACTCCAAGAGAGTGGTTAATGTGGATTAGAAAGTAGCAGTATTTTTCTAGACATTTCAAAGTTAAGGTATTCAGTAAGATTTCAGCATGAGTGACTAAATGTGACAGTCTTGTTATCCGATTCTCCCTTTGGAAGACTTGAAAGTGCAACTCACCTTTTACATTTACATAACTTTATTTGGTGTAAATCATTTTAATGTTAATAACCTATGGGAATTGGAGGATTGTGATGTTTAGATACTGGGATTTCATTTTTGGGTTTAAATCCCGTAAATCAAATTGAAAATATGAGAGTTGTGAAATGTGGCTTGGCATCTTCACTGGTTTGTGGTGGTTAAAGAAAGTTGGCACATATCAGCACTAGACAAGAAATGCAGAGACCACGCAACAGGTTGGATGAAAGTGGAAGACTATTGCCTTAGGGCTTGAAGGCATATAAAAAGGACAGAATCTTATTGCGACTTGAGCAACATGGGCTGTGGTGTACTGTGTGGCAGAATTGGTTAAGTTCTCCGATAAGGCCCATCTCAATGGTGGGAGAAATTCCCTCCATCGTTTCACAAGCAGTGAGCTGAGTTTCTCACTGGGGCAGTGGTCAATTGTCAATTAACGGCAATTATTCTTTGTTATATGCCTTGTCGATGGCCCAACTTGCCTCATTAGTATTCACTTTTCAATCTTAGTGAACTTACCAAACAAGATAGATATTGAGAAAATCTGACAATGGAGACCAGAGCAGGTACCTGGCAGAATCAGCTCACCACTTACTTCGATCAACCTCCAAGCTGTCTCTGGCCAAACTGCAGCCCAGGGCCCAATGAATGGGCACCAGCTGTATGCACACTTCCAGCACAGACATTGGCTTGTGGCATCAGGCAACCCCCAATGACTATCCTGGCGTCTCTCTGACACACTTGCAGACCAATGGGTGGGTTGGTTTAGTGCAGATCTGTACGCCTCTCCAGTAGGCCCTTATGGGGCTGGACGTGGCTGTCCATGGCATTCACCAGGCTGACCATGGAAGCAGCCAGATGGTCACATGACTTGTGGCACTGCTGCTGCTCTGGGAAAAGAAGGGCATTGCATCTCACTCAGCTGCCTCTTTCTCCTGTTTCTCCCTATTCATTTGGATGTAATCCCTGATGGCCGACACTATTGAGTACTCTGCAACCTGGGGCTGAGCAAGAGCCCTGTGTCCAGCAGCCCTCCAAATGCCAGTGGCCTGGGCTGTTTCTTCCTCGATCAGTTCCATACCTATCACAGTGAGGAGCTCAACACTTGTGCTCCCACACTCTCTACATCTAATGTTCCCACTGAGCGGTCTGTTTCTGAACCAGTGTGGGGGTTGACGGAAGTAAGCTCGTGGAAGCTTTCTCTGAGTCCTTGGTACACTCTTTCTAAGAAATGGCTTCTCAAGAAGTGGGCATTTCTTCACAAATGTCATGGGGAGGCTGGTAGTACATGCAAGACACAAGAGAGGGAGAGATGGTGTCAGAGCTAGTGATGCACAATGATAGCAATTAATGGCAGAGAGGCTGTGATATACAACATGGTACGTACTCATTTGGTGGGACAGATATTTCTGCATCTCTGGATGAGTGATCTTAGTCTTCTTCTGTGAGAGCAAGGATTTTCTCCTCACAGGGAGTGAGAAACTGAATGTCACCCTCGTCCCCCTTGCTCTGCCTTGTTAGGGGCTGTTGTCTCCTTTGGAGACAGAAAGTGGGAGAATGAGTGAGATCACAGTGGGTGGCACATTTCCCAGCTTTGGTGCATATGGGGAAATGTATTGAGGTGTTCTGAGGGATTGAAGAAGCAGCACAGAGGACATGCTGGGTTAGTGTGTGCGATGTTCTGGAGGAATGAGAACAAGTGAAGGAGAGTGTTGTATGCAATAGTGAGAGCAACAAAGCATGGTAATGAGCTTGACGGGAGGTGGTTACATTGACAGAGATCAGAATGAGTGTGGGGTAGGAGAGAGAAAGGTCTGCCACTTACCCTGAAGGAGCGGCAATGGGGATTGAACTATCTGCGTGTCTGGCAGTTTCTGCATGCCGTGGAGATGGCACTGACCTGGCTGGTGACCTTGGACCACACCCACAGGGTCTGGTGGCACTTTGTTCTCCGCCAGTCCTCTAGGACTTCTCTCCTTCACACCGGCCCATCCATCAGGACCTCCAGGTCCCTGTTAGAGAATTGTAGTAACACCTTACCTTTTTCCACCACATCCTACTTCTGTCCTTTGATGGACAGGGTAATAGCTTCAGAATGCCAGTGCTTCTGCGGGTGCACTGCAGCCTTTTCAAAATGGCATGTGTGCAAGGGATGCTGCTCCTTAGGCAGAAGTCTGCTGAGTGGTGAGTTCTTCTGGGAATGGTGTGTGGTAAGACGGGGCAGGAATCGGATGTGAGGGAAGCCAAATAGAAGAATAGGTAATTAATGCAGCAAGTTATGACCAGAAAATCCACTAGGCTTTTCAGTGAAAAATGTCTCAAAAAGTTTGACGCAACTTGAATTTAGCCAAAAACTAAGATGCAGCTCACATTGTTCAGGGAGTGGAAAAGTGCACCCAGTCAGTATGACTGATCCAGTATTCCTTGATTATGAGCTCTAGAGCAAGCATTTTTTTCCTTGGCTGCCACAAGATTCACCATTTCAAAAAAGCTGTGTTAAAAACTTGAAGTAACAGATGCCCAGTCCACTGTGTGCTGCAGTTGCAACATACTGCCAAAGGAGTCGCCAGTAATCTACAGTTTTGATTTGACATTTTTCCTCACAGATTCACAATTATTGTGAGCCTGCATCAAAGGTTTAATGCAGAAGAATGTGCCACCATTTCTGTATACAACACCAACATTGCCAGTGATAAACATTTTAGGTGGTGTACTGTAGAATATATTCACAATGCATCTTTTTAATGGGTTTCTGAATATGAAAAGCAGAGAGATTCTACCCATGAAGTTCTTGGCTAATTTAGCAGTTTCACATTGTTAATAACAAAGTCAACAGGCTGCATTTAAGAATATAATTTTAATTATTTATCATTTTTTATTTGCACAGTCGGAAGTTCCATGTTTGGCTCTAGTACGCAACAGATGTGGGTGACCCATGTCATTAATTATTAAGGGTCACTGAGTGTACGTAATGCAGGTAATGCAGTGGGAAGTTATAATGGCATTAGGGTGTATGAGTTATATGTCTAAAGTTGTGAGAAAAGACTCAGTCTAAATGAAACATTACCTCAGTTATTGTCTTGTCTTGTAAACTTTGAAGTATCTTTTCCATGGATCTAATATCCTCTCATAATGGGGAGTGAAGAATTTCACATAGCATTTCAGTTGTGACTGTGCGCTGAATTTTATGTTTATTTCAGCTAAGCCCAAGTTGTGTCAAGTTCTTTGAAGGGCTTCTCACTGGAAGGCCTGGTGTGATTTCTTGTTGTTCTTACCAAATCCACCTTTTTAACTACCTATCTACCCCATGGCATCCCTCATATCTGATTTCACTCCCAATCTTACCACACACCATTTCCAAAACAACTTGCCACCCATTGGATATCTGCCGGATGACTGGCATCCATTGTACCTATGCCATGTTCTGCACACAGGGACCTGGTTGTCTTGCTGAACAGGGTGGTGCA
The DNA here is from genome assembly GCA_024137785.1 of Ginglymostoma cirratum. Classification (NCBI taxonomy): domain Eukaryota; kingdom Metazoa; phylum Chordata; class Chondrichthyes; order Orectolobiformes; family Ginglymostomatidae; genus Ginglymostoma; species Ginglymostoma cirratum. The sequence continues at coordinate 4,801,372 of JAHRHZ010000289.1, read as the reverse complement.
GAGGTGGAGATGTGCTGTTCCCCAGGACCAGCAGTGGAGACTATAATGCCAGACCATTCAAGCTTGGTCTGAGATTGCTGCCCAAGAGTGCAGTCTCAACAATTTGCAAGAATGCACAGTAAAGTAGGAAAAAGGTCAGTGACTTCTACACTTTGCCAGGGTAAGTGCCACCAGCTCCTCTCTGATATCTCATACTCACTCTGTCTCTATTGCTTTACTGACCTGTCTCCAAGGCTCACGCTGTACGACTCTCAGTATTGCCTGCAAAATCTTCTGTCACTCATGTTCATGCGCCTCAAACCCCTAAAGCACTATACCTGGATGCCCTCTACACTGCCTACTCACTCACTCAGCATATCTCCACCTGCACCAGAAGTAATAGCTGTGCCACCCGCTTTCATCTCCCATAATAGCTGCCTTTTTCTCATTTCAGGAGGGAAACTGCCCAATTAGGCCAGAAAGCATCAAGGCATACCTAACATTCTGCTTCTTACCTCTTATGTGGTGAGCATCCAGACTTTGGCTGACCTTGGCAGGTGACTGATCATGTTCAAACCCCTGGATTGGTATCTGAGGCTGCCCTTGACATACTGTGTCAGGTTCCTTGAGTGAAGGCTTTCCTCCTTGACTTGAATGAAGCCTGCTAACAACCATGACAAGCTTTGTGACTGCACTAAATGGCAAGGCAAGACAGAGGTAATATGAGCCTGGTATCTCTGGCTGAGGGGGTAAAGTGCAAAATGTCAAGGCAATGAAATGCAATGCAAGGCAGAAGTTTTGTGAGCATCCAGATAGGCCTAGACTGAGTGAGTGCTATGACAGCAGGCAAAGAGCCCAGAAAATGTAGTCCATGAGCTGTGTGCATGTTCCTGAGTGCATAGTGTCCTTGCAGCAACATTACAATGATCATTGCCAGTGCAGCCTGAGGTGTTGAATTGAATTCCACCAGTGATGCTCAGTGGCAGCAGTTTGTACCGTCTACAAGATGCACTGCAGAAATTCACCAAAGATCCTCAGACAGCACCTTCCAAGTTCACAATCATTTCCATCTAGAAGGAAAAGGACAGCAGATACATGGGAACACCACCATCTTCAAGATCCCCTCCAAGCCACTCATCATCCTCTCTTGGAAATATATTGCCATTCTGTCAACGTCACTGGGTCAAAATGCTGGAATTCCCTCCCTAATGGCACAACGGCCCACAACAGGTGAACTGCAGCAGTTCAAGAAGGCCGCTCACCACCATCTTCTCAAGGGCAACTAGGGTCCTGCAATGAATGCTGGCCAGCCAGTGACGTCCACATCCTACAAAAATGAATAAGAAAACTGAAAAAGTGTATGTAAATGGATCAGAGGTATGCCAGCCTCCAAGAACCTTCATGCACATGCCATGTCCATGAAGATGGGCTGCATGCAGTCGATTCCCATGGGCAATACCCTGAAATGGTTGTGCCCAGTGTCCAAGATGTAGGTTCTTCAGAGCAAGTGTTGCGAGCTGAATCTGCAGCTGCTCATTTTGATTTCAAGTTAGAAGCTTACAATATTTAGCAGGCTCAGTGTATTTGCTTAAGTAGGAAGCTGAATATTAATGAGGCGAGTTGGGACGTCAATAAGACCTTTAACAAGCAATAATCCCCCTCTAATTGGCAACCCAACTCACTGCTTGGTAGATATATCAAAGATTCTTCCAGTGTTGAGATTAGCCTTGCTAGACTTCTCTCCGGATTCTGCCACAACTCTCACCAAAGCCCAAATTACTCAGGCCCCTATAAGGTACCACCATACGTGTTAAATAAATTCAATACCACTTCCTTGATTATACTTTCATTGGCTTGATGGTTAAAGCCCAGGACCCTATTTGATTATTTTCTCCCCTTTTCTTTATGAGTTTCCAATTTGAAAGGCTGTTTCCCTGCACATATGGACCTTAGTTTTCATCACTATTGCTTTCCATTTAGGGCATATTTCCTTTTATTGTTTGCTTTTCCAAGATATACTACACTAGTTTCCCATTTCTCTGCATGGAACTACATCTGTCACAAAACACGTTATTCCATTAACCCACATCCTCCTGTAGTCTTTTACGGTCTTCCCCAGTTTATCCTATTATCTAAATTGAGATCATGAACAAACTGTCCTCACATCCAACTAATTTATAAAACTGTGAAAAAGCAACCACAAGAAATATTTTATTTGTGCTCTTTGCTTCTGACTCCTATCCACCCCTTTACATGTATGTTGTTATTCATGGTAAAATTATGCCGCTGCTGGGATAGTTGTTTGTCACAGAATATTTTATGATATACATAGAAAATGCAATATTCTAGGTAAATACAATTTTGGATTAAATGTACATATTCTGAACTCTATCTGTACATCCCACTATTACCAGTGTTTATCTCTTAAACCATTTAATGAGATGGCAGCCAATACGCTCACTAAAATTGTCCTATTATTGCAATGATTAACCATCAACTTCCAATTAAATTTTGACTTTCAAAGTGAGCCTACTTTATAATTACCTAATAGACTGTTCTGTGCAGTAAACCAATTAACAGACAAAAGAGAATGCTTCACGTTTATTAAATACCTTCTGGCACCTTTGCCTTTTGGTTTCTCCCTTTGAGATCATCTGTGAAAGAGTGTCATTTGATAAACGATGTGAGAGACTTTTAACACAGTCCACCTATTTTCTTGCTGAAAATCAGGTGACTAAAATTTGTAATGGGGATGGGTGATGATGGGTTCCTTGGCTGTTCCATTTATGCCTGTGGCTTGTCACATGGAAGAAATAAGGAGATGGGATTGTATATTGGACAGAACTCTCCCTGGCTGAATTCAGGATGTTTTATTACATAATTCAGGGATCCACGCCTACTATGGAATCCTGATTCAAAATGCTGGAAGAAATGGGTGGAGCTTGGGTCCAAAACGAATAACAAGTTTTTTTTAGCAATTAAAATTGATCTTAGTGTTTGTCCCAGCTCCACAATATCACTGTGGATTTTTGGGGACCTTGTCTTGATGCTCCCTGCTCCCCAAATTACTTTGTTTCCTCCTACGCTTGTATTACTGGCCAGAATGCCAACTTGACAGTGGGAATTCATCAGGATTTGCCCGACAAGTTCGATCAGGATGCCCATTTGGTGCTTACAGCTCAATCCTTCCATAGAAATGAGCCCAATACAGAATTTTGCTTGATTATTTTATACCATCTTTCAACTTTTCAAAAGTCTGGAAATGGCTGTGGCCTCTGAATGCAATTTGAAGAATATAGCACTTGACTAAAAATGCTGTAATCTGGATCATCCTGGGTTAACTCTCTGAAGCTATGTGGCTAAACAGAATTCAAATAGTTCATCATACATAACATTTCAATTCCACTTTAATCGTTTTACAATGACAAAAATTACGAATTGCAATAGCTATGAATCCCTCTTTGAAAACAACCTAATTGTTGAGTTAATACGGAAATCAAGCCTGTAGTTAAACTGGAGTTTAAAGAGTCCTCTTTGAAAATGACCTAATTGGTGTGTTAATACAGGAATCAAGGTTGTAGTTAAACTGGAATTTAAAGAGGAGTGACTGAGACCAGCAGTTCCAGCATACATATAGTGAACAGCTATGCCAGTGGTCTCCAGTCTTTTTAAACATGAGATCATGTTTTGAATTGAAGTGCAACACAGGACTTTTCCTTTAGAAAATGCAAAATAAAGAGTTTATTTTTAGTGCTATTTAAGTCTAAAGCCAAGTATACGTAATAATTCATTTTGTCTGCTCCTCACCAATTCTCAGTGTGACACATAACTGCACATTGTCTGCCAATGCCTGGAAGTTTGGTTGTAGTTTGAGAATGATAGTTGTATACAGTCAATCAATGGCTGTGAGGCGGGTGTGATACATGGAGTTGATTATTTTCATTTGGGAGAACTCTGTCCTACAGAGCTACATGAAGCCAATGTAAGCTTTCACTTTAAAAACACAGGATGATAGAAGAGGGTATTTTTTTCTAAGTGTTTCTGAGTTTCCAAAGAATCACTGTCCCTTTATCCAAGTTTCAGCTCAGTATCACTTTGCTTGGAAATTACCTCCATATTAACTCGACTGCTTTGTAAATATGCCAACTCTCAGTCCTATCGCTGAAATTCACTGTTCAACTCATTCATTTTTTAAAAAAATCATTTGTGTGTTGTGGAGTTTGCTGGCTAGGCCAGCATTTATTATCCATCCCTAATTGCCCAGAGGGCAGTCAAGAGTCAACCATATTTCTGTGGGTTTGGAGTTGCATGTAGGCTGAACCAGTGGATCAAATGGACTTTTATGACAATTGATGATAAGTTACATGGTCGCCATTAAGCTGGGGTTTTATCCCAGACTTTTATTGGATTCAATAGTGAGAATAGTGAGATTTGAATCATGTCCTTAGAGCATTAACCTAGGGTTCTGGATTACTAGTCCAGTGATGTCACCACTAAGCCACTGCACTTCCCACAGTTTTGATGTTACACTTGTAAGGAACTCAAACTCTAGCAACCACGCATTGCCTGACAGCTTACTGCACACTTCATTTCTCAATTTCAGAAAAGTAATGATTTCAGGCATCAAATCTAATTATCTGTGCAAGACCTTCCCTTGACTTAACCACCTCACATCAGCATTGAGAATTAGGTCACCATAGGCTGCATCAAGATAATAGAATAAGGATTTAATGGCACGGTGGCTGAGTGGTTAGCACTGCTGCCTCACAGCGCCAGGAACCTGGGTTTGATTCCAGCCTTGGGTGACTGTCTGCGTGGAGTCTGCACATTCTCCCATGACTGTGTGGATTTCCTCTGGGTGCTCCGGTCTCCTCCCACAGTCCAAAGATGTGCAGGCTAGGTGGATTGGCCATGCTAAATTGCCCATAGTGTTCAGGCATGTGTAGATTAGGTGGCTTATAGGGAAATAGGTCTGAGTGCGATGTCTGAGGGTCGGTGTGGACTTGCTGGGCCAAAGGGCCTGTTTCCACACTGTAGGGATTGTGTGATTCTCTGAAGTGGTGCTGAAAGGCTCTTGCTTGAATTGAGTTTGTATTTTTAACAATAACTTTCATTGCATGAGAAAATTCCATTGCTTGACTCACTGATGTTTGCTGGTGAATTATACAGTGTAATTGACAAAAGAGTGGAAATCAATATTGTTTCTGCAAAAGCACAATGATGCCCGCATTTTCACCAAGCATGGTTGGTGCACCATTGGTTGTGATGGAAACCAGTTTCTTGATTGGAATAGTATAGTTGTCAAGCATACTATAGTTCGATGTAGATTTCCTCACACCTTGTTCACTGTTTTAGGAACAAAAGGTTGAGAATATAGTGTTTAGTTGTTGTGTCCTTAAAAATCATGTGCACAAAAATAGTCAGAGGGCTGTATCGGCCATTTCAAATTATTGAACTGCAGTGAGAAATATTTGCATTCCTTCAGGTCCTGCTGTAGTTGCTGAAAGACGTTGTCGGAGAAAGATTCCACTGGTTTTACTACTGTGGAAGCACCAAGTGACATGCGCTGGATTGCCTTTAGTATTACTTCATTGTTCTTCAAGTCTTTATATATTGAGTAAATGGCCACAGTCATTACTGCTTGAATTACTTCAGCATCTGTGAATGATTTCTCCAATTTTGCCAGAAGTTGACAAACTCTAAATGATGCTTCAGTTCAGGTCTTACCTTTTGCTGGTGGTTTAGAAAATAATGACTGTAAAGCTTTCAAATTAACCTTCAATTCATCGATTTTTCTTGTCCAAGGGATGCTATCCAAGGGACAACTACCCTTCAATTTACTATGCATTGTTATGTGATGTTATTCAAATTCCCCTTTTTACTTAACAATGCCTTTTGGTGACATAGAAAAACTGTCATCTTTTACAGTTGTGAATTGAAATTAATTTTCCCATTTCACGTGGAAGTTGTGCATTTTTGGTTTCTATTTAGATGGCCCAGTTTCATCACCCAATTACTGCTTCACTGTATAGTGACCCTGCCACCAGTCACAGCCAGGTAGCCCTTGTTTCTGTGCCTTTGGAACATCCAGAATATTGCTGGCTGTTTTCAACTGTGCAGGCTCAGGAGGTCACTTCTGTGGTCATGATCTGTCTCCGTGGTCTCTGGACAGGTTGCATTGCTTAAATATTAGATGTGGACCATGGGCAACATGTCATTTCCCAAAATTTTTCTTGGCCCTGCATGGACCAATTAGATAAGCAGCTGCAGAAAAATACTGTACATGTTCAGAGAGTGGGCAGAGGGGCAGGACTAGCTGAGTTGCTCTTGCAAAGAGTCTGCATGGACATGATGGGCTGAAGTGCCTCTTATGTATCGAGTACTGTATTATCCTGGTTTCAATTCCTAGTATATTTCTTATTAATTTGTTTGCATTGCCACCACAAAACTAAAATTACCCTACAATGATAGTCCCCCGGACGAATCTGAAACATGGTACAACAAGCTTGCAAAACATGTTAAAAGCATGCAGTTTCTCTAGCCATATGGCTTCTGGAAGAGGACATCGTATCGTGGCATGATTATGGAAGTGTGCACAGTGAGGGAATGTGGGCGGGCAATATAGTCAACTGTCAGAGACCCTGCGATTGACCAGTCCATCAGGATCTATGTGTTGGAGACGCAGATCTAGGCCTAAATTATATGGTGGATGGGGCCTGGTCATGCATAGCAAACTATCTGCCTGGAGGAGCTCTACATGTTTGAATACATTCTTAAAACAGAGATGGGCAGTAATTGCATTCTCAACATTTAAAAATCTGGAACTGTCAGATTTTTTTGACCGTGTTTTATGTTGGCAACTTTTTGAGAATGTTTTATGTTGATTTTAAGCCATGATTCATATGATGGGAAGCCTAAGTGGTTTGAGGCAGTTCCTGGAGGTGATCTTTTACTACAAGGGTTCAGTGGCTTCAAGTTACACAAAAAATACACAAGATGCAGTTTTCAGAAAGCTTGCACTGCGCATTAGTCAGCAAACTGAGACAACTCTTTCGCCACAGAAATCTCTTCCTCATTACATGCTGGTGACTGATTTTCTCATGAGCAACTACATACATCATTTAGACACTGATTCTTTCAGAAAAAGCTGTCCCCATATTTTCACAAGCCTCCCTTGCGTGGAGGTGAGGAGTTTTTTATGCAAAGCATAAGGAAGGCCATTTGATCCAACATAGTTCACTTGTCCAAAGAGTTCTGTGCTCCCCATTTGAAATGAATTGATGAAATTACACTAGTTGTGTAACTGATTCCAGGTTTCTGCTACACATCTCTGTTGAAAAGTGCTTTGCAAGTGTCGAGTGCTTGTTGCTTGAACATCTGATATCGGTCAGAAAATTTACTTTGGACTCAATTTAAAGTCTCAGTTTATGTCCTGTTGATGTATTTTTCAGTAAATTTAGTATACTGGACAATTCTTTTCTTTACCATTTGTTTTTGTAGAACTCTCTAGGCGTCTCAAATGTCTGCTTTCTAGGTCGAAAAACCCAAGTCTCATTTTTCCTCACACCTCAAATTCTTTGCAATTGGAATCATCCTTTTGGCTCTTCTCTGTGAAGAGAGAAACAGAGTATTCAGAAGAAGAACTATATCAGTCTTGAAATGTTAACTTGGTTTCCTTCTCCACAGATACTGCCAGACTTGCTGAGATCCTCAAGCATTTTCTCTTTTTGTTTACGATTTCCAGCATCTGTAGTATATTGCTTTTATTTTCTGCACTATCCTCAACACTTGCGTACCTTCCTTGCTCTGGTTACTAGACACAGTACTCAGTATGGTTTGACCAGAACACTGTAGGATCAGAAATTTATCTAACTGCATTTGACTGTGTTTACTATGTTTTCAGCTGTGCATTGCATCGTATTGAACATTAAGTTTGTTGACAGTCCTGGGATTTTTTCAGTTTGTTCTCAGCTACTTTAGTAGAATTCATGAAGTGTCATCGTTCTCATTTTTATTCCGGTGTCAATTATTTATTCGTGAATAAATTAAGTTGTATCTGCCATCGTTTAGCCACTCGCATGTGTTCTAGCTCGCTCTGAATTTAATAATTTGTTTCCACCTCATTCACCATCCTGTATTTCACTAATTTAGTATCATCTGTGGATCTAGCCGATGTGCATTGTTTCAGAATACACTTCATAGATAAGAATCGTGGTTGCAAAGAGAGGCTCCGAGCATTCCAATCAGTGCTCTATTCTGTCTCTACACCCTCCACCTTATCTTTGGCCCCAGACACCCGACCGTAACGCTGCTAAAGTAGCATACATTGATTTCTTCTCTTAAGCCAATTTCTTATCCATACCTGGAGATAGCAAGAACTGCAGATGCTGAAGTCAGAGATAACACAGTATAGAGCTGTTTTTTCTCTGAATTCCCACTGCTTTGAGCTCAATCAGTAACTCTTTTGTGTGAAACTTCTAAAAATTCTGTTAGAAGGCTAAGCGCACAATGTTATAGAGTATTGTACTGAATATTTTCTGAGAATATACTTTCAATCAATAGCCTGATACATTAATTTGCAAATTTTCTGATGTGGCAGACAGTCATGTTGTTTCAAATTCTGTGCTGGACAATGTCCACAGCCAAGTTTTTGTATTTGAATTCATGTGTAAATGATAGACATTTTTGTTAAGGCATAGAACAAAATTATTTACCAAGCACTAGTTTTTAAAGCAATCTTTTAAACAAATATTTCAAGAATTTGTGCTCGCTATGGAATAGGATGTGGAACTTATATAACAGAAATGATGACATATAGATCAGATTAATTCAGCCCAACTTTGACCCTGGCAATTAGGTGGCCCATGTTGGTTATGTTATGTTAATAGATCTAATTACTTTTCTTTTTTGAATGGAATACACAAGATTACATGAAACCTAACAACGTACCAACAAAGAATATTTGGCTTCTCAAACTTGCTCTGCCATTGAACAAGATCATGGCTGATCTGTTTGTGTTTAGCATTCCCCATGCCCTTCTACCCCAAATAACTCTTGACTCCCCCCTTGTCTAACAAGAATCCATCCATTTCTGTTTAACAGTACTCTATAATCCCATGAACACTATCTTCTCAGGCTGAGACTTTTAAAGTCTCACAACCCATTGAGAGAAAAAATTCTCATCTCTTTCCTGAAAGTGTGACCGTCAATTTTAAAACAGTGCCCCCTAGTTCTAGACTGATCCAGAAGAGGAAATATAATTTCCATGTCCACCTTGTCCAGATCTTATACACTTCAATCAAGTGACCACTCTCCCTCTTCTAAATTCTGCGGAAACAAAACCAGGGTGGTCAACATATCATCATAAGATAACCTTTACTTTCCATGAATCTATCTGGTAAACCTCTTCTGAACCACCTCCAAAGCATTTGCGTCCTTCCTTAAATAAGGAGACCAAAATTGCACACAGTATTTGAAATGTGATTTTACCAATGTTCAATGTAACTAAGACATAACATTCTTATTTTTATGTTTGATTCCTCTTGTAGTAAAGGATAGCATCTACTAGCATTCTTAATCACATGCTATATCTGCATACAACGTTTTTGTAACTTGTGCACTAGAATGCCTCAATCACACTGCACCAGAGTTCTACAGTTGTTCTCCATTTAAGTAATAAACTGTTTCATTTCTGTTCCTGACGAAGTAACCAACTTCACATTTTCCCTCACTATATTCCCTCTGGCAGATTTTTGCTCACTCACTCAATCTAGCAACTACTCAACTTCCTTATGTCTCCTTATGTCTTCTTCACAACGTATTTTTCTACCTATCTCAAGTGACGTCAGTGAATTTAGTTACCATTCCTTCACTCCCCTCATCTGTGTCATTGATGTAAATTGTAGAATGTTAGGACCCAGCACATCTACATTCTGCCAATTGGACAAAGAGCCATTTATGCATAATCTATGCTTTCTGCTTGCCAGCCAGCCAATCTCCTAGCCTTGAAAATATGTTAGTCCCTATACCATGAGGTTTCTTTTCTGGAATAACCTTTGATGTAGCACCTTTGTCAAATGCCTTCTGGAAATCTAATTAAAATATGTCTGGAGGCTGCCCTTTATCCACAGTCCAAGGGTACTCCATCAAAGAATCACAATAAGTTGATTAAACATGATTTTCCTTTTATGAAACTATGCTGACTCTTGCCAATTACCTTAAATTTTTCTAAGTGTGTAACAATAACATCTTTAATTATTGATTCTAACAGCTTTCCTACGACAGATATCAAGCTATTGTTTCCTGTTTTCTGCCTCTCTCTGCATTGAGCAAGGGTTCTACATTTGCTGTTTTCCAGTCCAATGTGATGTTTCCCGAATCTAGGGAATTATGTAAAATTAACACCAGTACATGTACAACCTGTTTTAAGACCTTATGATGAAGTCTGTCTGCACCCACAACTCCATCAGTTTGCTTTGTACTCTTAAGTTCCTCTCTGCCTTCCAACCCCAGTTTCCTTACTTCCTTTTTCCTTTAAAATACTTGCAGAAGCTCTTGCTATCAAATTTTACATTCTTAGCAAGCTTCCTGTCATATAATTTAATTCATTTTTCCTGAATAACCTCATTCTGTGCTCTTCTTTTTATTCAAACTATTCATCTGAATTGCCACTTTTCTTTGCACTGTTCAATGCTTTTCAGTGCTTTCTCTAATTTCTTTAGTTAATCATGGATGGTGGGTCCTCCTTTCAGAATCTTTCTCTATAGCTGGCATATACTTATGCTAAATTTTCTGAAATATCTGCTGAAATGTCTGCCAGTCTGTATGTATTGATTTATCCACTCTAGCTGAATGTAAGACCAGCCTTATGTAGGAATAGAATTAGGGCATTCAGCCTGTTGAGTCTGCTCCATTGTTTGATTATGGCTGAAATGGTTCTCAATCCCATTCTCCTACCTTCTCCCTGTTACCCTTGATCTCCGTAATAAGACCATAGCCTGTATGTGTGTTCATTTCAGCTGGCTCACCTATCATGCCCACATAGTTGCCCTTATTTACTTTTGAAGTACGAATCTTATTTCCAATCTTCTCTTGTTCAAACTGGATATAAAATTAAATCATTCGTGGTCAATGCTACTTGCTTAACACTGATGACGTTGTTTAATCCTGTCACATTACATAATGCCAAATCTAACAGAATCTGATGTCTGATTAGTTCCAAAACTTGCCACACTAAGAAACTACCTTAAGAGCGTTCTGTGGACTCCTCATCCAGGCTACTGAAACCAGTCTGATAATTCTATTTTGCATGTAGATTAAATTCACCCATCTTTATCAAAAACAGCCAATATTTCTTCTTCTACACTTTGCCCCACATTGTGATTTCTGTCAGGGGCCTGTAGACCACGATCACTAGTGAATTCTTTCCCCTATTATTCCTTATCTGCACCCACTCCAATGTTACGCCCTGACCATCTGAACCTATTCATAACTATTGCGTAAATGCCCTCTTTGATTAACAGTGCTATTATTCTACTTTTACCCAGCCTCCTATTTTTCTTCAATGTCATGTAGCCCTTGATATTCAGTCCTTTCCACCCTGATGCCATGTCTCTGTAATAGCAATCATGTCATTTTTATTTACTTCAATGTGTGGTATCAATTCATTTATTTTGTTATGAACGCTAAGTGCATTCGGATGCAGTGCCATTGTTTTGTTCCTTTGCTTGTCTTTGTAACATTTAGTCTTGACTGTTGATGTATTTCTAGCCCTTGTCATTTGTTGATGGTAATACTTTAGCATGGACAATGGATCGGTTAATGAACAGTAACTCGAGGGTCAGGATAAGTGGGTCACTGTCAGTTTTCAAATGGTGATAGTGGAGTGCCACAAATCCAAGTGCCAGGAACCCAACTATTTACAATTTACATTCATGATTTGAATGATGAGACCAATTTTACAGCAGCCAAACATAAGCAGGTAAACAAGTTATGAGGGGAACACAAAGCTTGTGCAAGGAGATATGTTCAGTAAACAAACAAAGGTTTATCAGATGGAGTAAAATGTGGGAAATGTGAGGCTGTCCTTGATGGTGGGGAGAACAGAAAAGAAAAATATTGTTTAAATTGAGAAAGACTGAAGAAGGCTGTGGTGCAGAGGAACCCGAGTATCCTTTTAAGTGAATTATAGAAAGTTAGCATGCAGCTACAGAAAGTAATTAGAAACGTAAATATGGTGTCAACCATTATTGCAAGGGGGTTGGATTAATAAAAAAGGAGTGTTGTTGCAATTGCAGCATTGGCAAGCTGACACTTTGAGTACTGTGTACAGCTCTGGCCTCCATATTTAAGAAAACAGATACTTGTACTGGGGGCAGTTCGGAGAAGGTTTATCAGGCTGATTCTTGGAATGAAAGGGTCATCTCATGAGGGTTATCTTGAGTAGATTGGGCCTATACTCATTGGAGTTTAGAAGACTGACAGCTAACCTTACTGAAACATATGTGATTCTTCTTGACAGGGTAGGCACTGATAGGTAATTGCCCCCTATGGCAAGATCTACAACTAGGCAGCATAGTTTAAAGTCAAGGGATCTCCAATTTAAATGGAAATGAGGGGAATTTTTTTTCTTTCGGATGGTTGTTAATCTTTGGAATTCTCTTCCCTGGAGAGCAGTGGAGATTGGGTATTTAAAATAAAGAAGGCTGAGATAGACAGATTATCAATCTAGAAGAGAATCACAGTTATGATGGCAGATAAAACAACAGAATTAAGGTCACAATTAGATCAATTATGATCTTTTTGAATGGGAGAGCAGGTTCAAACAGCCAATAGCCTATTCCTGCACCTATTTCTTATGTTCTTCCTTTTTTCTTTGTTCTTCCTTTGTTACTTGGTGTTCATAAAATCTTTGGGCAAGGCAGATCCTCCAGTAATCTTGGGCAAGAACTGCACCTGACTGAATTTCTTATCGCACAAAATAGAACATTTAGTAAAGGTTTATGGTCATCTTAAGACGAACAATATTGTTACCTTGGAGTGAAACTGTTTTCCTATTCATAGCATCGGTGTCGCTGAATTAGACTGTCAGTTAAGACTAAAACATGGACTGCTTTGCGCTGCCAATCTTGGGCAGTTTATTTCACTAGAGATTGTTACAACTGGCAAGAAGAGAATATTTTTCCATCAGTTTGAACCATATGAAGACCATTTGGAAAATTGCTTTTTGTAGCCTTGTGTTTTACACTTGTGATACACTTCCATTTCCACATTAAAGTGTAAAATTGGCACAATATGCCCCAATTTCAAAGTAAGTTAAACATGTAAGAGTACTAAATTGTTTAACAACTATACAATACAATTATCTGACATTGGTTCTAATTTTACTGCTTACACACAATCCTCAGATTTTGAGATTTCAGAATATCTTGGTGAAAGTTTAGGCAGAATCAAATTTTCTCATTGAAAATATTCTGAAATCTTAAAATTCATGAAATTGTACCAACATTGAAGTATTGACCATCGCTATCAGTGTTAACATTTGTGTGTGATATTCTAAGACCCTGTCAGCATGTTCGGTTGAGTACTATAGTTCCCGTGTACTACTATTGGAAGAAAAGTGGATTTTTTCCTAAGTGTCTTGGTTAGCATTCTTTCTAAATTAATTACACCAAACTGGATTATTTACATTTTTGCTACTTTGGGATCTTTCTGCTTTTGCCTACATGTTGGGCACTGCCCTTGATTTGACCAAGGTTGCATTTTGGATCTCTGTACTGCGATTGGGAAAATTGCATGGGACCTGGAACCTCCAAGTCTCTGTTCATTTTTCCTACATTGACATTTTCCAGCAGGGGATGGCTGTAGCCAGATGGTCTGCCCATCCACATGATATCAAAGAAGGCAGGAATTTTCCTCAGTTTACTTTCAAGACCCAAGAAGAATTCATGTCAACTGCTCAAGCCTTTTGCAAGGCTTGGAAGCTCTTTTGACAAAATAGACCAGACAGTTTGCAACATTGGAGCTGAAGAAATTTTCGATTTCCTTCTGCAGGAGAATGTACATGGAGTAATTGTCACCATTACTGGTGAAGTAGGAGAAATGCTGCTGAGGTGCCCTTGCAGATAACAAGGCAAATCACAACCTAGAAAATGGTTCACACTGCAATTGAAGATGGGAGAGAAGTCTTTCATTTTGGGTGCACTTAGGTCCTACTCGACTGCACTGCTGCTAGGACACAAGGACCGTGAGATAATCGTTCCCATTGTGTTGAAAAAAGTTTAAAATGTTTGGGAAATGTGAAAAATTACTTTTTACAAATGGAAATAAAATGCCTCTGTACCTCTCTTGCCTCCTTTTCGAACTTATGACTTTGACTCAGCTGCCCTAATATCTCTTTATGTGGTTTTGTGTCAAATTTTGATTGTAACATCTTGTAGTTTGAGATTTTTGATTTATTATTGGTGCTTTGTAAATGCAACTTGTTGCTGATTGTATTTAGGTGGTTCATCTGTGAACAATTTAGTTTATGCTAAAGTCCGGTTCTTAGGAGGGCATGATGTTCAATAAAGCATTGAAATCAATGATTTTCATAAATGGTAAATGTCACAACAGTACATGGCACATACATAGTGCACACTTTTACGCCAGGAAGTAATTTTTTTTCTTTAATATTGTGGATAAGTAAAGATTAGATTCACAATTAATAAAGAGGTATGTAGCAAGTATTACAAAAAATAAGCAAATTAACGAAGAATGGAATGCAAATGATGGGACGTTACAGAATCATGTCAGCCACATTGTTTTAATTCAATCTCCCTCGATCTTTATGGCACTTCTAATGAAAGTACAACTTCTCATTACTTCTGCTGAATTTTAACAATTCACTGACTGGAAGGGGGTTTTCAGATGGGCGATGCCTGGTAAATCCTGATAAGCATAACCTGATAAAGGGCTGGGAATAGTCATACTGAACAAATGAGATTGCATCAACAAAATACGCATTGTGCTCAATAATGGTTCCAAGTTCACATCTACAAAACCTGCCACTATCATGGCCAAACAGCCACACCTGAAGACAATTTGTGGAGACACTTGCTGGATTTGCCTGGTGACTTATATCATAGGATTCATCCTTACGGCTCATTGTGTCTCTACCATATTTTATCCGTAACTGGCTCTGCATAGCATAAATTAGCCAGATGGTTCTGTGAGCTCTTATGATTCGTTCTTACACACACTGTGAAGGATTCCTTTATTGTCACAAAGACCACATGAGACCTACATATCAATAGCAAGAGCATGTCCATGTTCTGTTTTGACATTTCTGGCTTATTTACCAACGTATCACTTAAAGAAGCTGTTGACATCTGTAATCATATGCAATCATAGCATATCATGGAAGGGTCTAGGCCCGAAACATCAGCTTTCCTGCTCCTGTGATGTGGCTTGGCCTGCTGTGTTCATCCAGCTCTACACCTTGTTATATCATGGAAGTCTAGATGTGCTCATTTGTCTGAATCTCTGTTCATTTAACTCATGAATTTAGCACTGATGCTGTTGAGTTCAGTTTCAGTAGTGCCAGGTAGATTCCAAATAGATGGCATTACAGTTGGATGTCCTGTATGCCGATAGAACTAGAGAATCCCTACATTCAGCCATTCAGCCCATCAAGTCTGCAGTGACCCTCTGAAGAGCATCTCACTCAGGTGAACCCCATCCCCGTAACCCTGCATTTACCATGGCTAATCCACCCAATTTGCACATCCCGGGACACTATGGAAAATTTTAACATGGCCAATCCACCGATCTTGCACATCTTTGGACTGTGAGAGGAAACCCATGCAGGCACTGGGAGAATGTGCAAACCCCACACAGACAGTTGCCCAAGGCTGGAATTGAGCCCAGGTCCCTAGCACTGTGAAGCAGCAGCTCTAGCTTGGCCTTTGCTAACATTTTTGTTAGGTACCATGAAAAGCATACCTTTGATTGAATGAACACTAACTTATCACATCTTGCATATTTCAGATATATATGACACTGCTTAATAAACTCCGTTCTGCACTCATATTTACCATTGAAAGGAGCAATTCAGAAGTTCCCTTTCCTCAGTGTATTAATTGAGATGTCTGCCAATGGGTTCTGTACTATCTACCAGCACATTGGAATTCCTATACTCTTACGTGTCTTATTAACAACCCTGTGAAGATGGTCCCTGCCATCTGCTCGCTGAGTAAGCTTGGTGCTGTGATAGTGCACATCAAAGAGATCCTGCTGTGTATATATGGCTGTATATTGCAAATACCCATGAGAGAGCCTATATTCAATTTTGGCCCTAAATAGTCCCCAGTCTACCCAGGGAGGGGAAAGTATCTCAAGAATTTGAACAAGCGAAGCCAGTTGTCAAAAGCTGCTACTGCAGTAAATCCATGAGAGGTTTTCTCTACTAACAGGATGCTGCTGTCAAGATGAACAGATGTTTTGCCTACCATACAAATGAGTAATGTGATACAAGTATTAGTGCTGGTGTATTGCCAGGTATGTACCCTTCCCTCCCAATTACTGGCAGATTGTATCAGGCAACTCATCCCATCGACTATTCATATGGGCGAAAGGCTGATCGTACTAAACTATCCCCTGCTTGCAAGCCTCAGAAAAGCATATTGATCATTCGATATTATTCTACTTTTGGAAATCATTTACTGAATAGTCAGGCTATGCTAAGAGTTACACAGGAAACCAATTTGAGAATATTAGTCAGATCGTAGTATAGTACATTTGAATGTAATAGAAACGATATAAACAAACACACAAGACACTGTTTTATGTCGGCAAAAGGAACTTGGACATACATCATACCATTTTCATGAAGGAAAAGGGTTGTAGAGAGTGCCAATCTCTGCGCCATTCCCATGGCAATATCCAGACTCTGCTTGACTGATCTGAAAACTAAGATTACAGATAAAGGATCATGCTGCATTTCTATGCAATGAGAGCCTATCCAATCATCATCCTCTTCTCATGCTGTATCAATTGGTACCCATTGTTTCAAGCCTCCTTCTTGTCTCACAAACCTCATAAGTGCAAGAAAAAAACTCGCTTTTCTTCGTTTTTTTTAGCAAAGTTTAAGTTTTGTACTATCAAGCAATCCTTGGGTTTGAACTCAGTGATTTTCAATTAGATTAATCCTTTTGTGCAAGTAGGAACTCCTGGCTTCTGCAGAATTGCTGTGTTGGACCAAGTGTGTCAGTACCTAAAATAGGTAAACAATGAATTAAATATTTTAAACCCAGTTTGCACTTCAGTAGAATTTAATCAGGGACTGATTCATGACCTAGAAATTTAGCTGTATATGTCCTCCAGATTTGAAAGTTAGGATGCTTCTGCATGCATCTGACGAGAAGTCCTTGACTAATATTAGATGAGAAAAATAGAGTCATCTTTTACCCAATCCCTGAATTTATCATTGGGCACTTTGCAGGGTGAATGATGAGCCTGGTGCTATTTCTGACTCTATTCAATGAATCTGTTATTTTGGTAAGGCCTCTAAGTGGGCTTACTTAACTGAACATGGAGCTGAAAGGAGTACTTCTACTGTTTGCATCTACTCCTGACTTTCTGTGCAAATGAGGTCCTGAGCTTTTCAGTTCATACAATAAACTTCTATAAAGTCACATCTCAATCTCCAACACTCCAGTGAAAAAAGTCCCAGTCTATCCAGCCTTTCTTTATAATTCAAACCTTCCATACCTGGTAACATCCCAGCCAATCTCTTCTGAACCCTCTCCAGCTTAATAATATCCTTCCTTTAACTGGGCGCCCAGGACAGGACGCAGTATTCCAGAAGAGGCCTAACCAATGTCCGATATTCAAAGGACTGAGCACAGACCAAGCATCTTTCACAAAGGAGTCACTCATTTCTAAGTTATTGCTTTGTATGGGTATTTATAAGGAATGTAATCAGAATCAGACATCTTTTCAAGGATAGATTCAGTGCAAAAATTTAATCATAAATTGAATGTGATGTTATGACTTTTAATTTCTTCAATCTTCCCAAATTGCAAAAGGAAAACATGTTTTCATGCAATTTGGATAATCATTTAAAAATATATTCAACTTACGTTTAAAATCCTAATACTGAAAGAAATTGTGGAATGGAATGTTTAACATCTCTAACAAGTAGACATGAAAAATGGTTTATTGGTTATCAGTGTAGAATAGCGCACATTACTTCTGTTTTCTATAAAGTACACATATCCCTTATATTTAGAAAAAACTTAGCAAGTGAAGTGATTTTCTGCGTTACCATTCACTCTAATATCTTTCAGTTTTATTTTTGTTACAACTAGTTCTTGGCATGTGTCATAGTCATTGTCAAGTCCTGGTACTGATGGCAGATGCTGAAGAGTCTTCTTAGGTGTATGAGATGAATATTTGCAATCAGGAGTTAGAAACACTGGTTCCAGACACGATGGTGCAACATGATAGTGTTATAGACTAGAGGGACCTAGGAGTTCAGGTACATAATTCTTTGAAGTTTGCATCACATATAGACATGGTGGTTAAAAAGGCATTTAGCATGCTTGCCTTCATTGCTCAGTCCTTTGAATATCGGACATTGGTTAGGCCTCTTCTGGAATACTGCGTCCAGTCCTGGGCGCCCAGTTAAAGGAAGGATATTATTAAGCTGAAGAGGGTTCAGAAGAGATTGGCTGGGATGTTACCAGGTATGGAAGGTTTGAATTATAAAGAAAGGCTGGGTAGACTGGGACTTTTTCCACTGGAGTGTTGGAGATTGAGATGTGACTTTATAGAAGTTTATAAAATAATGAGGGGTATAGGTAGAGTTGATGGTAGCTATCTTTTCCCTAGGATGAGGGATTGATTTCAAGAATAAGGAGCACATTTTTAAGGTGAGAGGAGAGAGATTTAAAAAATACATGAGGGGGCAAATGTTTTACACAGTGGGTGGTTTGGGTGTGGAATGAACTTCCTGAGGAAGTGGTGGATGTGGGTATCATTACAATGTTTATAAGACATTTGGATACGTACATGAATAGGAAAGGTTTGGAGGAAAATGGGCCAGGAGCAGGCAAGTGGGAGACTTGTTTAATTTAAGATGATGTTTGGCATGGACTGGTTGGACTGAAGGATCTGTTTCCATGCTGTATGACTTTATGACGATGACTATATCATCTACAAGAACTGTCTTTGATTTCTTTATAAGAGGTGCAGAGTATCTCTTAAAGAGTGAGACATCAGAAAAAAATTGATATCCAAAGGGACATGGATGTGTTTGCATACAAGTCATTGAAGATAATAATTGTTTTTAATTGTCTAACTTTTCTTGGGTACCGAGTAACTTTTCAGAAGAAGAAACTTCCAAATTTTAAAAGTTAATGTTTTCTTTTTGGAGGTTTCCAGATTCAGGGGAAATTGTCCATCAGAGTATTTAAATTACCAGGCAATTCCCACAGAGTCTAATGCGACTAGGATTCTGCAGGGTCCAGTCTCGAGTCTGCATGTTCGAAGTACTCCCTGGCTATTGGAATATCTAGGCCATGATTTATTTACGATGGGAACTTGAATGTTTAAAACTTGAATGAGTTAACTGTGTAAGTGGTGGATTATCTTAGACCTGCTTTAGATGTAAACATAATTGTTTAAGATATATATTTTATTCCATTTTGTTATATTATCTTCAATACGGGCAGAATTATTCACAAAATATTGTTCTTAAAGAGGCACATTGTATTGTCCAGAACATATTAATTTGTGCCTTGAAAGACCAGCAGCATTGCATTCATGTTCATGGTTCAAAAATGATTTAATTCAAAGCTTTGGAATCTAATTCTAATGCTTTCAGTATGTAATGCAATTTGCATTAAACATCTATTAGACAAACCTACATATTCAATGATCCATTTCCAGTCACTTGCATTAGATAGAAATGTAACATCAGTCTTGCT
Organism: Ginglymostoma cirratum; assembly: GCA_024137785.1. Taxonomy (NCBI): domain Eukaryota; kingdom Metazoa; phylum Chordata; class Chondrichthyes; order Orectolobiformes; family Ginglymostomatidae; genus Ginglymostoma; species Ginglymostoma cirratum. Next base: position 4,781,426 of record JAHRHZ010000289.1, on the reverse strand, counting down.
TCAGGATTCAATTGTAATGGCAGATAATTAGATTTCTATGCTAACTTTGATTAAGTGCTAATATCTTACAGGTTTTGTATGAGTATGCACTTGGCATGATAATTTTACATAGACAATGATTTTTGTTGTGGAGTAGTGCAACTTTGCAGCCTCTTATGCATCATTTAATACCACGGTGAGGAATGTAGCATGATACCTTTGTGTTAATGAGCTGTGTAATTTGTATAGTTCCTGAACAGCACTTGATCACAGGACACTTGATTGCTAAGCAGGCTTAAAGTGTTTAGTCACCATATTCATTATGATCATAATGCAACATTCATCAAGGGATGGAATCTGAACTACACTATAACCTTGTCCAGTTTTATGGGTTGGAACAGATGAGAAGTGATTTGCATTCAGTGTTAACTTAGCATTATCAGCCAGGAAATTCATGTTTTCTGATAGATTTTCCCATGTACGCTGAATTTCCATACATGTAATTATAGCGATAGAGCCTTTGTATTATTTTATCATATATGTATATGTAATTTTAAAATGATAAAGATTCTTTTTGATATTTTGTGATCATTATATGCAGAATTGACATCATATCTTTTTAATGTATTGATTCATGTTACCAATTAGCATTTTCCTTCCATTAAATCCATTTTGACACTGATTTTACCAGGAGATGGCATTGACCTGTGTGTCATGTAGCTCATTAACACAAATTGACTTTGCTTCTCTCACTTGTGCAGCATTTTACCAGAGTTCCTGCCACTTTTCAAACCTTAGATGATGTACAATTCAGTCCTGTTAAACTCCACGGATAAAGGATGCTGTAGCTTGAGTTTAATGTCTGTATCGTAGACACCATTTAAATAATGCATGTCATTGTTGATATCCTCGTTGTAAAGAGAATTGTGGTTTTTAGAGTTGAGCTCTACCCGTTCCGTGTCATGGCTGTAACAATCATCTGGAAAGTCTGAAGTCACCTGTGACAGCTGAGTGAAAATGTTCGGTCTGGCATTAATAGAGTTATATGTGTAATTCTTTATGGTTGATAGAAGAAGCAATTTTCCAAAGTGAACCCTCCTGAGCTCTAAATATTCCAGATTGATCAAATTTCCAATTAAATCTACATGCCAGAATCGCTGTTCACCAGAAACTTAAATGGACCAGGCACAAATATTGTGACCACTTGAGCAGACCTCAGAGTGCTTGACAGGATTGATACAGATTGTTTCCCCTTGTGGGAGAGTTTAGGGCCAGAGAGCACAATCTCGCACTAAGGGGTCACACATTTAAGGCAGAGATGAGGAGGAATCTCTCCTCTCAGAGGATGGTGAATTTGTGGTATTCTTTACTGCAGAGAACTGTCGAGACTGGGTCATTAGGAATATTCATGGCTGAGATAGACAGACCTTTTAATCAGTAAGGGAATCAGGGGGATGGGGAAAAGTCAGTAGAGTAGAATTGAGCATTACCAGAATAACCATAGTCTCGTTAAATGGTGGAGCAGATTAGATCGGTTGAATGGCATACTTGCGTTCTTACATCTTATGGTCTTAAGGTCAGACACTGCATACTCTCTGGTGAGAGGCTTACTCCCAAAAGCCTTTCCATCAAGACACAAATTCAGGAGTGTTATGGAATACTTTCCATTTTTCTATACGAGTGCTAGTCCAGTTATTAACCAAACAACACCCAGAATAAAGCAGCCTGCTTAATTGGCACCCAATCTACCATCTTTAAATGAACTCACTCCACCATTAGTATACTGTGGCAACAGTATGTACTGCGTAGACAATGCATTGCAGCATTTTGCCTAGGTATCAACTGCACCTTACCAAGCCAACCTCTACCATCTAGAATGATTAGAGTTAGTGTGTACTTGAAGACACAACCACGTGCAAGTTCTCTTTCAAATCATACACTATCCTTACTTGGCACAGTTTTGCCAATCTTTCAATTTCACTGGATCAAAATCCTGGAGCTCCCTTTCCAACAGCCCTGTTGTGTAGTTGCACTGTAGTTACATTTACTGCAGTGGTTCAACAAGGATATTCTCCTGAAAAGCAGTTAGGATTGGCATCAAATCCTGATATTGCCAGCAATCCTCACATCCAAGGAATAAATAAAAGAAATGTCACGATGCTTCATAGAAGACACATTACTGAAATAATTGAATGTAGCACGGGTTATAAAGATAAATGCAGTAAATGAATATTGGGATTCAACAGTGGTATGACATTGAATCTCTGAGGAGTTGTGAATGGAAATGTGCACTGCATAATATATACATAGTTATATAAAAGATGTATTTTAGAAATTATTGACAATAGTTCTCTAATACTTTTCTGATCCTGCTTCTGTGTCAAATTCTACACCGGGCTTATATAAAAGGTATCAACCTTCATAATGGATGCTGATATGAAGGTATTGTGGTCAAGGGCTCTTTCTAACCCTCAAATATGAAGGAAATTTGAAAAGAAAATAAAAGGAGAAAGAACTGAATTGTGTCAGTGTAAATGACTCATGCAGCAATCCACCCACTTCTCCTTTGTGGTAGGCTTGGAAATGTTTTATTGTTCTGCAGTAAGAAGGTTATAATTTTGTATTCTGCGCGTTGTTTTCTATTTTTAAAGTTGTGCCAGACAGATTGCATAAATATTTTCTATGCTAATTTTTCATTTATAAACTGACTTCATTTGTCAAAAAAAATTGAGTGAAATGTTATGTGAGTGTCAAACATATAAATGCAGCTGTTCTCCACATTTCCAGAAATATAATTTCTCAATCATCTTTCCTATTAATTCTCTCAGACAATTCCCTTAAGTATATTCAGATTCAGACCTTAAAAATAGATTTAAGACAGTGAAATGAAATATGCATTGCATATTTGCGTTCTTCTTTTCAATTTCCACCCACCATGAATGTCACCTGCTGTTTTCCACTGGATAATCACACAGAGGAATGATTTAAAAGAAAAAGAAACATATATCTTTAATTTTTACTGCCTTGATATATTTTCATACTGGTGACTTCTCAAATCATTGTCGTTACATAGACTAAGTAGAACAAAAGTTAAAAACAAACTTTGTTCACTGGTGACAGGGTCTTATTGATGCATTGTCATGTGAGCTGTGATGTAGGAATTGGCTTTTATATTTTCCTTTGGAGGTTGTTTGGCCCCAGACAAGGTCATTTAGGTAAGTTTCAAGGAATGTATTTCATTTCCTTTGAAGAGAGATATCTGAAAATATGTGTTCAAATGACATTGTGTTTGGTGCTTCTTGATGGTTGATTATTGTCAGACATTTAGTCATTTAGCACAGAAACAAACCCTTTGGTCCAACTTATCCATGCCGACCAAGTTTCCCAAGCTAAGCTAGTCCCACTTGCTGGCATTTGGCCCATATCCCTTTAGATTTCCTATTCATGTACCTATCCAAGTGTCTTTTAAATGTTGCTACTGTACTTGCATCTACTACCTCCTCTGGCATGAACCGCCCTCTGTATGAAAAAGTTGTTCCACGGGTCCCTTTTAAATCTTTCTCCTCTCATCTTAAAATATGCCCCCTAGTTTTCCACTCACTTACCCTGGAGAAAATACCTTTGCTATTCACCTTATCTATGCCCCTTATGATTTTATAAATGTCTATAAGATCAGCCGTCAACACCTTATGCTCCAGTGGACAAAGTCCCAGCCTGTTCTTATAGCTCAAACCTTCCAGTTGTGGCAACATCCTGGTCAACCTTTTTTGAACCCTCTCCAATTTAATAATATCCTTCCTATAGCAGAGCGACCAGAACTGTACACAATACTCAAGAGTGGCTTCACCAATGTCCTGTACAATCTTAACATAACATCCCAACTCTTTTAGCCAGTGATCTGAGCAATGAAGACAAGTGTGCTAAACGCCTTCTTAATCACCCTGTCTACCTGTGATGCAACTCTGAAAGACCTATGTGTGTGAACCCCTTGGTCTTGGTGTCTGACAACACTACCCAAGGCCGTATCATTAACTGTATATGTCCTGCCCTTGTTTGTTTTACCAAAATGCAATTCCTCACATTTATCCAAATTAAACTCCATCTGCCAGTCCTCAATCCATTGGCCCAATTGATCAAAATCCCTTTGTAATCTTACTTCACTGTCGACTATCCCACCCATTTTGGTGTCATCCACAAATTTACTAACAGTGCCTCCGAAATTCACATCCAAATCAGTTCTACAAAATATGAACATAAGTGGACCCAGCACCAATCCCTATAGACCACCGCTGGTCACAGGCCGCCAGTCCAAAAAACAACCCTCTACCACCACTCTCTGTCTCCTACTGTCAAGCTGATATTGTGTCTAATTGGCAAGCTCTCCCTGAATCCCATGTGATCAGATTAGTCTACCATGCAGAACCTTGTCAAAGGCTTTACTAAAGTCCATGTAAATAACATCTATCCTCTGCCCTCATTAACCCTCTCGGTACATCCTGAAAAAACTCAATAAAGTTTGTAAAGCACGATTTACACCCACAAAGCCATTCTGACTATCCCTAATCAGTCCTTGCTTCTCCAAATGCATGTAAATCCCGTGTCTCAGAATCCCCTCCAACAATTTACCCACCACTGATGTCAGACTCACAGGTCTATAGTTTCCAGGCTTCTCCTTACAACTTTTCTTAAATGAAGGCACAATGTTAGCCACCCACCAGTCCTCTGATATCCTTTCTTCAGGTTAGTACTTCCCTTCCTACAACCAATCCCAACAGGAAGGGTGGACAGCTATAGGTCTGTCAATTCCATTCCAGTAGGAAATGCGTAAGTACAGAGTTGAGTGAACCTCTCCTTCCTGGTGAATTAGCTTACCTTGGCATTACAGTCCAATTGGAAACCTGTAGAACAATCACTGGAAAAGAAGTTGTGTCTGACCAGTGCTCATACTTCAGGCCTCCCTTGGTTCTTTCATACACCCTGTTGACTGGTTATAGAGGAAACCGGGCAGAGGTGTGTTAGAAAATTTCCAACATATTGCCTTCACCAACGAATACGTATCCTGTCCAGCGAGCTGAGAATGTAAGGAAAAATAATTACCTTACAAACGGCATGAAAAAAAATTATTGCAGGAAGAAAGAGTGCAGGTAGTGTTAAAGTGATATTCGGGTACTGGAGGTGAATCGTATTCACAATGGGCATATTCCCTTTCAGCATGTACTAGGATATAGCAGTTCCAGTTTAAAACCTGATAACACTAAATAGCAAAACTATCTGAATTTTTGACCAGTCGTTGTGAAAATGTTTAATTTAAAATGGTGGTGTGTGTATGGAATGAGCTGCCAGAGGAGGTAGTGGAGGCTGGTACAATTACAACATTTAAAAGACATCTGGTACACGAACAGGAAGGGTTTAGATGGATATGGGCCAAATGCTGGCAAATGGGACTAGATTAATTTAAGATATCCAGTTAGCAAAGATGAGTTGGAGTGAACAGTCTGTTTCTGTGCTGTACATCTCTATGATTCTATGACTCTAAAATACAAAAATAGTTGAACTGAATAGAATTGAATTAGCTTTATTGTCACACATATTCAAATGAGTACAGTGAAAAGTTTATAGTCACTGCATTATAGTGCCACCTTAGGTTCAAAGGTACATAGGTGCAGATACTTAAGATCAAATTCTTAGGAAACAAAAAAAAATGAGAAAAGTAAAGAAATGAATAGTCCATAGGTCATAGGAATAAATTAGAAAAATCAAGAAGTAAAAACTTCAGAATATCAGTCTTTCCGACCCAATCCATGCAGGCACCTAGCCTTAAGGCAGACCGTCACTGCCTTGTTTCCACCTGCACGGGACCCACCAACGTCGGAGTTACCAACTTTAGGCACCATCTGTTCACCGCTGGGCCGACACTGCTGAACCCGCATCATCCCGCAATCAAGACACACTGGCACCAGTACCAGGTCAAGTCACCACCGGGCCATGAGTTCAGCTTCAGTTGTAGATGTCACCTTAGTGACAACACCTCTTGGAGAGTCCACTGCTGCTGGCCCTGCCATCCCTGATCATTAGAGGAGCCTTGCTGCTCTGCTGCCAGCCCTGAATGCCATGAGAATGACACCGCTGCTGCTGCCACAGGCTCCAGATGGTGAGAGAACGCACTCACTGCTGCTAACACAGGCCGTAGATGGTGAGCGAACGCACTCAACTGCTGCTACCGCAGGCTCTGGATGGTGAGAGAATGCACTCACTGCTGCTACCACGGGCCATGGATGGTGAGAGAACGCACTCACTGCTGCTACCACAGGCCATGGATGGTGAGAGAACGCACTCACTGCTGCTACCACAGCCCCCACATGATGAGAGAAACCACTCACTACACACCAACTCCGATTGCCGGGAGAAGCCACATGCACCACTCCACATGTGGCCCTCTCTCGCTGCCATGCTGGTGCTGCGGACCAACCTGCCACAGAAACGAAGAAAAAGAAAAGACCAAAAGATAAGGAAAATAAAGTGAAAGAAAAGACCGGAAGCAAAACAAAGAAGGAAGGAAGGTGGAAGCGGATGGGCTCCAGGCTACAGCCCTCACGCAGCACTGATACTCTACCAACATGTTGCACTGGAAATAGAGTTTGAGAAACTAGGAAAGGAGACTTTTCTGCTGTTGACTCACCTTCTAGCTGATCTGTGCCTGAAATCAATGTACCAGCCTTGGTTCACATCCCTTATTATTTACATCTTACAACAATCTAACCATCACAGATTTGAATATTTCAATTAGTTTAACATCCTACTTTTTGAGGAGAATGAATTGCCACCATGGTGAGAGCCTTGCTTCCAGGAGGGTAATACAATATTGAAAGATTCAACAGTTATTTGTTACAAATCCTGATGTATCTTACAATCATAGGCATTTCACTGTCTGGACTAATATTAAATTATTTGATTACACAGTGTAGCATGTTTTTCTCAGTGTAACGTGTATCAAGTGACCCCAGTTAAAATAGAGCCTGAGAGCTTTACACTTTCAAGCCACATGCTATAACACGGTGATGAGATGATGATTGAATCTCTTTGTAGTGATTGTAACAAAGTCAGCCGGGTGGACCTCATAGAATACAAGTTCCCTGATTGGAGCTGTTAATCTGGTCCAGTCAGGGAGCCCTGGCTGACAGATACGAAAAGGAGTGTCAGACATCCTGACACTCCGAGAGCTAGCTCTAATGGTGCTGGATCAGTGTCAAGGACTCTCCACGTGTAAATAAAGGGTGAATTGGTGACAGGATACCTGCCTTTGTGGAGTTATTTCACTCTTGAACGTATGCTGTTTGCTAATAATGTAATGTGACCAAAGAGAGAAAGATCTTGATTTCCCCTACCCTTTGTATGAAAAAGGGCTTTCTGATTTTATTCCTTATTCCTGATTTGAACATTTTACCCATCATTGGAAATAGCTTCACTGTAGCTACCACACTGGCAATGTATTTTTTTAAATAATTAGTTTGTCCTGCAAATTTAAGTTCAAGGGAATATGGGCCATGTTTATGCAGACTGAAACTATATCATCAGCCTTTATACTGTGATTATTATTCAGGTAAATCTGCTTAATGCCTTCTCCTCCAATTTGCACACAAGCATCGTCTTCCTGAGTGTCTAAAACTGAACAGAGTACTCCAGATGGGGTCTTGACTAGTATTCTGTGCAAAGGAAGCATTACTGCAAACTCATTGTATTCCAGACGTCTTGTGGTTAAAGGCCAGCATTCCATTAGCTTTTCTAATTACAAGCTTAACTTGTGAAACCCTTTACAATTTGTTGTTGTTGTGACTACGGTTTGTTGATTTACAGAAACATTAAAACTGCATCATCTGTCCACATAGTACAGTTGATTACAAATGCTCCCCACCAATAATAATCACTCCCAGGGAATCAATTTGAAACAAAGCCATTACGAACAGCAAATGAATTTTAAAAATATCCGTGCCTGTTAGAAGATGTTCTTGTTTGTGACAATACCTACAAGAAGATATTTTTCTTATCATTGTTCTGACTGTCAACTCACGTTACACAATGGAAGTTATTATTCTAGAGCAGATGGAGCTACAGTGATGAGATGGAGCAGGTGATGAAGTTAAAGGGAAGTGCGGTGACGTGATGGCAATGTCACTGCCTCAGTAATTCAAAAGCCGAGACTCATGTTTTGTATTTGAAACCCACAGTGGCTGATGGGGAAAACTTGAACTCAATAAAAAAAAAGTCTGGAATTAGAAGGTAATAGCAACCATGTAGACACTGTTGATTTTCATAAGTACCAATACTAATACTGTTTAGGGATGGAACTCTGCAATGCTTATGTGATCATGTAACTCCAGATGCACAGCAATGTAGTTGATTCTTAATTGCCTGTATATGCAGGCACAGGTGTGCATATACACTGCAGCATTGCAGAGACTATCTTTAAATACCTTTTATTGTCGATCACTATATAGTAGTTTCATAAAGCTAATGTAATCATACAATAAACACTGCTGTATGAGGTTGAATCGGAATGCATGTGATTTGATCTGAGGCCAGTATAGAATGCTTGATTGTATATAATAAGGATAGAAGCAGTGAAGATATTCTTTGTCATAGAGAGGAAGGAAGTAACCAGTACTGCCAGAGTGTATTCTTCCTACTTAAATCATTCTCTAACCTTGGAGTTTTCATGTGCCTTGTAAATCAACATTGTGTAATAACATGAATGAAAACTCTTAATAAACTAGTTTAATGTTCTGTGTTCCAATTTTTGCTGCTTCATACTGGAAATGATTGATACAGCTTAAGTGGAGGGAGCTGGGCCAGGTTTCAGGAATATTTCAGATGCACTTCATTGAAAGTTATTACTTTGAGTCAGTGCAGTCATTACAGAATACAAATGTATGCTTGACCTTTTAGGTGACCTGTCTGACGCTGCTGTCTGTTCTTTATATTGCTGAGTGGAGGGTGCTATTGTATATCCTAACTCCCTTATCTTTCGCTTATTCAATTTACTGTGTAAACAACTTCAGTTTTAATAGAAATTTGAGGAAGTGCTTGCATATTCCAAAAGGAACCAGAAATGATTGATAGTTTTCTTGTCAATAATCGTGCACCCATTCCAGCATAATTGTATCACGCGACCATGTCAAGTATAACCTTTCCCTATGAAAAGAGTTATGCATGGCAAGTTTCCTGTTTGATCCACACAACAATGCTAGAGTTACCCTCTTATTAAGGCAAGTAAGTTGATTCAGATGGATAAACAAAAGTTTTCAATAACTGTGAAGTGGATTTTAAAGTAATCCTAGAAAAGGAGGATTAATTAGTTTTTTTTACGAGCCTTAAAGTCATTTTCACCGTTTTCAAGGGAATGGCCAAGTTTCTTTTAAAAAGCAGGATTATTTCTGAGGGGATCTAACAAAGGTCCTCATAAGCATTATTCTGATTTCGCATTGTCTGTATAAACCTCACCTTAAATAGGTCTGACATTTTCAGAATTTCACAGAACATTTCTGGCCAGTCTGTCTTGCAAAAAAGTACAATCTGCTTATTGAATATTCCACCACTTCTAAAAAAATTGTTTTGAGCAGTTTTGTTTTTGAGTTGGTACTTATACTGAGTGGATGCATTTGGAGCAAAATATATATACATATTGTATAAGCACTTGGAATCTTCTGTTTTATTAAAATAAATTCAAGCTTGTTTTGGTTGCATTTTATTTGAGCTGCTCAGCATTTAATTTCGCTTTAGAATTTGCCGAAACATAGGCTGATAGTCACGAACTGGGCCTTGCTTACCTTTAATAATTTACAACAGGTAAATTATCGGAGAATAATAATAGATATGTTCCTCAACTTAAAGATTCAGGTTTTTAAAACAGGCTGTTAATTGAATTCTTGACATTAAGCTATTTTAAATCATTGACAGTGTCAAAGTAGTTCAGGATTTGAAAGCTTTTCAGCTAATTGTTGATTTGGTAAACAAGACAAAAATAGTTGCTCCAATAATAGGCCAAATGTAAGTAACCTTTTTAAGTTGTAGATGACAAAATACTGTTATTAATTGGAAGTACTCCATGGCAATTCTGTTATTTTTTTTCTTCAACAGACATCATAAGATTTCTTCAACATGGATTGCTTCTTTAACAGAGAATATAAAGTATTAATATGGTTTGGATTCATGGAGAAAGTGTTCTTACACTTCAGGCTAAAAAATTGAAATAAATAATTCAATAATCGTTCTCATCCAGCCTGCTTTAATACCTATCAGGTGGTGCAGTAATATAGTGGCGTTGTTGCTGAATTAGCAAACCAAAAGTCATCAGTTTAAACTGCACTTTGGCAAGTTGTGAAAAAAGGTTAGACTGATGGCTGATGGATTGTCATAAATACCCAGTTGACTCAACAATGTCCTTCAGGGCAGTCAGTCAAATATCTCTACCAACCTGAACTTATATGTGACTGCATTTCCATACTGCATGGTTGGCTCTTAATGCACTTACTAATTATATTTCCATCTTTCCTCAGCTTCCGTGATCCATTTCTCAAGGACAAAATGAGAATAAAACTTCATAATATAGTCTGGCATAAGTACAATTACCTCATGGGTCAAGGACAGAAAATGCTGGAAACGCTCAACAGGTCAGGCAACATCTGTGATGAGCAACAGTTAATATCTCAGCTCAATGACCTTTCACTGGAATGGAGGAAAAATGTAATGAGTTTTAAATAAGTGAAAGGGGTGGAGATGAAGGAAGGACAAAAGGGAAGTCATGTGATGTGGTAGCAGGCAGGAGATCTTAAATAACAAAAGCTTTCAAGTGCACAAGCCACAGGAAATGAAAGCAGTAAAGAAACAAAAGATGTGTCCCAATAAGGGTGAATGACCGGATAACAGCTGTCTGAGTACAAGGTGAAGGAATAAATAAAGAAAAAAAAAGTAGTCAGAAGAGATGGAACACATTGGAGCCAGGGGCTCTGATCTAAAATTGTTGGGTACAGAAGGTTATAGATTGCTGAGTCAAACAATTCTGAAGAAGATTCCCAACCCAAAACGTCAACTTTTCTGCTCCTGTAATAACGAGCATGGGGCTGGATGAACACAGCAGGTCAAGCAGCATCATAGGAGCAGGAAAACTTGACGTTTCAGGCCTAGACCCTTCATCAGAAATGGGGGAGGGGAAGAGGGTTCTGAAATAAATAGGGAGAGAGGGGGAGGTGGATAGAGGATGGATAGAGGAGAGGATAGGTGGAGAGGAGGCAAACAAGTTGAAGAGGCGGGGATGGAGCCAGTAAAGGTGAGTGTAGGTAGGGGGGTAGGGAGGAGATAGGTCAGTCCAGGGAGGACGGACAGGTCAAGGGGGCGGGATGATGTTAGTAGATTGGAGATGGGGGTGTGGCTTGAGGTGGGAGGAGGGGATAGATGCTGCTGTAATATTGCCTGGCCTGCTGTGTTCCTCCAGCTCCACACTGTGTTATTTCAAACAATTAAGTTTTGTTTCTTGAGCTTGTGTTGAAATATTGCAGTAGATCAATAACAAAATACTGGGACCAAGGTGGAGAACTAAAATGACGAGGAACAGGAAACTGAGGGTGAAACATCCACCCAGTTGCAGGCCTTCCCTTTTAACTCTTTCCTCTTCCTCCCTAGACCCCCACCCATTCATGTGCCCCAAAGTGTTTGTGCCTTTTGTCAATTCTGACAAAGGATCATAATGGATCCAAAACACACTTTGTTTCGCTCCATATATGCTGCCTGACTGGCTGAGAGTTTCCTGCTTTCTCTATTCTTATTTCAGACTTTCAGCATTTGCAATAATATGCTCACAGACATATAATGACCATCATATAATCAACCACTTGGTCCAGTACTCACAAGAATCATAGAATCAAGTAGAAGCCATTTGGCCCATCAAGCCTGCACTGGCCTTCCTAAGAGCATTCCACCCAGACGCACCTCCCTCCCCCATCGTGTAATCCTACATTTCCCATGGTCTGTCCACCCAGCCTGCACATTATTGGATGATGATCACACATTGGACTGTGGGAGGAAACAATCTTGGTATGTTATCAACTACTTGCACTGTATAACGTCATGATAATGCCAATTACAGTGTTCGGGCACACATAGGGAGCACACAGAGGTACACTGTGCAATACAAATTTGTGGCCTGTACCTTCTATTTCGGCACAAAACAAATCACACCACCTTGGTCACACCAGCTTGGCAGAAATTTTCCAAAAGGCTGGAGTTAAAGACATTAATCCTTTAGGAAGGATATATCCACTGTTTTATAGAATTTTTTTTCTGTATGAGTGCATGTTTACTAATGTTCTGATGGTAAAAACATTTTGGATTGCATTTTCATCTTAGAGGTGGATAAGTTGAGTTGGGGCATTTTCCAAATTGGTGCACATGTCTCAGCACAGAAGTGTCCAAAATGGCACAACTTTTATTTAAGGGTAGAGTGGGGGAATGCAGGTGCAGGATAGAGTGGGGTCTGCCATCCACAGACTGAGAGACAATGGCGACCGGGCCTGCAAAGCTGACGCAGACTGCTAACAAGGCTCATCCCTGTTCTCCCAGACTTTTTCTCAGTGGTTTTGTGAAATATTATGCCCTCTAGCTCCGAACCCCTCTGTGCTCCATCCATGCCAACTCATGCCAACCTGAGTCTCACACCCACCCAAAATTGTTGGGGGTGCATCATTGCCTGAGAACCCTGACTTCGATTGGTTTGATGAAAACAGGTGTAGAGAAGATGAGAAATTGTCCATGGACAGCTCAAGCATTTTGTCTTACCTCTATTTTGTCAATGGCCTGAGAAATATTACACAAGATAAAAAAATTAAGTTGTTAAAGTTGATAAAAAATAAATGATATTTTAAAAGGTCTGGTTGATTGACAATTTTATAGGCTTGGATGGCTTTATTTTAAGCTTTTTCATTATGTGTCATTGCATTAATAGGGTAACTGATTCCATAAAGTGTGTTTATTAAGTGAATCAGTAGGGAATTGCAATAAATTTTCATGCAAGGTACTGGAGTGGTTGGGGGATGGGTTAGTATGGAGTATATGAGAGGCCATTGAGGATAGGATACATGGATGGGTATGGAAGGTCATTGAGAGAAGTGGACATGAATGGCTTGAAGGGTCACTGGTTGGTTGGGAATCTGAGTTGGCATAGGTAAAAACTTTATATGTAACCTTAAAATGTCCCCATATTACATAGGCTGTGAATCACAAGTTCTTAAGATGATCTGACTTAGAAAAAAAATCACAGAAGACTAGGAGATGCCTATTCTGTCAGTGAAGTTGCCAGGTTGGGAGTACACCTCTTCTGCATCAGTGAAAGCTAGGGCATAAAGGATGGAGATAGAAATTTTGGAATCTGATCCCTTCTACCATTCATAAATAGCCTCGGCATCTCTCCAGCTCTATGAAAATCTGGCCCTACAGATTTTGTTTATGAGCAAATACTCTTCTTTTATTTTCAAGTTAATTAACTACAGAGTAAATCACAGTCTGAATTTAATTTGAAACTCTCACTTCTAGCTTTATCCATCAGCCCAGAATTTGCTGTGGTAATAATAATGAAACTGTTTGATGTCTTAACTCCAATGAAACTGACAGAAATTTTGGATTTTTAGGCATTCACTAAATAACGTTGAAATCCAGAGGTTGCTGTTGGAGTCTATGATTCTCTATAGGTTGTACTGTGAACATTCACACAGTCTGCTGTCTCCCTTATAAATATGTATTAACAACAACTTCCATTCTAATGCTGCTTATCTTGCTAAAGAAAACTTGGGAAAAGTTGGACCTTATTAAATGAGAAAGAAGTAGATTTTAATAGGGTATTAATTTTATCACTGTTGCTAAATAGCCTCACTCATTCTGAGAAGCTAACTTTAATCATTCTGGACAGCTTTCTTTAAGTTCAGTAGTAAGGATCCCTGATTCACCACGGGCACACTTTATTAATCGACTTGGCAATAGACAAATATATTCTTTGTAAAAGTTTAATAAATTTGAAATCTTGGATCTGCTTAGATGCAGTAATCTGTGCAAAACTCCATAATCATATTGTAAAGTTTCACATGGCCTGTTTACTGCAAATTTTACTTGATTAACTTTTCTGAACAGTGATTAAACAAGCATTGTTATAGGGTCCATACAACCCGATGTAATTTGTCCAACATAATTTATGCAGATAATTCAGACCAAAGAATTGCAGAGCTGTGCAAGGTTCTTGCAATTTTCTGTCTCTCTTGAATCTTGGTTGTGCAGTTTGAGTTAAATTATACTGTCCGGTTTGGCATGTTTAAATTGCTAGAGGCGATATTTTCCTGTTCTCCATTAAACGATTGTTGGTAAATCCGAAGGGTTAATTAAAATCATATTTATCGATGTGGGAGAGAACTACATTAAATCAGCAGTCAAAATTGAAAATTAAACACTTGTCTGAGTACAGATATTGGAAATAAATGGTGTACTGAAAATTAGGTTACAATATTTGGAAACAAATATCAGATAAGGCAGCAAAAGTTGGAGACAATTTGCCATTGTACAACAAAGGATTCCAAACTTTCATCTGAGCGATGATTTTACTTGAACGCTGAATGAATGCTACCATGATGTGATTTATCATTTTGATTTGATGGCAAAGAAGGATTTATCAATTCTAAACTTTAACAGCCTGAAATTCACAAGTATGAATCAGATTCGACAAAGCTTTGCCATTACTGGAAAGGTGGACCAATATGAGCTGTTTTCTGTACTCTAACTTTTCTCCTTTTGGTTTTTATAAGGTTCCTTATGGTAGACTTGTTATCAAGGTTACTTCACGTGAATTACATGAGGAATGAGCCGTTTGGATACAGAACTGGCTCGAAGGTACAAGACAGAGGGTGGTAGTGGAGGGTTGCTTTTCAGACTGGAGGCTGGTGACGAATAGTGTGCCACAAGGATCAATGCAGATTCCACTGCTTTTCATCATTTATATAAATGATTTGGTTGTGAACGTAGGAGGAATGGTTAGTACATTTGCAGATGACACCAAAACTGGAAGTGTAGTGGACAACGAAGGTTACCTCAGTGTACAATGAGATCTTGATCAGATGGGCAGAGGAGTGGCAGATGGGGTTTTATTTAGATAAATGTGATGTCCTGCATTTTGGTAGGACAAATCAGGGCAGGATTTATACACTTAATGGTAAGGTCCTCAGGATTGTTGCTGAACAAAGAGACCTTGGAGGGCAGGTTCATAGTTTCTTGAAAGTGGCGTCACAGGTAGATAGGATAGTCAAGACGGCGTTTAATATGCTTGCCTTTATTGGTTGGTGCATTGAGTATAGGAGTTGGGAGGTTAATTTGCGGCTGTATAGGACATTAGTTAGGCTACTTATGGAATACTATGTGCAGTTCTGATCTCCCTGCTATAGGAAGGATGCTGTGAAACTTGAAAGGATTCAGAAAAGATTTATAAGAATGTTGCCATGGTTGGAAGATTTGAGCTATAGGGAGAGGCTGAAGAGGCTGGGCTATTTTCCTTGGAGTGTTGGAGGCTGAGGAGTGACCTCATAGAGGTCTATAAAATCATGAGGGCAATGAATAGGATAAATAGACAAGGTCTTTTCTCCGGGGTGGGCGAGCCAAAACTAGAGGGCATATATTTAAGGTGAGAGGGGAAAGATTTAAAAGCGATCTAAGGGACAATTTATTCAGGCAGAGGGTGGTTTGTGAATGGATGAGCTGCCAGAGGAGGTGGTGGAGCCTGCTACAATTACAATATTTAAAAGGCATCTGGATGGGTATATGAATAGGAAGTGTTCAGAGGGAAATGGGCCAAATGCTGGCAAACAGGAATAGGTTTATATGGGATATCTGGTTGGCATGGACAAGTTGGATGAAAGGGTCTGTTTCTGTGCAGTACATCTCTATGGCTCTATGTAAAATGGTAGTAATCTGCAGTAGTTTACTTGGAATTTCTCCTCCATTGTTTCAGTGGAGAAAAATATTTTAAAAACTTGTGATTACGTAGGTAGGTCTAGGTACGTATGACTTTGCAACATTGGCCCAATATTGCTACTCATTACCAAAAGATATAAAATGATGACAGTACTCAACAGTTGAAGGAGTATCTGTGGAGAAAAGGGATAAATCAACATCAGTCAAAACTGTTAGTACTGACTTTGGTCTTTGTCTTTATTTTAATTCCACCGTCTAACTGTACACCCATCTCCAAGAATTAGTGCTTGCTATTTTACTCTGTTGACATAAGCCTGAGGATTACCATCCATGGATTTGGATTACCATTCATGGATTTGTGCTGCATGACAGATTTCACAATCTATCATCAATATGTTGGAGTGTCTGTTAGTTCAGGTTAACTGACAGCTCTATGATTATAAAGGCTTTCATTTGGTACAATGAACACCACTGTTTTATTTTATGGGAAGTTGATAATCGAAGGAATTTAAATATAGTATAATTAGGTTTCTAATCAATAAGTTTTGAAATAGAGAAGTCATAAATATGCATTGAGAACTTTATTTCATCTCAGTATGGGTCCTGATGTATGTCCATAGTGGAACTGGATGTGTTAGCATGGAGGTGTAAGGGCAAAGGGTGTTTGGTGGGGTGCATAGATTAGCAGGAGTTGACACTTCATTTGCATAGGAGCCATGAGGCCTTGGGTGTGGCTACATTTGGCATGCAGGGTGTGAAAATCCATTGGGATTGGATGGGGAGCATGAGATGGCATTGAGAGTGTGGGTGTGAGGTAGAAGTCAGGGATACAGGGCTTGTTGTGTTTTATTTTTAGAGGACTGAGATTCAACTTTCACACAGCCTGCATCTGCTCTGCTCCTAGGCAGTTGTCCCAACTCTTTAACAACACCCCCACTCCTCGCTTGACCGTCCAAGGCACTTTCTCCCAAGTTGGATTTGGGATCCTGATTTTGGAGGCAAACAAATCAGGCGCTACGCTAAGGTGCACCCCTCCTCTCACCCATCATGGCCCATCCTTCTCCCCATGCCACGGTATTCCCATTTACTCACTATACACTGTATAAAATGAACAAATCCAATGATTTATATTATGTTACATATCATTACTCAAACCCGTGGTTATAAATAAAATGCTTAAAAATAGGAAATCTTCATAACATTTACTATGTTGTAACTGCTTTTTTTAAAGTCTCTGTTTGCTGAAGTTCAATAAATCTCTTGGTTCAGACCCTTTAAAGTTTCAATACCTGAATCCACAAGACACTTGAACCTATTTATGCTTCTGTAAACAAAGATGTGAAACTGTTGACAATCAGACAGCTGAAGCTGTCAGTCAAGCAGAGAGTAATGGTTTTCATCTCCATAGCAGACACCCCAGACACCCACTACTCTCTTCAAACTCCTGAGCCCCAGCTTGATTCAGACTCTGACTATCAGTCCCTGTCAATTTCCCAATGTTTGTTTACTCAGGCTCAAGTAGTTTCAAACGATGTGTGGTTGAAGTTGTTGAAATTTCAGAAAGCTTGGGAATAGAATCAGATCCCATGGATTTTTAAAAGGGCTTCTTAGTCAAGCTGACTCAATGAAAATCTGGCCCAATTTCTCTGTGAATTAACCCTAACCATTTCACAAGTTGCTCTTCCTTCCTGGCTGCTAGCCAGACTCATACTGACCCTTCAGGGTCAAGAGTCCGCCCTTTGGTCACTGATTAGCCAATTCAGGGAAAATCACTTCAGGCTAGTGACCTCCTTTTGACCCTCATACGGCCTCTAGATCAAAACACAAAATCTTTCCCAGCGCATATCCGAGTACATGTTTGTGATAGGAAATCTTACGTTCTGCTAGCATTTTTTCCACCAAACAGTGGTTATTACAATTTCACACTTGAATGATTCAGTTTCTTTGTTCATGAAAGGTCCCCAACATTATTTTATTAAGCTTTTACTGCTTATTTTTTTAACCATTCACTGATCCATGGATTTAAAATGGATTAGTTGCAGTTGCAAATGGCAAGTGAGTATTGTGCAAATGGGTTGACCATTACACAATCAGGGAAAATTAAACTTATCTTGCTGACAAAATACACATTTAAAAACTGAAGACATGACTGAGAATATCTTGTAATCAATATCGCTTGTAATTTTAATGAAGCTATGTCACATAATTCTGCAATAATTTACAAGGTAAGTAGCCATTTATGTCAAAATTATGATCCTAGCACACCTTTTCATGGACCTTAGTTTATTTTACAAGTTTGTAGGTAATGGAAGATAACTGACAGAGCTGGAGTCAGAAATTAAGTTTTTATAAGTTATGAATCGTAGAATTTTACATAACATCTGTTTTGAGAAAACACTGAGGAAAGGGATGGTTGAGGAAAACAGAATAGATATGGAATTTCATCTCAAGTATCTGTATTCAGATCCACCTGTGATTGTTTTATTGTGAATGTGTACGCTAGCTAGCTGTATAGATTCGATATTGAAATGAAGTTGGGCAGTATAATCCTTTTCCAGTGGAAGTGGGTCCAGCAATCAGAGCTATTCCAATGCAGTTATTAATTAGCAACTTTATTCAGGCCAAAGAATGGATTATATAATATCCCTGGTCTCTTTGTACTGCTAAAGAATATGTACAGAGTCTCCTGAGGTAAGAAAAACAAGTTTTGAGAAATACCTTACTTCATTTTGCCAAGAGACAGCAAGATTATGTGAATGTTGTATCATTTCCTGTGAAGGTTACACTGTCTAATTTACATATCACACAGTCAAACCCCTTATACTAAAGGTGGCTTGGATGTGGAAAGGTCCAAATGCTGCAGCCTTGCTGTGGGGTATGGTCCTTTGTGTGCTTTCTTGCTGTTTTCTAAAAACATTTGGAGATCCTTCATTCTTGTTAAAAAGTTTCTAAATGAATAAAGAAATCTAATGATGTCAACAGTGTAAGCGCCTATCACTTGAATTACTGCTTAGGAAACTATAGCTATAGAGCAGATAGACATATAAGTTGAGACAAGCTAGTCGACAATTCAGAGCTAAACGTTTGACCAGTGTTCAATATTTCATCCGTGATGGCCTTCCGGTATAATTGACCTCGTTGCGTTCTACGCGGGCTTTGGGTGTCTGAAGTGGAAAGTGTTCCATTCCCATCAACAAACAAGCACAGAATCCACCAACTGAAATTACTTGTATATCCAGTTTTTCCTTTTCTAATGCTGTTGAACTCTTCAATGTAAATAACCTAACTTAATGATGTGGAAGCTACAAAGGTTTGCAATCCTGCCAATTTATAACTGCTGTCAGAAAAATTATGACAGATGGATGCAATAATGTTAAATTAAATATAACTTAAGAGGTAAGAGGTTACGTTATGAAATGGAGAATTGTTATCATATTAACTTGTAGCCTCATGTCTCAATACAATGAATGCGTTTTGACGAAGAAAATCCCTTGACAGTTTACAGCCCCAACAATAAAGATAACTCAGCACTGCAAACGCTCTGGAGGAACCCTTCTTGGGGAGACAAAATCTAACTTTATTCGTCCAGTGGAGTGGCAGTTCTTGTTAAAATGAGCACTACAGCTTGTAGGATTTTCTTAATGCAGACTGTATCTGTGCAGAAACAAACAGAAATCGCCGGAAAAGCTCAGCAGGTCTAGCAGCATCTGCAAAGAGAAATCAGAGTTAATGTTTTGGATCCGGTGACCCCTCCTCAGAATGGTCATTGGACCCAAAATGTTAACTTTGATTTCTCTTCACTGATGCTGCTGGACCTGCTGAGCTTTTCCAGCAATTTCTCTGTTTGTTCCTGATTTACAGCATCCACAGTTATTTTGGTTTTTATTCTGTATCTTTGCAACACAGTTACAGACACAGTTCATTCTGTACTTTATCTGCATAGTACCAGCACTATGCAGTATAGCCTGACCATTGAAGTCAAAATCTTATCTGCAGCAGGCATAGTGGCTGCTTTGTTTGGCTAACTAGGCCTGAAAGCATAAAATAAATTGTTAGAATTTCTCTGGATTTATTTTCAAGACTCATGGGACAAACAATGTTATATCAGATTTTAAAAATGTAATAATTTGTTTCACCGCATATTTTTAAACATGGGAAGGTACTTAAATGCTTCTCAAGAGATGCTGAAAGCATTGCCAAAAATTCTGTCTGGAATCTTTCACAACTTCTTTTTCATTTTCCCATCATTTAGCAGATGAATAGATTCAGAAAAGTGGGGGTGACTGTGAACTCTGGTGACCTTGTCTTTGTATGTTCCCATATTCTGATCCTCTGGGGATGAGCGTTTGAAACCGCAAGTTTCTTGTTTCTCAGGCCTTGAAATTGTGGCTGGAATGGTACTAAACTGGGTGAGAGACAGTGACATTTGGTTATAAATATATTGAATAATGTCAAGAGCTACAAAAAGGAATATAAAACGTAAAATCTTGCAGCTGATATCAAGGCTGACAGTTTTTTTAAAAAATAAATATATTTATGAGAAAGAGAGTGGTTAAGGGAAATATGGGCCAAAAACAAGCAATACTGTAAATGACTAGAAAGAAATTGCAGACTTGTTAAATGAGTACTTTGCAAAGTTTTTGGAGTAGAAGAAAAGGCTAGAGTGCCAGAGATAGAAAAAGAAACTAAAAATAAATCAGAAGAACGACTTAATGGATTAAATATATATTATTACAGCTTAATCCCAAGGGATGAATAATTTCCTCTCTTCACTCCTGAGGTTGGTAGAACAGAGTTTGTACTTTGAAACAGATGTGCTTTCTTTCCAATTCAGTATGTACTTGAAAGTGCATTAAAGCTGTGAAGTAAAGGCCAGATCAATTCCTTTGTGTTAATCAAATCAAGAATTTAATTGTAAACCCACTCAAGTGCAAAGTTGAAGTTGGAAACAATTGCAGTTCTTGCAGTAAAGAATTTATATGTTCCAATGTTGATCTTGAAGTTCCAGTGGGGGCTTGCAGCTGAGCCGGTTGGGAAAAAAAATATGAAAAACTGTTGTCCTTCCCTCTGGTGACTTTGATACTGGGGGGGTTAAAGGATGGAGATCTTGCTGCCTTCCCATCCCAATCCTGTTCGGGTCCATAGTGATGTAGATCTCAAAACAGGACGGAATTTTCCCAGTTTCAATGAAAACATTCTGCCGAGTCAGATTCAGCTTACCCAGTCCATCAAGGCTCAGAACGTCTTTCATGTTGCCTTCTTTTTTCACCTTTTTAATGATGAAATTGGGCTCGGACTGCGTTTCTCCAAAAATTGTGCGACCGGACTGGCTTTCACATTTTTGACGCCATATTTAAAGCCTAGTTGTGGACCACCTCAGATGCTACAAAACAGGAACTAGCACCACACTGTGGTGCTCGTGGTTTATGACCACACACACAGAGTGGAGGAAAGGAAATCTCACTCCCCTATTTGTGGACAGGGACATGACAGTTTTGGTGGATGAAGTGATGGAGAAGAGGACAGTCCTTTTTCTAATTGACTGCTACTCTCAATGAGAGCCAAATGGCCTCTTCCTGCACTATAGGGATTCTATGATTCTAGACCACACCACCAGACCCAGTCAGCTGGATACAGATTGCAGCACGTGTAAGTGGGTCCGAGGTGAAGTAGGATGCCCTACAGCCTACTCGGAAAGTCAATGATCTTCTGTGCCAGCATTTGTTTTCTGCTACTTCGCATCAAATAGGGCCAGCACTCAGTCACGCTATTGCACTTTATAGATCCCACCAAGGTTCATGGACTACAATTCTGACTGTTATATGCATCATGTCCACTTGATGTCCACCAAATTCCCATTTCCTCATCTTCACTTTCTGATAAACCACAAGGTATACCTCACTACTTTTCCTGTTAACGGATCACCATCAGCTGCTCTTTCATCCACTTCCATTCTACTCCATCTCTCCATTTGCTAATTGCAATAACGATTGCTCCTGACTGCAGACTGATGACTAACAGCCTTTCTGTAAACTGTTATATATTAACAATCTGAACGAAGGAACTGAAGGCGTTGTGCTAAGTTTGCAGATAACACAAAGACAGGTACAGGGGCAGGTAGTGTCGAGGATGTGGGGATGCTGCAGAAGTACCTGGACAGGGTAGGGGAGTAGGCAAAGAAGAGGCAGGTGGAATACAATGTGGTAAATTGTGATGTTATGCATTTTGGTCGGACGAATAGAGGGGTAGACTATTTTCTAAACAGGGAAAGGCTTTGGAACTATGAAGTACAAAGGGACTTGGGAGTCCCAGTTCAGGATGTTCTTAAGATTAATAATGTAGGTTCAGTTGGCAGTTAGGAAGGCAGATACAATGTTCGCATTCATTTCGAGAGGGCTAGAATACTAGAACAGCAATGTACTGCTCAGGCTATATAAGGCTTTGGTTAGATTGCATTTGGAACTTTTTGTGCAGTTTAGGCCCTGTATCTAAGGAAAGACGTGCTGGTGTTGGAGGGATTATAGGTCTGTTGTTGATGTGGCACAGTGCTGCACAGCAACATGTCCACCTCTAAATGACTGATGGATTGATTGCTCAGTGCTTCCCACCATTACAAGCTACCTGCATCTTCTTCTGCACTAAAAAACAGTGTAAGCACAGCGGCTGGCAGCCTGTAACTGAGCTCTAAGGATCCTGATTACTATGAGAACAATAGAAGCCAGGCAGAGTTTGGTAGCCGGTATGTCAATGCTAAAGTCAACAAGTATGCATTAAGAGGGAAATGTGAAGTACATGGAGGCAGCAGCCTCCAATTAAGCGATGAAGTGAGTGAGCAGTAGAAAAGCATGCTGACAGCCATAAAATGCCATAAAATGTATCTCTGCAGATGCGTGAAATGCATGTGTGTTTATGTCAGCAAAGTGACCTAGTGGAAGCATGCAAGATATAGGTGCCCTTGAGCTCCAAAGTAAAGTGTTAAAAGGCTGAAGTGGTGTCCAAGTTGGTCTGAAAGGAGAAACGATGATGTGGCGAGGCTGGTAGATTGCTGAAGCTGACTTGCATGGATGAAGCAGTTTGAGAAGCATGATGACCATAAAACATGCAGGGTTTTGTTCTGAAGGAGCGGTTCCATGCTGGTTAGTGAGTTGAGGTGATCAGGTGTGGCCTCTGATTTACATGCTGACAATTTGTGCCACTTAGTTTTGCAGTCAAGCTAGAAGATTTGGAAGTGACATAGAAATAAAGTGGGTTGGTGCCTTAATGTGATGCAGACACATGGAAATAGGTTGTTGTGCACAATGGCAAGATTTTGAATTTGTTATTTAGGACTTGAGGGGAAAATCATGAAAATCTTTCTTGAAGTCGAGAATCAGATTTTTACACTCACACTGTACTTTCGTACGTTTTTCACCATTACTCACACCAAAACACAAATTCAGCCTGGAGTCATTTCCAGCACAGAAGGGACCATTTGGCCCATTAAGTCTGTGCTTGCTCTGCCTCAAGTTGTACGTTCGGTTTCATTCCTCTGGTCTGTCCCAATAGCCCTGCATGTCTGTTCTGTTCAGTTACCATCTAATTCCCTTTTGAAATCATTGATAAAGCTCTGCCTCCTCCACCCTCACATGCAGTGTGTTCCAGATCATTTTCACTCACTGTATAAAAATTATCTTCCTCACTCTGTTCCCGGCATTTCTTATCAAAAGCCTCAAAACAGAATTTTCTGGAAGAATGATAATCACTGATCAAAATGCCTGGATTTTGGTGTTTCACAGCACCCAGGCGACTGCAAGAAGTTGCTGTCTGTTTCACACTCTAGTGGCGATGACTGCTGACAAACTCACTGTGATTGCTACCACAATATCTGGGGCTGTGAACCAGAAGTGAGCTGTCTCTGACCTTGGCTAATATAGCAATAGTCTTTGGAGCAGCAGCTGTGGTATTGCTGTAGGAGTGCGGGGGAATATTGGCACTATACTGTCTGGGTCCCTTGCATTAACTCTAGTTTCTTTTTAGAAAGCAGCCCCAAAAACAACAAGTAGAATCACACAGTGATGGAAGATTGAAAATGTTGCATAGGAAAATATGTTCTGCTAACAGTTGCATCATAAAAATCAATTAACATTTCAATAAGCCATAAAATTGACCCCGCACTGGAAAACATCATGAGGAATTTAGAATGTCCATTAAGTATTCATACTTGAATAAAGCCAGGAACAAGATATACTCAAATAGAAAAAAAAATTGAGTAAGATGTAAACCAGGCTGTTGATTTGCTATTATCTATTATGCATGAGCTCTGTCTGAAGTTAAATTTCACTCTTTGGTGTCTGAAAGGGGCTGAAACGGATTTTTGAAAGTCTGAGGATTTGACAATGTAGTAAAAGGCTAACTACACACTGAAAGAAATCATTAATTCCATTTATAACCTCAAAATTAAAGCCAAGGACCGCTATTCAGACTGTTCTCATTCAAATCATAGTTTATATTCACAAACTAAAGTGAAAATCTGCATTGACATTCATAGTTTCTTACGTCTTGGAACTCCTTGTATACAGTTTAAAAAAAATGTTCCTTTCACATGAGGCTGTTACCATAAGGAATTAAGCTTCTTACTTGTCAGATACCTAGGAGGTAAAATTCAACCTCACCAGCAACCCAACATGGGCAGTAGTTGATTTGCAAACGGTATACAAATGGAATAGAAATTAGACAGGTCTACAATTAGGAAGCCAATCCAAAACTGTGCATTTCACCTCACCCTTGAGTGCCTAAATCAAGCAATTCCAAGTAAGTTATAACTCAATTAGCAGGTCAACTAACTCTTTGAACTTGGCAGAAACATGCCCTGAGTGTGTGTACATAGTACCGGAGCATTCAAAGCCTTCTCTTGCTTTTTTACACCAGAGAATAGGGCAGTTATAGACTTTTTGGTGATGATAAAAGTTCACCATTGAAATAATAAAAACTTAGAATCACATGACTTGATTTTGCCTCAAAATTAATTGGAAGCATTAAGACAGAATAAGCAAGAGGTATGATTGGAAGAAGAGATAAACGCAGATTGTGAATTCAGACAATGAAAGGGGAGGTGAAGCTAGCATTATATTGACAGCAGTTATATTCCCTGCATCATCGGCACACTGCAATGCAAAGGAATCAAATTCCAAAGTTGCAGTTGATATGTAGAGCTACATACGGAGATCATATTTCTGTTTGAGAGTCAATTTCCTGAAACCTTAGCACTAATATATTTGTACATCAGATGCTGAGTGATGGAGAAGAGTATCTTGGAGGATTCAAAGGATGGATTCATACTGCAACAGAACAGCTTTGGTGTGAAGCTGTTTCACTCAGCAGGATGTTGGAACAGTAATTATAAATACAGTTATAGATATACTTAAAAAGAAATGAATCCAGAAACTGAAATTGTTAAAATTTTAAAACCGATAAAGTCATACATACAATCCCTACAGTGTGGAAATAGGCTCTTCAGCCCAACAAGTCCACAGTGACTGTCAGAGCATCCCACCCAGACCCATCTCCCTAATCTACACATCCCTGAACACTACGGGCAATTTAGCATGGCCAATCCACCTAGTCTTTGGACTGTGGGAGGAAGCTGGAGCACCTGGAGGAAACCCATGCAGACACAGGGGAGAATGTGCAAACTCCACACAGACAGTCGCCTGAGGGTGGAATTGAACCTGGGTCTCAGGTGCTGTGAGGCAGCAGTGCTAACCACTGAGCCACCGTGCTGCCCCCAAACTGATAAGGAAATGGAGAGATTGGGGCAACACACAATATGTACCTTTATAAATTGAGGCATAAGCTGGAATTTTACTGGCATTTCAGGGTGGTGCAATGGTTCAGTGATTAACACTGATATCTCACAGTGCCCATGATGTCGGTTTGATTCCACCCTTGGGCGACTGTCTGTGTGGAGTTTCCACATTCTCCTCATGTCTGTGTGGGTTTCCTCCCAATGCTCCAGTTTCTTTCCACAGTCCGAAGATGTGCTGGTTAAGGGGATTGGCCATGCTAAATTACGCATAGTGTCCAGGGATGTGTAGGCTAGGTGGACCAGTCATGGTGAATGCAGGGTTATAGTGATAGGATAGGGTGTTGGGCTGGGTAAGATGCTCTTCGGTGGGCTGGTGTGGACTCGATGGGATGAATGGCCTGCTTCCACACTGTAGGGATTCTGTGATTCTATATCTTGAGTTCCGACATTGGGATCAGTTGTGGGTTCTGAGCCTGACGCTGGTGTAGCAATTTTACACGTATAACCAACTAAGAGAATCAGATTCATAGTCTTTGACCTGCTGTTGTAGTCGCAGTACTTATATGATTAGTCCTGTCCAGTTTCTGGTCAATGGTAACCCCCAGGAAGTTGATAGTCGGGATTCAGTGATGATTATACCACTGAACATGAGGGACAATGGTTAGAATCTCGCTTGATATAGATGGTCATTGCTTGGGACTCATGTGGTACAAATTTTGCTTGCCACTTTTCAGCCCAATCCTGGATATTGTACAATTCTAGCTGCATTTGGGCATGTACTGATTCAGTATCTGCAGAGTCACAAATGATGCTGAACATTGTGCGGTCATTAATGAACATCCCATTGCTGACTTTTATAATGGAGGGAATGTCATTGATGAAGCAACTGAAAATGCTGGGGCAAACTCCTACAGAGATGTCCTGGAGCTGAGATGATTGACCTTCAATCACCACAACCATCTTCCTTTGTACTAGGAATGACTCCAACCACTGAAGAACCCCCCCTACCCGGTTTCCCATTGACTCCAGTTTTCTAGACTTCCTGGCTCTGTCAAATTCACCCTTGATGTCAAGGGCTGTCACTGTCACCTCCTGTGTGGAATTCAGCTCTTTTGTCCATGTTTGCATGAAGGCTGTAATGAGGTCAGGAGCTGAGTGGCCGTAAACATGTCAGATATTGCCGAACAGATGCTGCTTGATAGCATTGCTGACGACAACTTCCAGCACTTTACTGATTATCAAGAGTGAAATAATGAGTCAGTAATTGGCAGGTTTGGAGTTGTCCTGCTTTTTGGCAACAGAACATAGCTGGGCAATTTTCCAAGTGGTCAGGTAGATATCAATGTTGTAGCTGTGCTGGAATAGCTTTTCTAGGGCAAGGCAAGATCTAGAGTACTAGTATTCTGTACTATTGTTGGGATGTTGTCAGGACCCAAAGTCTTTGGCGTATCCAGATCCTCCAACTGTTTCTTGATACCGTATGACGTGAATTGAATTAGATGATGACTGACATTGGTGATATTGGGGACCTAAGGAAGAAGCCAAGATCATACACTCAACCATTCCCCTTGAAGGTTATAGTAAATACTTCAGTCTAGTCTTTTAATCTATCAGTAGTGAATGACGGTGGACAAGTCACTGGACATGAATGCTTCACCAACATATTCAGCCTCAATAATGGGGGACCCCAGGACATCAGTGCAAAAGATAAAGCTGAAAAGTTCACAACAATCTTTGACCAGAAGTACCGAGTAGATGATCCAACTTGGCTTCCTCCAGAGGTTAGAGAGAGGTTCTCAGCATCACAGATTCAC
Organism: Ginglymostoma cirratum; assembly: GCA_024137785.1. NCBI lineage: Eukaryota > Metazoa > Chordata > Chondrichthyes > Orectolobiformes > Ginglymostomatidae > Ginglymostoma > Ginglymostoma cirratum. The sequence goes on along the minus strand of JAHRHZ010000289.1, from coordinate 4,753,853 downwards.
TTCATGCGACATCACATTACAGCTAAAAACACTGGATACTGCAGAGGCTAAAGATCCTGACAACATCCCAGCTGTATAACTAATGACTTGAGCTCCAGAATTAACCACATCCTGCATCAAGCTGTTCCAGTACAGCTGCAATGCAGGCATTTACCCAACAAAATGGAACATTGTCCAGAACCATCCTGACCAGAAGAAGCAGGAAAATTCTTCTTTGGTCAATGATTCTTTCCCCACTCCCATCAGTCTACCCTGGGCAAAATGGTGGAAAGGATCACCAAACATGCTGACATGTGGCAATAACCTACTTGTCAAGGCTTGGTTTGTGTTGTGCCAAGGTCATCCAGCTTCTAACTTTATTATAGCTTTCATTCAAACATAGATAATTGAACTGAGCTCGTGTGATGAAGTGACAGTAATTGACCTTGTCTTCAGATGGCCTATGACTGGGTTTTGTTTTCCTTTATTCATTAACGGGATGAGGGCGTCGCTGGCTAAGCAGCATTTATTGCCCATCCCTAATTGCCCCAAGGGCAGTTCAGAGTCAACCACATTGCTGTGGGTCTGGAGTCATATGTAGGCCAGATCAGGTAAGGATGGCAGTTTCCTTCCCTAAAGGACATTAGTAAAACAGATGGGTTTTTCCAACAATCAATTCATGGTCATCATTAGATTCTTAATTCCAGCTATTTTATTGAATTCAAATTCCACCACCTGCAATGGCAGGATTTGAACCCAGGTCCCCAGAATATTATCTGGGTCGCAGAATTAACAGTCTAGGGATAATATCACTAGGCCATCACCTCCCCCGATATGGCATTATGGAGCAAAATTGGGAATTGTGGGGAATCATCTCATTGGTTAGACACATGCCAACACAAAAGAAGGTGGATATAGTTGTTGGAGGTGAGTTCTCAGCTCCAGGACATCTCCGTTGGAGTTCCTCAGGGAGTGTCCTCTGCCCAACTATCTTCAGCTGCTTCAGCAATGATCATTTTGCCATGATAAGGTCTGAAATGGGATGTCAACCAATCATTACACAATGGTCAGTGCCATTTGTGACTTCTCAGATACTGACCTAATTGTGTTCATATGGAGCAAACATCCAGACTTTGGCTGAAAGGGAGAAGCATAAGGCATAACATTCATGCCACACATTGCCAGATAGTCAACAGGAGCTGCCATAACTTTCTGTTTTGAACTCCATGCCCATTTCCATTTAAATCAACCTATTCAGAGGTATTATTACATACCTCTGGAGTAGGTGGGACTTGAACACAGGCCTTCTGACTCAGAGGTAGGAACGCTACCACTGCACCACAAGACCCCTTCTATGCTGCCATTACCAGCCCTTTGGAGAGAGAGCAGCCTCCAAACAGCCTCCAACAGGAAAGGTTTTTAAACATCGGGTGGTAGGTGGCTGGAATGCACTGCCGGAGGAGACACATTAGCAAAGTTTAAAATATATTTAGACAATCATATGATCAGACAGGGAATAGAGGGATGTGGATCATGTGCAGGCAAGTGGAATTAGTTTAGAATGGCATCATGGTCAGCGTAAATATGGTGTGGTGGGCTGAAAGGCCTGTTCCTGTGCTGTGCTGTTCTAAGAGAGAATCTAACCATCTCTTCTTGGCATTCAGTGACCTTCTCATCACCAGTTTTTCTCAGCTCCATATTAACCAGAACCTTAACATTCTTGCCAATTAGATACTAGACTATGATAGCAAGTCAGGGGCTAGGAATTCTGCAGCAAGTAACTTACCTGACTCCCCAAACCAAGTCTGCCGTCTACAGTGCGCTCGATAGGAGTGTGTGGTATATGCTCCACTTGCCTGGACTAGTGCACCTTCAAGAGAACTCAAGATGCTCAACACCATCCAGGGCTAAGTAACCTGCTAGATTGGCATCACATTGACCACCATCAACATTCACTCCCCTTGTCACTGATGCTCTGCGGCAGCAACATGCACCAAGATGCATTGTAGTGACTTACTTAGCCACCTTTGATAGAACTTTCCAAAGCTGCAGCCTCAGTGCTGAGGAGGGGTCACTGGACCCGAAACGTTAACTCTGTTTTTTCCCTTCACAGATGCTGCCAGACCTGCTGAGCTTTTCCAGCAGCTTTGTTTTTGTTCCTGCAACTTCTTTCACTTAGAAGGACAAAGGCAACAGATGTATGGAAGCACCACTGTCTGATACACCCATTCCTGCTGTGGAAATGTATCACCATTCCTTTGCTGATACTGGGTCTAAAATCTGGAACTCCCTTCCTAACAGTCCTGTGGGTCTCCCTACACATTAAGTAAAGAGCCAGTAAGACGTGTATGGATATTCATGTCATGTCCCTGCGGTCTGAGATGTGGACCAGCCAATGGCAGCATCAAATCACTCATAGCGAGAGGAGGCCTCTACTAGGACCATGGGATGTTGAGAAATGTATCTCTGAACACCTCTTCGCACTTTCCCCAGGTAAATGGCCACCAATTATTTGCCTCATTAAGCTGCCAAACTCTGGACAGTAAGTGGCCAAACTACTACTGTTCATGTTGCCAGAAATGGGTAGCCCTTTGGGTGCCAATATGCCATCCCTGCAACCTCATGCCCTCTCTCCAAAGGGCTGGTAATGGCAGCAGAGAAGGGGTCTTGTGGTGCAGTGGTAGTGTTCCTACCTCAGAGTCAGAACGCCTGTGTTCAAGTCCCACCTACTCCAGAGGTATGTAATAATACCTCTGAATAGGTTGATTTAAATGGAAATGGGCATGGAGTTCAAAACAGAAAGTTACGGCAGCTGTTTTAAAATTATTGGTTGGATCTCAGCTGGAGTATTGTGCCCAGTTCAGGGCACAACACCTTAGGAAAGAACTCAAGGCCTTGGCGAGGTTATGGAGGCAATAAGTAAGATTTATTTATTCATATTAGAAATAAGGGCTTCAGTTGTGTGGAGAGTCTAAAGGAATGGAAATAGAGGTGCTCAGAATTATGGAAAATTAGAAAGAATTACAGAGAAACCATTCCTATTGTGGTGGGTCAGTACCAGAGGACATTAAATTAATGTAAATGGCAAAGGAGCTAAAGAAGAGCGATGAAGAAGTTTAATTTTTGCAGGTAATTGCTGTGATCTGGAACATACTGCCTGAACAATGGTGGAATCAGACTCAATAACAAATTTCAAGAAAGGAATTGCATGAATATTTGAATGTGAAATATTTGTGGAGCTATATGAAAAACGTTAGGAGAGTGGAACTACTTGAATATCTCTTTCAAATATCCAGCATGATAGACTGAATGACCTCTTCTTAGCCATACGATTTTATGTTGGTATAGGTATTTAATGGTGCCTTGCCTATAAATGGGTCCTCTGGTTATGACTCATGAAATAGCCTTGTCTAATTGCATTGGACTTTGATATACAACTTGCACTCTATAAGCTTTGCAGCAGACTGAATTAAAAACTTCATACTGATGCTAAACTTGCTGTATGGATTCATCACAAGACAGCACTGTGGCTAATTTTTGATGAGTGCAAACTGGACAGTAGATCCTCAAACTGTAATGCGAAAGGTTTTATATTGTAGCACAATTAATTCTGCCAAGTTTTCATCATTTACAAACTTATATAAACTATGAGCAAAAGTAGGCCATATATACAAAGAAAGACATAGCAGTCAGTAACTTTTCACATCTGACAAATACAAGAACCTTTGTGCGAGTGGTGAAAAACAACGTTGCACATATAGATGTAGGGGAAAGTTTTAGAGTTTAGATTGACTTCAGAATTTGTTGTTTCTTTTGTAGCTCGCCTCAATTGTAGCTAATTAGAGATTGGCATAAGTTTAAATTAGTGCATATTATTCATCGGTTCTTTTGTGAGGATAGGTTGTATGTGTTTTGCAGGATAAGGTTACAATCTTTGGAAGCTAGAATCATTATTAAGAGTGGAAAACATATTTCACATTTCTGTTTTTTGTTAAAATTAGCCAAGATGGAATTTGAGTTTTCTCTTTTTTGCAAGTGTAAGGAGAAAGATACTGCTGGTAATAGTGTTTCATTTTAGTGTAAAGTACTTACATCCTTCTGGATCCCTGCTATTTTGCATCAGTGTCTGTGACTTGCTGGGAAGTTGTAATTTATATTTCTCGTTGTAAGTTGGTATCACAAAAGGGAATCTTTACATAATGTGTCTATTAACCAAGATTCAATGTCTGGATTGATTTATATATCAGTTAGATTTTTTAAATTTAATTTTAATAAATGTGTTTACCTAGGAGCACAGAAAGACTTCATGGCAGCCAGATCAGAAAAAAAAGAAGCTAATTCTTAAGCTGTGGGTTCAAGACCCACCTGTTCCAGATGTGTGTAATGACATCTGTGAACAGGTTGATTAGAAAGTAGAAAATAGCTTTTTTCAGCTATTCTTAAGGAAGAAAAATCGATCCGTGTGGATATTTATAGCAGTTAAGATTCAATGTATACTCCTGATTAGTATAAAATTTGCAGCTCTGTTTAACTGAATGTCTGTTTACTGGACTATATTGAAGACACTTTTCAAAGATGCGTTTCTCAACAAAGGTTGGATGTTGTTACACATGTTGTTACAGAACACATAAGGTTGGAAGAGGATTTAAATTGATAGCATTTCCCCTGATGGCTGTAGGTCTGAAATATGTATACATAAGTAAATTTTATTTTGAATTAACCATGAGGAAGGATCACTGGACTCGAAGCGTTAACTCTGATTTCTCTCCACAGGTGCTGCTGGACTTGCTGAGATTTTCCAGCAATTTCTGTCTTGTTTCTGATTTCCAGCATCCACGGTTCTTTCGGTATTTATTTGAATTAATCGTATTCTATAATATGAGTGTGGCTAATGATGTAGTTTCGATACAACCTCCATTCATCTGTGCAGTATATTTAACATGTTGCTGACGCATTTCAAAAGATGATATTCTGGTCCTGCAGCTGCAGGTGATTGTATTATCTTCATTGTCAGCTAATTCTTAACCCTTCTGTAGTTAGAGACTCTTAATTAGCTTGTCTTAATGATCAGCATTCTGCTCTTGCCTAAATACTGTCATCAGCAACATTGTAGGATGTGTGATATTTCATGCTTATTCTTTGCTGATTTGCTGTTATTTCATTGGGAAGCTGCCTATGGGAGGTGGGGAGTGATAGCAGACAGTGTAGCATGGTGTGCATGCTTTTCTTTCCCTTAACAGCTGACACTATATTCTATTCCTATGTTTCCAATGTTCCATGTTTCCAATGTTAAGTTATGTGAGGATAATATTACGCAAAGGTTTTGCAAGACCGTGCTGGAAAATATTGTTCAGTAGATCCTCTTGGGAGCACCAATGATATCAATGATGTATTTGCATATGATCTAAAAAGGATCATTGGTGACGAATAATGTATTTAACAGGAAGTATTAATTGAATTCTAGATTTTGTTCTAATAGACGTTACATCTCAGTCAAATTGTTTTATATAATTGTGCTTTAAGATAAAAATCAGATTTGCAATGCTTCTTAAAAAGAGAAACATTCACACTGTAGTCCTCTCACCTGCTTCGGTCTTCTCATAATATTGACCCGTGTTCGTACCCTCTATTTTCTGGCCAAGGGGATGCAATTCATGTGTGAATCTTGAAGCTGTAACAGAAAACTATCCAACTGTGGACATAAGGCGAATTTATTTTTAAATTCACTTGTGGGATGTGGGGTGGGCCAGCATTTATCATTTGCCCCTAGTCGCCCTTGAGAAAAAAAGGCGAGTTCTGTTCTCTGCACTATGTCCTGAAATGCATTACTTTGCAGAGACATTTCCTTTCTATTCTCAGACATTTGTGACAATTGTGTTTAGTTCAGTTTTAATTGAGATTAGCTAATTAAACACCAATCAGAAATTTACCGGGTTTAACCTTCATTTTATGTTTCAGTGATAGTTTTTTTTGACATCATGTTGATGAAATGTAATTAATTCTTTCTTTCTGTTGTGTCATTGAAGATCTTCATTGACAGTTAATGTTAATGTCTTTGTGTTTTCAATTCTAATGTCACACATTCTAATCACACATCACCAAATTAGCAGGAGCTGAAAGATCAAAATGAATGCTGACTATCAGTCTATGGATTGACCTTTCAAATTTGCAGAGGCATAAAACAGGTAGTAATTGCTCAGCCAGCCTCTCAGGTGATGCAGCAATTTACAATTGCACTTCTTTCACTTTAGTCTACTGTACTCGCTGCTCAAGAAGTGGTCTTTGTACATTTGGGATATGAAATGCAGACTGGATTACTATTTTGCAGAATATCTCTGTTCGGCCTCAAATATGACCATAAACTTTCTATCACTTGCCAGTTTAATTCTCCACATTGGTTCCACTTTGACCTTTTTGTCCTTGTTCTGTTGTTGGCCAGTGTTGCAGTGAAGCTCACCACAAGCATGCGGAACAAAATCTCTTCTTTAATTCAGTACTCTACAGCCTTGTGGACTCTGGAGTTTTAGGTCATAGCTGTGTCACCTTTTTATTTTTGGCTTGTTGATTTCTTCTCTTTGATTAATCCTTCATTTTTCATTCGTGCAGCTGCTTTTGCCGTGCACACCTCACTTGGACACATTTCTTTCACTTTATCCATTATCACGCTGTTTGGGTTTTTTTACCATAACAACATTTAACCTCTCTTGCCTCCAACATATCGCAGACTTTCCCATTTGTTCTTCTCCCCACCTACCCGCACTGTCCAACTTCACTTGTGCTAAATATTAGAAAATGAATCTGGGTAGATGGTTATGGGGAGCAAGGAAATGGCAGAGGAATTAAACAGATATTTTGGATCATTCTTTTTGCTGGATGATACTTCAAACATCCCATTAGTACTAAACAATTCAGGGGGGAATTAGGTACCATCACCATCACTACAGAAATGGTATTAGACAAATACCATTTGGGGCTAAAGACAGGTAAGTCATCTGGCCCTAATGGCTTGCATTCTATGACCCTAAAAGAGGTAGCTACAGAGATAGTGGATTCATTGGTTGCAATTTTGCACTAATCCTTGGATTCTGGAGCAGTACCAGAGGATTGGAAAGCTGCCAACAATGCACTCCTATCCAAAAAGGGAGAGAAGGAAAAAGTGGGTAACTATAGGCTGTTTGGCTTAACTTCAATTGTTGGAAAAGTATGGGAGTCAATTATTATGGGTGTAAATACAGAACATTTGGAAAATCATAACCTAACCAAGCAAAGTCAGCATGATTTTATGAAAGGGAAATTTGTGCTTGACTAATTTATTAGAGTTTTTGAGGAAGTCACAGCAAAAGTGGATTGAAAGGAACCAGTAGATATGTTCCTTTTTGGACTTTCAGAAGGCATTTAACAAGGAACCTCACAAAAGTTTAAGTCAAAAGAGCCCGTGATGCTGGAGGTAGTATATCACCATGGATGGAAAAATGCCTTATGGCCTGGAAACAGCGAGTGGGATAAGGGTTATTTTTCAGGTTGACGACCCGTGATTGAACTCTTTGCAATACATATTTATGACTTGGAGGAAGGAAGTCAATGTGCTGTAGCCATATTTACAGATGGCACAAAAATAGATGGAAAGGCATGTTGTGAGTGGGATACAAACAGTTTACAGAGAGATATTAATAGGTTAAGTAAGTGGGCAAAATGTTGGCAAATAGAGTATAATTTGGAAAATATGAAGTTGTTCATTTTGGAAGGGAGAACATTATTTAAATGGAGAGAAACTGCAAAAAAGTGCAAAGGGACTTGGGGGTACTTGTGTATGAAACACAGAAAGCCAGCACACAGATGAAGCAGGTAATCAGAAAGGGTTTATTTCAAGGGTGTTGAAGGGTCTAAGACTAGATAAGTCTAGCTGCAGCTGTACAGGGTGCTAGTGAGATCATAATCTGAGATATTGTGGGCAGTTTTGGTCCTCTTAATTAAGGAGATAATTTAATTGGAGGCAGTTCAGAGTAGGTTCACAAGGATGACCCCTACCATGGAGGGATTGTCTTATGAACAAAGGTTAACCAGATTCAACTGTTAAGGGGCTTGATCGGGTAAATGCTCGGAGGACGTTTTCTCTCATGAGAGAGTCTAGGACCAGGGAGCATAGTCTCAGAATAAAGGGCCACCAATTTATGACTGAGATGAGGAGGAATTTTTTCCTTCACAGGATTGCGAGTCTTTGGAACTCGTTGCCACAGAGAACTGTGGGGGCAGAGTCCTGAAATATATTTAATGACAAGGGTGGAATGGTGGCACAGTGGTTAGCACTGCTGCCTCACAGCACCAGGGACCCGGGTTCGATTCCACCCTCGGGTGACTGTCTGTGTGGAGTTTGCACATTTTCCCCGTGTCTGCATGGGTTTCCTCTGGGTGCTCCACTTTCCTCCCACAGTCCAAAGATGTGCAGGTTAGGTTGTTTGGCCATGCTAAATTGCCTGTAGTGTTCAGGGAGGTGTGTTATAGGGGGATGGGTCTGGGTGGGATACTCTGAGGTTCAGTGTGGACTTGTTGGGCTGAAGGGCCTGTTTCCACACTGTGGGGATTCTAATTCTCATAGGTAGATAGATTCTTGATGACTAGAGAATCAAGGGTTATGGGGGAAGGGCAGGAATGTAAACATGAGGAGTATTGGATCAGCTACACTTCTATTAAACAGCAGAGCAGACTTGAGGGACCAAATGACCTACTCCTGTTCTTATTCCTTATGGTCTTTTTTCATTTCTATCTTTCCTCAGTTTTTCTGAAAAGTCATCAATCTGAATGGATAACTTCATGGTTATGGTAGGAATTGGGAGTTGAGCCACCTGAGTGTGTTTGCTTACCCACTGCATTTTGATGTTGCACAGTTGGGTATGGGCTAGAGTTGGAGCCTGTTCCTCCCAGTATGGAGGTGCATTCAGGGACGCAAACAGTGACTGGCACAACAAAATATCCATATCATCCTGGGACAAATAAAAGTTCACCTCTACCACCTTTTGGTGTCACAGGAAGTGAAGTAAGTTCTTTGAAGGGACAGCAAGAGATGCAAGAACAATTATCTGAATTTCGACCTGTGCATACTTACCAATATTGCTGGCTAATACATTAGTGCCCTATAAAAGTTGGCCCTATTTGAAAAGACTCTTGGTGAACACCGAAACACTCACCATTTATACTCTGTGAAGTTCCAGCTCTGAGAAGCCTGCCAGCCCTGCCTTTTGCTGCTGTTCCCTGCATGAGGCTGTTGTCTTCCAACTAAACAGTAGATTAGAACTCAGATTGGTGGTAAAATGGCGATTTAAAGTCAGAACTCATAAGACACAGAATTCTTGTCAGAATTACAGATGAGTCTTTGTAGCCCAAAGAAGACCTTCATCTGCGGAAAGCCATTCAGCTTGTGAGTAAAGCAGCAATACAAATCAATTTTAAGAGAAGATAGAATAGAATCCCTGTAGTGTGGTAGCAGGCCATTTGAGCCCATACAGCCCCCCTCTGAAGAGTGTTCCACCCAAACCCACTGCTCTTCCCTATCATTGTAATCCTGCATTTCCATGGCTAATCTACACATCCCTGGACAATTTTACATGGCTGATTCACATAACCTATACATCTTTGGATTGCAGGAAGAAACCAGAGCACCTGGAGGAAATCTATGCTGACACGGGGAGAACTTACAAACTCCACACAGGTAGTCACCTGAGGATGGAATTGAACCCAGGTCCCTGGCACTATGAGGCTGCAGTGCTAACCACTGAGCCACTGTGCCACTTCAACCTTGGCACAGGAAATCAGCAGAGTCTCTTTTACTGAAGGTACAAAACCAGTGAAACCAATATAGCGAGTAGGACAGGCACTAGACATTAGAAGTCCTTGTCAATGCTGTGGAGCAAAGAAGCCTACAGACACAGACCATACTCATTTATTAAAAATAAATGCTTTACTGTCACAAACAGGTCATTTTCAGAAAATGTGGTGCCATAGGACACGTTCACGGAAAATTAAGGGGTCAAATAGCTTTGCACACACCAATGTTAATGAAGTACAAGATTCTACAATAGAAGAAAATTGTTCCAAACAAAAATAGATGATCCAATACTAGTTTCCTGGCAAGATAATATTTACATCGATAGTCATCTATAGAATATCAAATTAGGTACTGGGGCGAGTGTTGCTGTATTACCAGATGGTCAGCCATGGTTGGAGAAACACTGTCTGTAGCTGACAACAGTGCAGTTACAAGGTCCAGGAGGCATAGTATTTAAGATTCAAGAGATGCCACAAACAACTCTCCAAAATAGGAGGCACAATATAGTAGAAAAAAGTCTATGCATACTTCATAATCTAGAATTCTCACTCCTAAGTAGAAATGTGCATGTGTTGAACAGAAGCTTTTTCAAACAGCAGAACAAGTTAAACTGTTTAAAGTCAAGGAAAAACTTATGAAGGAGCAACTAATCAAAAAACAACAGACCAAGGAACAACTGGTCAAACAGCAACCAGTAGAAGATTTTATGGTGATCCTTAGACTCATGACGGAACCTAAATGGAATCCATCGAGGTTAGCTTTGTCAGCATAAAACATTTGTTTCATGCTATCAACAAGATGGGATCCTGTTCTATGCTAGTTTGGTAAAAATGTTTTCCACTGCTATCAAAACTGAAGAGAGTTCAGATTGCAAGAATAAGCAAAGTTTGTGAGGGAACACAAGCAATGAGCTAGCCAGTAAGCAGTACACATATCTTAGCCAATTGACAAATCTGTAACATATTTAGCTTGGAATGCAGCTCAGTTTGCTGAGCAAATAATTATGAAAGATTAAAGTTTTATACTGATGTTGAGGTGACTCAGAAGAGACAAATTCAAGCAGAATGTTTGACTTATTCATGTACCCAGAAAGAATCCTCAGTAACAGTGACTGAGATCATGCAAAGCAAGAAGCAATCCTCAAAGAGCAGAACTGAGGAATGATGGAGTCACTGAGGATGAATGAGAATGTCCACAACAATCAATAAGTTGAAGTAAACTGTCTGCATTAGTCAACATATCTAAAGGCAGATTGAGTATTTGGTTTGTACAGTTCCATGGATTCATCACTGAAAAAGGGATAACCAATGTCCAATGGTTTAGGTATTGCAAAGAAGAATTGCGTGCTTCAGCAGGGGAAATGTCTTCCATGAGAGAAATCTAAGAAAATTAAAGGTCCCCAAGGTTAAAGGGATCTACACACATCAGTCCATCAGGAAAAAGATTAAAGACATTTGTCTATCACCCAGCAAACAGCAAGTTTTCAAACCTGAAGACAACATGTTCCAGAAAAATAGTGAACCCTTCAGATCAACAGAAATTTTGAACAAAAATATTTTAGTGGGGGGAGTGGGGGGTGGTGGCAGAGAGGATGTAATACACAAATGTATAAGAATATTGGGGATAAACCTTGGTGGGAGATTTTGAATGTGGGTCTGAAAGGTTGAACACAGGAAAGTCTTAAGCACCGCCCATAAAGGCAGAACAGCTTAGGACATTGGAAGAATGAGGCCTAATATTCTGGTCTTGCTCATAGTCTCTGCAACAACATCTTCTGTGTTAATGTAGCAAGTAACAAGTAACTAACTTGCAATAAACTATTTCTTGTTCAATCCAAGAGCCTTTTCTAGTGAAACTGATCAATGGCTTTCCTCTACAACACTATACCGGGCAGATCTTCTAGATTCCGATACTTTAAAGAGGATGGTGGCAGCAAACAGTGCAATGCAGACTCAATTTATTTGCACATACAACATTTTCCACAATGTTAAATAGTTTTCTTTTATTTTTAAGTAGGTCTCCAGGCCATGAGAATGAAACAATAACTTACAAACTGAATTCTGATGACAGGTTAATTGCATTAACCTGTTATTGACCTGTCATCAGAATTCAGTTTGTAAGTTATTGCATTAACCTGTGCTTTCCTCTTGTAAATGCTAAGCATGTGCATTTGAAACTGTACTTCCATTTTTAGGCTGTTGCATTGTAAGAGAAATAAGGAATAGACATTTAATATGCTTGTATGCCATTCCTCTGTTCGCTGTTTACCAGATACAAAACTAACTTAAAATAAATAGATGTACACACTCAACAATTTTGAAATAGTAAAACATCCCACAGTTATTCACGATTCAATTTTATCTATTTTACACTTAATGGTTAAAGTGAAAATCACCTGTATTATCTTTCCAACTCCACATGCTCCTTTATTTTGAAACTCTGATAAGTCCATTAGTTCAGATATAGGAATACTTAAGTATAATATGTCAATGCATGAATGCAAGCGAACAATCTCCTTTCTGCAAAAGTTGGTGCAATCAGTTTTCAAGAAAATAAAATTTTACATAAGACAAAAAAACCAGAATAAACCAAAGATTCCTTTGAGGAATATTTTTGTACAGCTATGTTTCAGTAACTAATCATGTCTCATTTTTTTGAAGATGGAGATGAAGTGCTCTGCACTGCACAGCAAAATACTGAAAATTCTGGAAATCTAAAATAAAAATATAAAATGCTGGAAACACTTTGCAGGTCATGCGCAGCATTTGTAGAACTAGAAGCAGAGTTAATGTTTCTTTTCACTGGAACTGTAGACGTGTTAGCTGTTTTCTTCTGTACACAGATGTGCTTAATCTGCTGAGTATTTCCAGCAATTTTCTGGTTTTATAAATGTCACTCTTCAGAATCATCAGGACTTTTTCAAACTTCTTTCCTTTGAGAGTATGTTCAACACTACAGTGAGAGACATTTATAACTGATTAGCTGGATATCTGGAACAATCTGGTGATGATAATTATGACCTGTCAGTTTCTCACACTCCTGTCTCCCACTTTTCAAAGTGGTTGATACTGACAACTCTTACCTCAGCCTATTGGAATACACTAATTTTATTAAATAAAAAGAAGCTGATACCGAGTTAGAAATGGTGACAGTCCACTTGAAATGTTTCGTGAAAAACTGACATTCCTGATGAAAAGGAAGCAAATGATGAAGGGATTATAAAAATGTAAAGTTTTGTCTCAGAAGATCTCAGGCTAGGAAATGGCTTTCATTCCAGCCTCGAGAGCAAAGAAAGTTAGATAAATTGTTGGGATCCCTTTAAACTGTTAATCATTACTGACATTATTTACTGTAATGGTAGGGATGAGAGAGATTCATACATTACCTAGAAGGTTCAAAAATGTTTTGCTCCAGGGATACATTTTATAATGCCAATACCAACTACAGGATTGATTTACTGCTCTCTTTATGTGGCTGTATAAGGAGAACAAACCTTTAGTAGTGGGAAAGTCGTTGTGGAAGATTTTTTCTTGTGTCATCTAGTTTTGTCATATAATATCCTGAAAAATTGCATTCAGTACAATTGTATAAACATAATAAGGGCAGTTACAAATATAGACAAGTAGGGATGGGGACTATGAGCCATTTATTGATCTATGACATTATATGCTAATATGGTAAGGTGCAGATTGGTTAACCTTGCTTTGTTGCCTTAGCTGGTAAGTCAATTTTTAGATTTAAAATCTTGAAGCTTACTGGTCGAGAATCTGTGGACACACACCATTCCTTGAACTTTTAATGATCCTGCCTCTCTTTCTAAGTAAGGAGAGAAAAAAATTGAATGTTGGAAACCTGAAGTAAAAACAGAAAATCTTATAAGTGAAAATTAGACCTATCATTATTTGGACGCTGTTAGAAGTGATTGGAAAAAAAATCTCTCATTGCTGTTTGCAGATTCTGACAGATATTTTGTGTATTTCTTAATTTTTTATCTGTTTGCGGACTAGGTTTAACTTGAATTGCACAAAGATGTTAATTGTACATAGGGTCCACAAATACAGTTCGATGCCTGATACTCAAATTTGCCATGGATAAGTGGTCAAAACAAATCTACTAAAACGTTTTGAAAATTGAAAGTTGAGATGTGAACAATGGAGGTTTTGATGATCCTTCAGAGACATGCATTTATGGACACCATGTCTTTCTGCTTGTATATGCATAACCTGGAATTTGAAGAGAATGATGGCACATATGTCAATATAATCTCTCTGAATTTACTAAATATATTTGTGTGTGCAGGATTCAGTTAATATTTTGAATTATAATTATGTTGAGATAGAAAACTTGGTATCCATAGCTGATTATTGACCTGGATGCTTGACACAGATACATCCTTAGAGTTACAACTAAAATTCTGACATGCTTTGCCTAAAGACTTGCACAGTACAGCAATTAAAAAGAAATTGGCATGTGTTTTCAATTCGAGATGAGCTCTGTAAAAATAGTTTCCCTTCTAACCCCGACTTTAAATGATGTGTTTAAATGATCTAAATGTCACTCATTACTCTTGTACAAAGCAATTACAGATGAGAATGTCTCCTTTTTGTTCCAATATCCAGTTCTTTTATTCAACCATTTCAGAGCGTTTCACTTTTCTCCCCGATTATTCTTATTAATGAAAAGTTTGTAACATGAGTTCAAATTTTGCTTTTTAACGAGCTTGAATTCAGTTCCCGATTTAGTTTGAAGTCATTTTTTTACTCTTACAATGTCTGCTTTGTATGTTTCTCAATTGCCTTTCAGCCTAAAAAGCCCAGAAGTCTTCGGTTTTTGCTTATCTGTCCATCATTTGGCACTAGAAATCATCTTTGTGGCTTCTCTCTGAACTTCCTCTAGTGCTTGAATTTTTTGTTTGTCTGTCTCTGCTCCATACGTAATGAATGGCATGTCACGATAATTGTTACTTTCACTTATATCAGTATCAACTGGACACTTTCAAAAGGTTCTTTAAAGCAGTTCTATGGCTTAGACCAACCATCTGATTTATTACCATGTAAAAATTGGGACAAAGCATTTTGTAGTTAATCAGTAATGATGGTCAATATTTCATTGTATGAGGTATCCTCTTAATATCATTGCATAATATGCAAAATGTGATTTTATTTTCTTCCATAAGCTGTTTTGTTCATATTAAACAAAATCTGCCATACATGCTTGCACCATAGCTATTCACAAACTATGTCAATGATTTGGATTTGGGGACAAAATATAACATTCCCAGGGTTGCAGATGATACAAATTAAGGGGATTTAAGTGGACTAAGTGAGGAGGCATGAACATTGCAGATGGAGTATGATGTGGAAAATGTAAAACTATTTACTTCAGTTGGACACACAGAAATGCACATTTTTTCTTAAATGGCAAGATATTAGTAAGTGTTGAGGTTTAAGGGACCTGAGTGCTCTTGTTCATTTGGCGTGCGTGTGCGGCAAGCAATATAAGGAAGAAAATGATGGGTTGGCATTTGTTATAGAGGATATGAGTAGAGGAGTAAATAAGTCTAGTTGCAATTACGTAGCACATAAATGAGGCCTCACCTTGAGTACTGTGTACAGTTTTGGTCTCCTCATATAACAAATAATATACTTGCCACAGAGGGAGTGTAAATAAGTTTTGCCAGTCTGATTCGTGGGACGGTGGGATTGTGCAATGAGGAGAAATTGAGGAGACTGGGCGTCTATTCTCTAAAGGTTTATGAGAGGTAACGTCACTGAAGCATACAAAATTCTAAACAGGGCTGAAGAGTGTAGATGAAGAAAGGTAGTATCTAGTAGCAGGGGACACAAACTCCGAATAAGAGATAGGATGCTTGCCACTGAGTTGCGGAGAAATTTCTTTATTGTGAGAGTAGTGAATATTTGGAATTTTTTACCTTGGGCTGGAGGATGAGGTGTGCGTGGGGGTGGCAGGTGCAGTGAAGTGGTGGGCTTTAGCGTCTCATTTATTGAATACCGTATGTCCAAGATATTAATTGATGATAGTCCAGGAAAACATCATTGAGATAAATCAGCCATGATCTTGTTGACCATGGGGCAGACATGAGGGACCAAATAGCCCACTTCTGCTCCTATTTCCTATGTTTCCTATGTTCACCAGCAGTAAATCTTTCAGCAGTGGATTCTTCGGATAGCATGAACTAAACCTCTTGCTCATTTTCCTTCAATGCAATCACACATATTGTTGGTCCAACTGAAATACTTTGGGAGAAGGGGGAGGTAGTGGTGGTGTGAGGGAAATGTGATTCTAAATGCAGTGGCAATTTAAAGTGAGCCAAAGTTCAAAAGCAGCTATTTTGATGTTTTGGTGTCATCAAGTCTGGGCTAAAAATATATGTGGATGCTTTAAAAATGGTATCCCCTCAGTGATAAACCTGCTCATGTTACATTGAGAAAATGGAATATATATTATTTTTAGGTATTTTCTTGATGAGCAAGACAAATCATAATGGTATGGCATTAATGTGACTTAATTCTCACTGCAAAATTTAGTACTCTTGGCTTCGAGTGGGAATGAACTCCATGTAGGATTTTACTTAGGAAGTTGAGGGAGTACTGAACTGTCGGCTTGCTATCCTTCGGATAAGAGGATAAGAGATTAAGACACTGACTACCTGTTGAAAGGACAGATGAAAATAATTTGGCAAAATTTGTAGGATAGTATATCCTGATCAATATTAGTAAATCACAATAACTCAACATCAATCATAATAATGTTTATGGGATCTCACTTTGTTTTGTGCAACATTGCCTGCCTAATAATGCACTAAAAATTCATTTGATTCGTTAGATGTAAAGTTTACTGAGTGGTTTGTAAGAAATTGTGCATGGTTATTTATTTCTCCTTCAAACTTCTACATTTTAAAAGATAATTTGTTATAAAGAACTTGCTCTACTTATTGCAGAATGGTGTCTATCTTATTAATTGTGGAGAAATTCATTATTCGGAGACTTTTGTGGGAAGAATCAAAGTAATATTTCAGCCATGTGCTGCAGACATGTAAATAATTTGCTGATTGTAGGGTTTCACAATCACTTTATTTAAGGACCCCGTTTGTTAACCTGTAAGGCTCCAAATATTTCCAGTGGGTGTTAGGTGTCAGGTCACTTGCAGACTGCAGGTCTTGACCCCCTGTAGACTGCTTTATGATTTAGGATATGGCTTGTGAGTGGTTTATTTGTGTGTCGTGTGCTCTGTGAAATAATTTAACCATTTTCAAAATGTTGAGTAGTAAACAGGCTTGTTACTCTTGAGGTTTAATACTCTCGATGTAACTTTTAAAATTGATGTGTTTGTTATATATAATGGACCGTTTTGAGACAATTATGGCTGACAAAAAGATGGTAATCTTTGTAAAGACTTGTCTTGCATGATTTGTGGATTATATTGGTAGCGATGAGACCCGAATGTTTTCTGAACTGTTTAGTATTTATTGCCAAATGAACACGTTAAAGATTGTAATATTGCCGTTTTAAGCAAATCAGAGAGATTTATTATTGCTGGTAGCTTGAATAGCATGCAAATATTAGGTAACTGTTTGTTTTGCCTCCTCAGAATGTATCAACTTTCCACTTAGGTATTGTTTTGCCGGTACGGGGTATCTTGTAGCATGCAAAATTATTTCAAATGCCTTCAGAGTATTATGGGTTCTTCGAGGGTTCTTTGGGCCTGTAGCCAAGTCATGACACAGCGAGCCTGCTTATCCATTTGTGTTTTTTCAGACATTGCAGTTAGTCATATTGGCAGATTTTATGGGAGTAATTTTCTGATTTTTGTTTTAAATGTGGAGATTGGTGAAATTAGCTTGCAACGAACACAACACCTTCATCATTGAGAGAGCTCACCTGATCACATGCTAATCAGTCCATTAACAGGCAAATCTGAGCACGTTCCTAGATCTGCCAGGATGTGGGTCACGGGAAAGGCGTGTGGTGGTGGAGGTTGCAGGAAGGGAGTAGCTTTCAGAGACTGTGCCCTTGACCCCATCCATCCCCATATTGGAGCAGTTGGAGGAACCAGGAGGAACATTGCCCTGATTCCCACTTTACACCTTCTTTGCTGCCAAGAATGCGTATAACTGGGGAGGTGAAGAGTCAAATGTTCATTAATTGATCTCTTATGGACCTAATTAATGACAGGTCAAGAGGTCACCCATAAATCTCCTTGTCCAGAGATTAATTAATGACATAGAGAGAAGGGTATAAGTATCTCACAAGAGTGAACTCACCCAATTACTTGGCTATCTCATCACCTCTTTCACCTTCTCCAGGGAGGGGAAAATTCTGCCCAGTGTAAACATTCAAACTTCTTTTTAACTGTTCAAAATTGATAGATAAAACGTACTGAACTTTGGTTGAAGATATGGCAGTAGCTGAATTAACAGCATTAATCAATGTTGAACAAATTAAGAATAAGTTGACTTTATATTTTCTCTTTAACAAATGCTTAACAGACAACTCCATAAGCCTTAAAGGAGTGTATGCTCAATGTACCCCTCTAACACAAGACCTCCAGAAAGCAAGAACTACCATTTAGAAATACCTTGAGCATTCCATTACCTCATAAGCCTTGTCATTTTCTATAATTTATTGGTGGTATTTTCAAATGGAATATCTTGTGCATGAGTTTCACTATTGCCAGGCTTGGAAAGTACAAAGACTGCTAATTCTGGCACGATTTGAATATTTTCCATATAAACATTGTCTGAACTGTTCCATGAACATGAAGAGGTGGAAGTGCAGTAGCAGGCAAGCTCAAAATTGTCTTTAAAGGAACCGCGGCTTTTGCGAATTAAATTTATATAGCTTGAAACATTTGGGATGTCATCTAGCACTCAGTAGACTGCCAATAATTGGTCATATAAGTCATATATTTCAATTTTACGACTTTAATATCAGAAATGGCTGAGGTGAAATGAGATATTTTAGCTATAGGGTAGGTCAGGATTGGTTTGGTATGTAACAAAAGCAGAAAAGATCCTTTACATCTTCTTCACAACTTTCCATCCAAAGACAACATGCTAACTGTAAATATTTCAAACCTATTCCAGCGTTTTTATTTTGAGAACACGTTCACAGAATCATACAATCCCCACAGTATGGAAACAGGCCCTTTGGCCGAACAAGTCCACACCAACCCTCGGAGTATCCCACCCAGACCCATTCCCCCTATTCTACACATTCCTGAACACTACGGCAATTTAGCATGGCCAATCCACCTAGCCTGCACGTTTTAGGACTGTGGGAGGAAACTGGAGCACCCAGAGGAAACCCACACAGACACTGGGAGAACGTGCAAACTCCACACAGACAGTCGCCCGAGGGTGGAATCGAACCTGGGTCCCTGATGCTGTGAGCCACCGTCCCATGAACTGACTAATCTTTCTCCTACCTGTTGGCCCTGCGCTATAATTTCAACTGTTTGCTGTTTAATTTTGTACTAAATAGTGTGGATATAAATTACTTTGTTTCAAAAAAAAGTTTAACCAAAACAATTGTTTGCAGACATTAGTGCAAATTAACAAGATGAGCTAAAGTTGTCATGGCAAAAAAAGACAAAAATTCCTAAACAAACATAAACTTGCCAAGGGAAACACAATGACTGAAAGGATTTGTTCTAGGTCCGCTGTTGTGCATACAATTTATAAATGACTGGTACTGACACATTAACTGCTCACACCATTATGAAGTGGGCCCAGGTGACCAATATCAATCTTGTTGTAAGTGCAAAGGAACCTCAAGAAATTAAGGAATGAGCTGAGGTAGATTAATTTAAATTTGACAAATGTACAATATGCGCAGGATAAATGTGTCAGTTGGTTAAAGTGGAGATATGTATTATGGTTCTGGTTGTGATGTCTTAAATTATGAATGGAAGTTTTTAATGGTCAACAAGATGAATTGAGTTGCAGGATCCCTCTCAAATTCATCTAATTAATTAAAAACATACTTACATAGAGCTCATTGTTTGAGGCACATTTGAAACGCTTCAACATCCATTTGAAGGTAGGTGTAGCATGATGTTACGAAATTATAGACTTGAGAGGACATGAATAGGAATGTCTACGATAATTCACCACTGTAATGAAAGAAACTTCTCAGTTCTGAACTTGTTACTGTTTAAAATGGGAAGATGGAGAAAAGGCATTCAAGTCTTCACATTTCTTAGATAATATGGCCATTGGCTGTCTACTGAATTTAGTCTGAGATTATAGAATCAGGAAATAGGAGTACAAAGTCGGACAAGATTTGAGATTGATAAATGTCTCTCCTCCCCTTCCATTGATCAGAGCAGAAAATACATGGAACAGACTTTTCTCAAAAGCAGTTACAATGCATGACTAAACCAATAACTAATTACATTATCAGACATGGAAGAAATGTGTTCTCAATCAAATAAAAAATATTTGGACAGGAGCAACTGTATGGAATATTGATCTAAAGTTTAATATACAACAGTACATCGGTCTGGAGTAGTTGCTTCTATTTTTCTGTTACTAACCAGTGGGATGTATAGTTTAGTACTGAGCAGTCTGCTTTCATCTTTTGCTTCCTCCCTGTTTATTGACAACATGCCTCATGCTCTATTTAGTAATTTACTGAAACACATTCAAATATTGCAAAGTAGACTCTAGCTTTTGAGGTGATAGTCGACATGCTGTAGGTTGATGTGCTACAGTTCACGATGAGACTGTAAAAAAATGTGAACTATGAGGATTTTTCTAAAATATATGCTAAAATAGTATTCCCCTGTTCTGGAAAAATTGCACACGCTTCCTTTCTTGATTATTCCCAGAAATGATCATGCTGACAGAGCATTAACACTGCAAGTTTAACATTGCTGAATATTCATTTTCACATGAACACTAAACTGACAGTATGTGACTGCACTAAGAGTGAAGTGGTGCAAATATCCCTGGGAGGAATGACCTTACTCTACTTCAAACAGGATGGAGTATAAATTCAGTGTGGATCACAAAGCTGTCTATTAGACCTTTGACATTTTATAAGCTTAAAACACCTTAATTTGCTAATACAAACATACATACAAGCTAAGAACAGAAGTAGGCCATTCAGCCCTTCAACTCTGTTCCATCTTTCAATAAGATTATAGCTTATCTGTTTGTGTTCCAAATTTCCATGTCCCCCTCAATCTTCACGGACCGTGACTCTCTTGCCTATCAAGAATCTATCTTCCACCATTATAAAAATAGTCAATGGCCCCCATTTCCATGACCTTCTGTGGCAGAGAGTTCCAAAGTCTCATTACGCGCTGAGAGAGGAAAGAGGAACCCTTCATCGCTGTATAAAAAAGGGCAACCACAAATTTTAAAAGTAGCCCGTAGTGTGGACTCACCCTTGAGAGGAAATATCCTTTCCCAGTCCGCCTTGTCAAGACCATTTAAGAATGGGAGTTTTCTATCATTTGGCAGATAGCATATCGTACATGAACAATGTCTTTCCAAGAAGATCAATCAAAGTTTCAGTTGAGCAGGGGTCAATGAATGCTATTAATTTCTTCTTGTTTTGAACCTGGACTGACATTATGAATCATAGTACATGTACAGCAAGTCCTCATTTAGAGTTGTAGTCGTGTTCACAAAAGTTTTACCTTGAAATAAAACAACTTTAAGTAAAATAAAACAAATAATTATCGATGTTGGAGATCTGAAACAAAAACAGAAATTGCTAATGGAACTCAAAAGTGAAAGGAAAGATAATGTTTTGAGTCTGGTTCCTCTTCATCAGAACTTTAAGTAAAACTTTGGTTCCCATAAGAATCAAACCTAAAACTGGAGATGATTGGTGTCATGTCTTTCTTATCAGAAAAAAACATTAAAACATTGTAGCCCTGTAAGTTGAGATCATTTACCTTGTTAAATTCTTCCAATGCTGAATGAAACTTAAAAACTTTTTAAAAAAGTAAATTTTAAAATGTGAGGTAAATACTACATGAAAATATATTCACAACCCTGAATTCCATGGGAAAAACTGAAACAAATTTAAAAATGTATTTCACACCTCAGTCCCTCCATTGGTTTGTGTAAGTGTGAGTCTTGACACTGTATAATTGCAGGGACTGTTCTCCCAGGTTGCTTCAAATAATTTTGTATTTTACAGTTATTTACTTGCATTAGCAAGGCTGTTGAAATTGATTTTTGTTTTAACAGACAAATAGCAGCAGGTGGCCTTGTATCAAAATGGTGGATGTGGCAGCTTCCGCCATGTTTTACTTGGTTGGCATTGGGGTAATATAGTTCCTGACACTCAGGTAGCAGAATTCAGAATGCAGCAGCTTCATTCCCATGGTGCTATTATAAAATACTGTATTGTAATCTTGATAATTCACACGTCTTTGTTTAGAACCCTGGGTAAACATGGAATTCAACAACTTCAGATAATGAATATGACAGTTGGAATTGTGGTAGCCATTTTGAAGCTGGCTATGCAAGACCATAAGTTGAAGGTTTGGGCATGGATAGAATTGCAAGTCATGTGGTAACAACATTAAAACAAATCTAGTATTGCTCAAAGAGATTGTGAACAAAGTTAAAGCCCATGAAATAAAAGATACAGTAACAATATGAATAGAAAATTGGCTGAGTGTTACGACAGGGAGAGTAACAGTTAATGGATTTTTTTTGGCTGGAGGAAGGTTTATAGCGGATTTCCTCAGAGGTCAATATTGGAACACATTGTTATTCCATGAAGTTTAAAGTGAGAAGATATAAAATGGAAAGTTACTATAAATTGAAGGATGCTACAGATCAGGTAGAGAGAAATAGGCCCTATTATCTTACCATAATTAAATTAAAACAATGTTAAATGGGACGACCTTAAAAGGGGACCTACTGTGCATCCAGAATTCCATTGAGCCATTTGTCCAGATAATCAAGACATATGGAATTTGGAATATCAAAACCAAATCTCCTTAGATATGTGGAAGTCTAAAATAAAAGCAAAGTACACTGGATGCTGTAATAATTGAAAACAGAAAGTGCAGTGGGAAGGAGGGCACGCTGGTTAGCACTGCTGCTTTACAGCGCCAGGGTCCTGGGTTTGATTCTAGCCTTGGGTGACTGTCTGTGTGGAGTTTGCATATTTTCCCTGTGTCTGCGTGGGTTTCTGCTGGTGCTCCAGTTTCCTCCCACAGTTCAAAGATATGCAGGTTAGATGGATTGGCCATGCTAAATTACCTGTAGTCTCCAGAGATGTGCAGGATAGGTGGATTAGTTATGGTAAATGCCGGTTATAGGGAGAGGATGGGGTTCTGGTCTGGGTGGGATGATTTTTAGAGGGTCTGTACTGTAGGGATTCTATGATTCTATGCTGAAGAAACTTAGCAGGTCTGGCAGCGTGTGTGGACAAAGAAACAAAAGTAACATTTTGAATCCAGTGTGACTTTTCTTTGATGCTGAGTGGAGGTAGAATTATAATAGGTTTTATGTTGTTGAAAAAGGGGGGGACTGGCAAGTGGAATAACAAGGAAGGTCAGGAAAAGGTTAGAGGGTGAGGAAGATTAGAGATCAGAGGCATCACAGAGCAAATGGCAAAGGGAGTGTGGAAGGGATAAAACATTGGTCCTGTGTAGGTGTTACTAGCAAAACAAAAGTTAGCTCAGAGTGAAAGCAAAAAACAACATGAAGACATGATACAAGACATGATACAAATACTGGTGGGAAAAGTTGAACTCAAGATTGAGTCCAAAAGTCTAACCAGAAAATGAGATGTTGTTCCTCCAGCTTGCATTGAGCTTAACCGGAACAATGATGCAGGCCTAGGACAGAGATTTAAGCATGAGAGCAAGTGTGTTAAAATAGCAAGTGATCAGAATGTCAGGGTCATGTTTTTGGATTGAGCAGAAGTGATCCACAAAGCGTTCTCTTTTTTTTACAGATCAACAGGGTCTACATCCTTCACATAGTTTTCATCTTGTAATTCCAAAAATTCTTCTTAACCTATTTATATTGTTGACCCTTGTAGCCTTTCCTCATAATTTATTTTCCTTCTTGTCTTTATCATTATTAACTTTTATGAGCTGGACATGGATCCTTTCCCATAGAAACAATTTGTAAGGATTAGATCTGTGACTTTCCTTCATAAAAGCACACACTTGCAATAACTAACCTCTTATCTTATGTCTTAATACACTTAACCACTACATCCAGAGAATGTTTCCTCTGATAAGTCAGACGCCAGTTGACTGATTAAATGCTTCCATATATCAAGGAAGGTGTAAGGTTCAGAATAAAACAAATCAACTCCAATTAGTATAACATCGATCATCTTTCCCTACAGTAAGGAAGTATCCTTTTAGTATGGGGTGTACTGTGCCTATTATAATAATCCCTGTTTTCATACTTCCACTATTCCCTTGTGGGATCATTTACATTGTATTAGTTACATAGATAACGTACTTTGAAAATACATTTTAAGAGCATTTAGATATTTGAGAGATGTGATGAGGCACTACGTTAAACAGTATATCCAAAAGAGGTGAAGTTGATCACTTCCAGTAATGTACAATGAACTGATAACAAATTACTGACCTGTTTTGAAACATGTCTGCGCGACATCTCATTCTGGGAAGGGTACTGTTCGGGACATAAATTTGTCCTGTGTCTGTTGTTGGTGAAATCATGATCGTAATTGGCTTGACAGCTGATTTGTTGCATGATTTAGAAAGTCGAACAGTATAAGTCTGTTCAACATAGTTACTTGTGACATTCAAGAACATATATAGTTCTGCAAAAGGGGTGCACCACTGGTATTATTTAACGCACAACTTGCAGATATGGTGAGTTCAAATACAACAGCTATTACAAGACTCTGAAATATTGTAGAGTGTATTGGGAACTTCTGTATCGGTAGTTACTGGAATTGACAAGGAATGTTACTGCATCCTCGCAGGGAGGGCGGGGCACTACGGTACCTGTTCACATAAAGGCTGAAATGTGCGTAGGGGTTACAGGCGCCATGCCTCTGGGTCTGCTGCATGACAGGGAGATAGAGCAAACACTGTGGAGCTGACTTCCTCCACTCTATGTGCCACCTGACTGGCAGGCCAGTCTTTTAGGATTTCCTTATAACCCATTCTATCCAAGTCCTCATCTAAATATCTTGTATAAGAAGTCACCTGCCACTTTATCCTTCTGGGGCTTGACTCAACAAGTGTTCTTTACTCCTGGCCTGGCTGCACCCATTGGATTCATTGCATGCTGATCTGAACTCTGCCCGTGAGGTACATGCAGTACCAAGTTCTGAGCAGCTGGTAGTGAGTGCAGAGCAAGTGAGAATGCTTCATCACTAGCATTGTATCTCTGCTGTCCCTTTTCCTCCAGAGTGAACAGAGCAGCTCTCTCTCATGTTGTACAACTCCTACACGAAGCTAACTTCAGAACACACAGCCACCACCAACTCTATTCCACTGAGTGCAGCTCCCCCTTTAAGAGGGACAGACTGCCTTTAAAAGGAGAAGACAGTCTGCCCTTATGCTAGCACAAAATTCTTCATCCCCTGCTTCATGCTGAGGCAGCCTGCAAAGCACAACCCGCTCGGACCAAGTAAATCAAGCAAATGAAAAAGCAGCACCAACATCTGGTGCTGTATGCCTTAACAGCTACATATGTGAGAATGTTGGGGACAATGACTGTTCTTGCCCTTAATTATTGTCATGTACAGGAATAGTTGCCTTTTCATCTTTGCTCTAGCTGACACTGATCACTGATGACTCCTGCTAAACAATCGTCTGACATGCTACAGTAGATCCTACATTAAGCATATACAGGGAATAACATTGAGAATTTCAAGTTCTTAATTACATACAAAAGAACAGAAGACAGAGCAGAGCATAAGCTAAGTATCCACCTTGATACTCTGGTTTTAAGCGCCCCTTTGATGTTTTCTTTTAATGCTTTTTCAAAATTGTTGTAAAAGTGTTGAATTCTCCTCTCTTTCAAATTTGCACAATACCCATAGAAATTAATTGGATATATTTTGCTCTATAACACACAGCCACAGGGAGAATTTTTCTTTTAGATTAGGAACATAATGACTGCAGTGATAACCATCATTACTGAACATAAAATTTCCCAATGATCATTTGTAGATTATTTTACTAAATTATCCCTTGAAACACTATGCAATTTTATAAAGTACCAATGGATGTATATAATAAATCAGCTAATATTATTGCTAAAATAAAAGAGGGGAACTTTGAAAAACATGTTACAATTCCTTTGTATAAGACATGGCGGTGACCTTAATATCCTACATGATCAATTTGCTATAGAAACTTGCAAGAGAATAAAATAGATGTTTCTGAGCTGAGCAGCCAGGGTATCCATTTCTGCCATCATTTGTTTGAGATGTACAGCCAATTTTCTCCTTTCCACCTCAAAAAAAAAATCAGATGTGCACTTATTGTGTGTGAGGGCCATGGGTTCAAATTTAGTATTTACAAAGTCAAAAATTAACTAAGTTAGTTGTATATGAATTGTTCAAATTACAAGCTTGCATTCACTTTCTTTTATATCAGGATTTAGTTGATACTCTTAAACCAGCTCGTCTTTTAGTCCTTGTGTTTCATGACACCATTTGAATCCTTCTGTTCAATTACAGTATGATAATCACCTCTACATAACAATGATAATTTAGAATTGTGGGCTTTGATTGCAGAGAAATTCAGCTTGACTGTGCTATTCCTGCAGTGTTGAATACCAATACAAAAGTAAAATAGAAAACCAAAAGAAAAGCAGATGCTGAAAATCAGAAACAAAGTCGGAAATTGCTGGAGTAACTCAGCAGATCTGGCCGCATCTGTGGAGAGAAAGCAGACTTAACATTTGGGGTCCAGTGACCTTTGTTCAGTTCACGCTAGTCATGTTTGACCACTGGGCCACACAATTCACCTGTCATTAGCTATATCCCATCTAAACACCCTTTCTACATTACCACTACTCTGTCCCTGATACCCACTGTAAACCCATCACTTGTCATTGACCCGTTGGCAAATATCATATGCAGGCAAGCGATTGGAGAATACCAAATTTTTATTTGAATCCAGCAAAAACAAACACATAGAAAACAGCTAGATGCTGCAATTTTCCTTAGAAGTACAAAACACATTCTAGTGTGATGATCAATGATTGATTTACATTCCAGGGTAGCCTGCTGCATCTAGCTCTCATCTACTGGACAAGGTGGCCTAGCTCACTTGCAGTACCCAAGTACACCTGAGCTCTATCATGCAGATGAGAGCTTCCGCCTTTAGAATTTCCTTGTACTCTTTCTTGGAAGACTGCTCCAGTTTCCCCAGTTTCTCAGCATTCCATATATCACCTTGTTATCTGTTCCAATTGTGCATAGCATGGTACACCAGGATGATATGACACATTCTGGCAAGGCTATACTGCAGGACACCCCCAGACTGATCTGTGCAGGAATCGCATCTTCAGCAGCTCTATATGTTGTTTCACTATGGCTCTGGTTGAGGCATGGGCAGCCTTGGATTTGTGCTGTGCATTATAGGTTATGCAGCAGTATCATGAGGCACGGTCACAGTTGCCCTTGCCCCCAGCAGCCAGCCTTGTAAGACTCCTCGACCCACACATACACCATGTGGGCGAGAGTGCTCCACGGTGAAGGAGTCATGGGAGTGCCAGGATAAAGGGCACACATCACCAGGAAGTGGTACCAGTGATCACTGATCGCCAAACAATAATTGACTGGAAACCTTTCATGCTGATGAATTCTGCAGTGTTGTGATGTAGCCCAGTTTGTGAATGTGTGTATAATCGATGACATGCTGCAGTGGGGACAAGCCACCTGTCTTGCTGGATCCTACAGCCTGGGCTCCAGCACTGATCTAAATCATTGGGAAACAAAGCACTGTCACCTTTACAGCCATCAGGCGAGCTTGCCCTCCTGTTCCTGCAGCCCTCATTTTCCAATCTAGCTGCCACCATGGTCTGATTCCAGGACATGTGAACCATGTGTGTCAACACTACATCTCATTCATCTCTACGAAATGGAGTTGGGGGTTGACAAACTTTGGTCCTCCTGTGGACCCAAAGCACTTTGGGTGCTACCTTGTGGCTGTGCCTTTTACCTGAGCCAGGTGCTCTATGGTCTGCATAGCAGCCTGTTGCTGCTCCAGAGCTTGCTGTCAGCCTTGGACTTTTTGCATCTGCATCAGCTTTGCCCTTCTTCGCCACAGCAACCAATACCCTACCAGCTGATGGGTACATGACTGTTGGTGGAAGTGGCCCATGTTGGGAACATAAGGATCAAGTCATGTTCTTAGCTCTCAGGACTGTCAGTGACGACAGATGCAGCGAGACACGCTACACCCTGATAATGAAGACCATGTCTATGCCATTCGTTTAGCTGCAGCCTCAGTATGCAGCAACTTCAAGAAGGTACAGTGTCAGCTGAGTGAGTAACATACTACATTGCAAAGAGAGTACCTGCTGGGCTCCAACCCCCTCCCATCCCAGACACACTTCAACCATGAAATTTTTCATCTCATTCAGTAGATCTTGTTGTAATACTTAGATGACAAAGTGATGATCTTTGCATGCTACAACACCCTGAAAGTTTCACAAATTAAGAGTCAATTTTGGCCAGAATTTGCCTTTTTTTTATTGCTGCTAACCTCTGCATCACTGAGATGACACAATGTTCAATTTTCAAGCATTAATCTGCCTTTGACCAGAATTTGAACCTTCAACATGTTTATTATGCAAGTGGACAATGAGGTAATTGCACATTAAATGTAGCTGCAATTTGCAAGCACATGCTTTGTGTATTTACCCCTTTGGTGTCTTAGCATCCATCAGATATTGATTGCATGCTTTCTCCCATCAAACTGACACCTTTCTTTCAATTATACCTTATTACCTCCAGAAGTATATATTTAGAGCAAAGCAGAAGTCCCGTCCCACTTCTTATTCTGAGTCAATGTCCCTGTTCCATAACAACTGACAATACATTAGGAAATAAAATCTGTATTCATTTAGGTTACTTTCATTTATTGTGTGCTTAACGTCCCACTGCTGTGCTTTCTTCTGTGTGAACTCATATTGTCATGTCCAAGTCCCAAGTTGCTCAAGACATTCTGAGGTGCCATTGTTATGTGGGGGCTCTTGCACACATTTTCAAGTCTACATCTCGCAGATCCTTTCTGTGTAAGACAGAAAAATAGCAAATTCCTCTTAAATCATGAGCAAGAGTTCTTGTCCAGCTCTCCCAACACAACTAAATGCAAACTTCCATCTATTCACTTGTTTCCAATGAACAATGATGGAGCTGGAGTTCTGTGCCTAGTTCAATGAGGCATATTTTTCCCACTGCGGTGACAGCACAAGCCATGATATTGTTTTTTTTTCATGAAACCAAGGCTTGCATCCAGATGTTGGCCATTCTAACAATATTACTGTCCTTAAAACAGCATTGAAATTTCAAACTAGATTTTGTATTAAAGCCCTGGAATGGGGTTAAGTGCTTAGTGGAGAGAGGGGCAGTAACTGAGCCAGCCTAAACGTTTATTAATTGGCAATATTGACATTATTTTGAACGTGATTGATTGTGTAGATGAGTGATAGTAAATCAGTAGCCTATTTTACATCTCTCCCAAATGGAAAACATACCTTTGCCCATTTTAGACTGCCATACAAAATCAGAATGTGTCCCTAGACCAAACTTTCCTGAAGATAGAAGAGTATGTAGGCCTCAGAATTGCCCTGCTCCTATTGTTGCTGTTGCTCATAGCTAATTCTGTCAGGAAATCTGCCATCAAGGTATGTCACATACCCCAGTCTTGTGTAATCCTCACATATCCACTGTCACCCATCAATAACCGCTCTCGGACACAGACCATCCAAATACACTGAGGTCCACCCCTCTTCCTACCGCCATCCATTTTGCTCTTTAGAAGGGAAATCTCTCGTTTTACAACTCTGATAAAATGATGAAATAGTAACATGTTCTTTTTTGGATATCACTCTACTGCATTAGCAACAGAAAATAGGGGTTGTCCCTCCAAAATAAAGAGCACAGTCTTACATAGATGGGACAAAGCACAGAGCATTTGTATTAGCCATGGTAAATGCAGTGTAACGGGGATAGGTTGGGGGTTGGGTCTGCGTGGGATGCTGTCCGGAATGGTGGTATGGATATGATGGGCTGAAGGTCCACTTTCTGCCCTGTAGGAATCCCACAATTCTCTTGCAGCCCAGCTGACAGGGGTGGCAGATAAACACAAAGAAAAACCAAGTTCAAGCATCATGTTTTGCCAAGATTCAAATCAGGGCTTTTGTTGGGAATTCACAATCTGCCTGTACTAGTGTTCAGCTCTATTAGGCAAATCTAGTGCTACTTTGATAACAGCTAAACTGTCTTTTTTTTAAAGGAAATGCAATAGGAATAATTTATTTTGAGGCCCAAAGGACATGCTCTTCTGTGGTGTGGTTTGTAAAGTTTGCATGAGTTTGAATAAGTTTCATAATAACTGAATAACTGGTTGTGAAAACAGTCAGTATTTTATCTGTTTTTTCCTACCGGCATTAAAGTTTGAATTAGTTTTGCTGCAGCTGTGCTGGCTGACATGGTCTATGTCAAATGTAGTGTCAATCCAGTTCTTGATGAGATGGGTCTGAAGCTCAGAGTTTCTTCTGATTTGACACAAACAGACAATGCCCAGAAGGACTGATGGGAGAAACAAAGATTGTGGTACTTGCTATGGCTGTTTGTTTTCTTCAGAGTTTGGGGCTAATGTGCACTGTAGGAGCTGATAAAAGAAGGTGCTTCATTTTGCACCTAAAAATGTCGACCTAAACTTTGGGAGTATTTGATTCTGACATCAGCCGCCTGAAATGGAAGTTGTTCTATTGCCAGCATCAATATCCTTCACCGTCCTGAGCGGAAGAGATTAATAATAATCTGGCATATTTTGTTGAATGGTTTAACAGCCATAAAGCAGCAGCAGCAATAATATTGAGCCAAAAATAAATACACATTTGTTGTTTGCAAGGAGCTGTATTCCTATTCTGTCTCCACTGGTTGACAAAATCTCAGCTGGACAGTTATGTTGTGACCTTGGCTTGAACCATTGGCTGCTGCACTATCTTAAAGTCTGCAACACAATAGTAATTATCCATCAGTGCCATCCCATTTTAAAGAGGCAATGTTGTGTGATAGAAGCTGAATTTGTAGACTGATCTGCCTGATAACTCCAACATATAGGCAGCTACCTTGTGATGCAGTATATTTTTTATTCTTCCAATGTGGGCATCACTGACAAGATTTGCTGCCCTTCCCTAATTCCCCTTTTACTGACAGGCCTCTTGGGTCAAAACGGAGGCCAGTTAAAAATCAATCGCATTGCTGTGAATCTGCAGACACGTTTGGCCAGACCAGTTGAGGGGGCAGATTCCCTTCCCTAAAGTACATGAATGAACCAGATGAGTTTTTGGAATAATTGATGATAGCTCATGGTCACCATCACTGAGATTAGCTTACAGTTCCAGACTTATGAATGAAATTCAAATTTCACCAGCTGCCATTTTGAATCTATGTCTCCAAAGTAGGCACTTCATAAACTTCTGGACTTAATATTGATTTCAGCACCTTCAGACTGTGAACCAACTCCCATTCCTCCCCTTTCTTTTGGCTTTACTTGTTGCATTCTCTGTCACCATGTCCTCACTCCCACCCCCCACCCTAACTCCTATGGGACCATCTGTTCTTTCCTGTTTGGCTGTTGGACACACCATTGTTCTGCCATTCTTACATTCCAAACACATAAGCTGCACTATCAGCACCCTTTCTCTACCAGCACTCCTGCACCCCCAACTATTGCATCAATGCTGCCCCCTCCACATTTCACGTTAGCTCAGAGAAAAAGTAATCTAGACTCGAACATTAGCTTACTCTCTTTCCATGGATGCTGCTTTTTTGTTTTCTCCAAACAATTAGCCTGAGCCTCTGGATTACCCGCCTAGTGATGTTATCACTACACCACCATCTCCCCCACAAATATAAGTTACATGAGTTGGAATACAATTTCAACATGCTATGTTTTCGTGACCATAATTGGATACCATAAGGGTTGAATGTTTCACTGATCCTGTAAATGTCCAGTTTTCAAGCTCATAATGATTCCCATGGGTTTCGCAGCAAAGCCTTCACTCCTCAGTTAATATTGAGGAATCTGTTCAAAAAAAAACTTAATTAGGTTATAAGATAAGTATTTCATAGCTTTTGAAACTCACCCAGGCATCATGGTAGGTTTATCTATCAAATTACGGCTCCAGACAATGAAGTCAATTTAAAACTGAAAAGAAAAGATGATTTGTTTCATCCTTCATTGCATTTGGCCTGTCAATCAAATATATAGATTAAGTGGATTTTTAATTTTATTTTAGCAGCAGGTCAATGTTACACAAAGCTAAGATCATTAAGGAAGTTTAAATAACTATTGAGATTGTTGTGTAAAAGATTAGAACCATGGTGCAACTTTATGGTGATGCAATGGAGCTGCCCATCAGTGGGTATAAGTACCATAGAATGGATGGAGTTAGAATTGTGGAAGAACAGACTGCAAGAAACATTGGAATATTAGACTCTCAGGAAGAAACAGTTAGAGCACGTGGACTAATGCTAAACAGTAGCATTGGTGGTTATCACAATATTTAACTATTGAAACTAATAGTGTTGTATTTTCTGAACTCAGGAACAGAGATGCACTTAAAATTTTTTAAACGGCTGGCTATTTAAATAACTTGACAGCTTGATGGTCCTAAAGACTTTATCTGTTCTTGGAGAGCATTTATATCAACTCAAAAAATTCATAATGCACATTGTGGGTTAGGGCCTTTCTTCAGTAAAAATGGGGATCTGTGTGAATTCAGCACTCATTTAAAATGACCCTGCTGAGTTTGTGTTTCACATACTTGGGAGTCACACCCTGCCCCCATTACTGCTGACAAAAATAGGAGATATAAGAAATGGGGATGGCATTTCTGTATCCAGGTTCTCCTTGCCATTTTTAAAGGACTAAGAAATATCCAGAACTTCACAGATTCCCAGGTTAATGTCTTAGATTCCAGTTCAACTCTGACGTTTCTTCTTACATGAAGGTGGCTTTTTATGGTCTGTTTGTTGTGGTGTGTTTGCTTCAAATTATCTGTTCATTGTTGCACACTTTGAATTTGGACCTTAGCAATAAGTGATAAGTAAAGCACAAAGTCGGCACTCCCAGTTTTTATCCCCACGTGAAGAAGTTAAATCCCCTCGCTTACACAGTTGCTACCATAGGAAAAGGAAACGTATTGATTTAGACTGAACAGCCTGTCAATTTCTCCAGTAACTAGAATAATAAACTCAAAACTAACATGATTCAAAAATTACACTGCACCAGCATGAAATGTGTACCTGCCTTTTCATGTGAAATATGCTTTTAAGTTGTTGAAATTTTTCAAAGTTTGTACTTGTGTTCAATAGGTTTTTCTTTTGAAATGGGAAAATGGTGCTGTGTTTCATTTGTGAATGTGGCTGTGGTTTACTACAATATTAGATATTTTTATGACTTAACTGGGAAGAATGTCTGCTAACCATACCTCACATTTCCACAAGCCATCCCAAAATGTAAAATGCCAATTAGATCATCAGATTGACAAATTGACCTCACTGATTGTGATTCAAGCCAAAAGCAATTCACACCAGGTTTTGTTATTGACAGAAATTATTTGTTGCAAAACACGACTATAACTCAAGTTAGAGAAAAGGAAGGATACTATGTAACTTAAATGATACCTCTTCAAAAACTCCAAATTCACACGGACTCATTCATGCAGACAAAATATAAACAGTTTAACACAGATACTATAAGTAACAAGAATAAAGACAGGATAATCATGACTCCAAAGACCAGAAGTTTAGATTTCAAGGGTTGGTTGAATTGTCGTACGTAGCTTTATTTTGACTTTTTTTTGTACTCATGACATGCTGCTGTTTGTAAAGCGATGGTCATTCTTTACTTCAATGATTGATCTGATGGACCTAGGTCTCTTCTTAGAGTTCTTTCTTTTCAGCTTAATTGTTTTTCAGTTCTTTTCCCACATGAAGGGAGAGATGGCTGCTTTAAGTATTCAGTTTCTAGATGTGATCTCTCTTGGCATCCTGGGCACTTCCAGCTTTCGAACAGTCTTCAGCTCAACCATTCAGAGGGTTGCTGTTAGGCAGAATTTCCTTAACTCAAAAGGCTGTCAGTGCCACTCAGTTTAAAATTCACTCCGTCACTGTTTTCAAAAAGCAGCATTGTTTGGCACAACTAAAAAGGTGTAGCACTTACTTTTCAAGTTGCAGAACTCTCCTGGTATTTTAGCTATTTAGCATTCCAACTTCCATTGCAGTTTATGGTCCCAATAACTAAAAAAAAAGCTGTAGCTGCTTATACTATAACTTCGTAGGTAAATGGGTGAAATATAGTGGGTGCATCATCAAAACATATACAATGCGATGTTGAGTTTTCAGATCAATGTGTCTCCTGAAAATATCTGTCTTTGTCTTTCATCTGTCAAGTTTTCAGAACTGTAGCATGATCACTGGTCCAGGCAAGGTCTCACTAACATAAGCATTCAGTATTGCTCTCAGATTCCCTCCACGATGGAGATTGATGTACTTTTGATTGAAAATTATTTGTTATTTATAGAACAGTAAAGTAATAGTTTATCTGGGAAGGTACTTACAAAAGTGACACGGCATCAATTGGCCTGAGATTGTGCCAAACTTGTTAATTTTGCTCAAGACTAGAAATTGTCTCAAGAATGAGCGAGAATGTATCTTCCCTCAAATTTACAGCAAAGACATGCCATTTTCCATATGAGCCAACTCTTATTCAATTTATTTTGCTTCACCCGGTTGACATATCTTTCTGTTTCTTTGTCCCTCTTACATATAAACATATCCATTCTATTTATCTCAACTGCTTCATAAGGTGGTGAGTTCCCCATTCCCAATAGTCTCTGAGTAAATCCATTTTTTCCCCTGAACTCCTTGATGGGCTTACTCATGTTCAATTGCTACAAGTAAGAATATTGTGAGCATTTCAATGATGTTGAACACATTCATGATTTTACAAAACTCTGTCAAGGTCATCTTTGAATCTACTCTTTTTCTACAGAAGGGTACCCTAGACTGTGCAGTCTTTCCAAATTGTTGAACTGTTTAATGAAACTGTTATAAGAATAATAGTTACTTGTCTGAAATAAGCTTTGTAAATATTTTCTTTTAACACCACAAAGTTCAAAAGAAAACTCTTCAGTCAGTTTTAATCTCAACCTTCCAGAGTACATAGGGATAGGAGAAAGTCTTTTGACAATGTTGAACGTGTCCTACCTTTGAGAGGCGAGAGCTAGGTTGCTGAGCAAACTTTTATATAATTGAGCTGAAGTCTCGGAGAATCAAGGTAGGCCTCCTCACCACCTCGATGGTTGCCTCTGAGTTGCAATTGGAGGAAGCAGGCAGAGTTTCCTCCTGCTACATTCCCTTCTAACCCTGGAATGGAATTATGCAGTGAGAGTCCTCTTAAATGAGATAGGGCTTCCACGTTGGGAACTTTGCTGACTAAAATGTCTCACCTCAATGGTAAGAATCAGGATCTTAGACTCTGTTGGTCAATTCATAATTGGCTAGGTAACATTTGAAAGATGTGAAATCTTGTGACACATACTGAATATCAAATAAGAGACCAAAGAATGTTTAAAAACAATTCCATTGTCCTTTAGAAATTTACCAAACTTTACTTTCAAAGTTTGTTCTGGATCTCCGTCTCATTTACAGTTACTAAGTTTCTTGTAGTTATGTTCTATCCAGCTGTCTAAGTATTAGATTTGATTATCTGAGTGAAAACGTCAGGTCATGCCAGTGAGTAAGTAAAATGTAATTCAATCACTGGGATATGATGATTGCACAAACTACAAGTACAGTTTTTTGAATGAATGCTAAAAGAATCCTTAAAATTTTGAGCAATACAGTGGACTACCTGTCAGGTAATTGTTCTAACAATGTGTGGTTTTAGGATCTATATTTCTTTATAATATAATTAATTAACTGTAAGTTATTTTTTAATTGTAAGGCAATTAACATTGATAGTGATGACATCAGATATGAAGATTTTTGGCATGATACAATTGGTGCTTTTACATCTCAAATTTTGTTCAGCACGCAATTACCAGGAAATGTAACATACACCAGTGGATGGAGACCTAGGACAACTTGCCTATAATACTAAATTATGCTGAAAATCAACAACATGCTATTAACTATAGAAGAACGTGATCTGTTGCTTTATTTTATCACATTTCAAAAGATTCTTGGGGCATTGGTGCTTTTTCAAGGTAGCAGCCTTTGCAGTTTAGGTCGACTCTAGGTCAGCACTGAACTGGCCTGTAATGAAATGTGAAGGAGGAAGATGGCCTGATAGTTTTAGTGTTTCAACACCAAGTTTTCTTTGGTTACTAATAATGTTATCTGTAAATGGTAAGTTGTTCCAATTAATCAGCGACCTTAATTTCGGTCAATACGCTTTTTTGTGTCAAGCAAACTCGTGCCAAGAGTCAGAAACATGTATGAACTGCTCATGGTAACAGGAGTTGCTTCCCCATCCCTCAGAATTAGCAGGATTGTAGATATATCTAAGAACTATTAGCACAACATCATATGTTTTCTATCTTTTCCACCCAGAGTTTTCCTCAGGGAATTTCTTAGGTTTCTACATTATTAGTAGTTTTTTTTGCTTTGATTAAAACTTTGGCAAGAACATCTTCCCAGAGAAACTGGTTTTCCATAACAAGTCCTAATTCAGTGTTCACAGTATGCCCAGTTATAGAACAACAAAATCTTAGAATTCCACAGCTCGGAAGGAGGGCATTTAACCCTTTGCAGTGTTTTGAAGGAATTATCCAATTAGAGCCACTAACTTGTTCTATCTCTGTAATACAGCATTTTATTCTTTTTTCAGGTTTTTGTATGATGTCCTATGAAAGTCGTGATTGAATCTGCTTCTACTGCCCTTTCAGGATGTGCATTCCTGATCATGCCAAAGCGCTGTGTTTTTTTTTAAAAGATGCAAATGTTGCTTTTGTTTCTTTTGCCCCTCATCTTAACTCTGGTTGCCACTGGAAATTGTTTGTCCATTCTCTTTAAAAGTTTTGGACTCCTTTATGAAATCTAACCTCAACTCTAAGGATATTAGCCCTAATTTCTCTTGTTCCTTCATATAACTGAAGTCTTTTGCCCCTAGTACCGTGCCAATGTGCAGAGCCATAGAAATGTTATAGCACAGAAAGAAGTCATTGAATCCATTATGTCTAGGCCAGATGAACAAGCTAGCTTCCCATTTTAATCCCATTTACCAGCTGGTTACTACGCTTTCAGTGCAGATCCAAATTCCTTTTAAATGTATTAAGAATTTCTGCTTCAGCTATCAAACTGGACAGTTAGGTCTAGACATCCACCATCCTTTGGGTGATTCTTTTTCCTTTGTGAGCCCTCTAATCCTTCTACCAATCACCTTAAATTTGTGCTCCCTGGTAATTGGTCTCTCTGGTTGGGAAATCAGGTTTTCACAGTCTGCTGTCTCTAAGCTCCTCATTATTTTGTACGTAGCGAGTAAGTCACCCTCTGCTCTGTTCGAAGAAAAACAACCCAAGCATATGCAATCTTTCTCCACACCACCCATTTTCCAGCCTTGACAACATTCTTGTAAATGTTATCGCTACTCTCTCTGGACTAATTATTGTTTCCCTGTAATGTGGTGACCGGAACTGTACACAAGGTATAACCGAACCACTTACATAGTTCCAGCATTACATCCTGATCTTGTATTCAATATCTAGCCCATTGAAGAAAATCATCCTGTGTGCCTTCTTTGCCACCTAATCTACCTGTCCTGACACCTTCTTGGTCCTGTGGGCATCCATGTCACAGTCTCTCCCTTCCTCTACCCTTTTCACGACACTGCCATTTATCATGTATTCCATAGCTTTGTTTGTCCTCTCCAAATACATAAGCTTGTATTTATTCAGATTGATTCCATTTGCCACATTTCTACCCATTCAACCAAACCATATCTCCTCTGGATCCGCTCTAAGGCCCTGACATCTTTGCTAAATTTATTTATGCAGGCCTACACATAGTCAAGAGAACTGACCATGTATATCTTGGTCCAGCAGGTATTTCCAGTCACCTGTTTTGCTGAAATAATTGCTAGTAGGCTGAGTTTGGGGATACCCAAAATATACTCGAATGCTTGGTGCAGTTTTATCCAAGCTACCCACAGATCTTTGACAGTTGTTTTAAGAAAACTGCAAATAAATCAAACAAATCTTCCGAATGTTAGCATATTGCATCAAGCAAAGTAGTTCACCAAAAACATTGAGAAAATATAGGATGACTTACTAAGATGCTATATGCAGCCAGGCCAGCATAGGTCATTAAAGAATAGACGTCTTCATAACAGAAAGAAAGGTAAGGAAAAGCTGTCAAGAATTATTTGACATAGAATATCAGAAACCACTGGTCTATTCCTGATGAAGAGTATTTTTAAGAGAGGTAAGATGTAATTTTATGCATAGGTGGCATAAGAAACAGATATCTGTAGTAAATCCTTACTTTATTGCTATGCTGTCCACGATCACCACTGGAACCATGCCCCCAGCACTTGAACCTCCCCATCATTATCAGTATCTGATACGAGCAGAGATAAAAAAAATTCCAGAAGGCTTCAGTCAGTTATAGCCCTGATGTTGAGGAGGAAGAAGGGGATGAAATATTAGAGCACAGTTGAGGAAAATTAGTGGACTCGGCAAAGTGCAAAATATCAATCATACCGAACTACTGGATTCTTAGACCTCGTAAGGTCTGCTTATGTGTAAGATGTTACATTGAGCTTAAGTCTCTGAACAAATCTTCATCAGTCAAGCATTGTAAAATCAGAGGACTCCCTGTGGAAATGCCCACCATCCAGATATGACCATTCAAAGCTGCAGGATAAAATAGCAGTAGTAACATCTGCATGGGCCTCATAGCATCACAGGTGATTGACAGAAAAGAAGCACTTTTAAATATGTTTAAAACACATAAATGAATGCTATTTAGTCAAAACTCCATTAGTCAGTCATTGTTGACTTCAGTTTTCTTGGGACACTGTTAGAGAACTTTTAGAAATGGGTTCAAGCCTTTACTGAGAAACAATTACTTGATTACTGCCAATCCATTACATATTGTACACAGATGAATTTATCTTGACTTCAATTCCTTTGTGCATACTTACGTGAATTATTCAATTATAGTTTCATTGTGTTAATTTTTCACACCACCTTGTTTCACCACCTGGCTTCCTTTATGTATGATTTTCTCAGTAAGTGATTTACTATATCCATTAGAATCTCAAGGTAGGTTTGCTTCTCTGGGTGGATTGACACTGCACAGGCCCAGTCCCATCCTGAGTAAATATTACTCCCATCATTAGATTGTGAAGAAACACTAGAAATTGTGGAAAAATCTTCAGCCCTATTTTGCTGCCCAACCCAGAAATTTGTTTAGGTTTGAAGAACCTAATGAAGATTTAAGAAAAAATTTCAAACAAATGATATGAGTTTACAGTAGACACCTAAATTTGTTCTCATTAAAACTGGTAAACCATGTCTTTCTTACTTTACAGGGAGAATGAAATGCTTGTTATGTGACTAATTTTATGACATATCATTCACTGTTCTTGTTTGACATTTTTGAACATCATTCTAAATTACTGGATAAATTTCAAAGCAGGAGTTAAATGGATATCTTTTAGCTACGATCATTGACAGAACTGGGAAGGGACTGAAGTGGGAGTAGAGAAAAACAGTGAGCAAAGTATAATTGATTGTGTTCAGACCAATCACCAGATAATTTTTAAAAAAATGTATTTGTGTTTTCTTTTCATTTTGTCTGTGTTATTCTTTAGTTGAACAGCTGATCCTAGACTATTTCCAAGTCCTGTCCACAACTTGAATTTGAAATGTTTCAAAACTGGTACAAGGCAAATCTAGTCTTGATTTTCCTTTTGTCTCTATAGAAAGACTCTTAACTTCCACTTGGGAATTACTTCTGATCTTCGTATTTCTCCAAATACAATCAAACTTTCCTTATCTGTGGCTTCTCTCCTCAGTGATTATTCTTCATGTGTGAGCAATGACATGACAACAAATTAGCAAGGAATATAAAATCTGACAAAAAAAACCTTATTTAAAAAATGAAGAGAAAGAGAGAAGTCAAAGTGAAGAAGTTTCAATCAGGCTAGATGGTGGAAAACCAGTGGATGTGTTGTATTTGGGCTTCCAGAAAGCTTTTGACAAGGTATTTCAGAAAACCTTAAGTCATAAGATAAAGAGCCAGTGGTGTCAGAGGTAGCATATTGCCATGGATAGAAAATTTGCTGATGGGCAGGAAACAGTGAGTAGAAACGAGGATAAGGTCAGAAATCAGATGACACCAGGTTATGGTCCAACAAGTTTATTTGAAATCACAAACCAAATAACCTGGAATAACATGATAGGCATAAGAGTCGCATGCTGAGGATCTAACCAAAGTAGTAAGTAATCCAATACTGTACAAATGAATTAAGGTAGAAAGATCATAACAGTTTATCAAGGTGATGGTGTCAAAACAGAAAAATTAGGAACATTGTACAGACACAGAACAGTGTGGTGGGGGTCACATGTAGTGCAACATGAACCCAAGATCACAGTTTGTGGGTCCGGAACTTGGCTATCAGTTTCTGCTCGGCGATTCTGCATTGTTGTGTATCTCGAAGGCTGCCTTGGAAGATGTTTACCCGAAGATCGGAGGCTGAATATCCTTGACTGCTGAAGTGTTCCCTGACTGGGAGGGAACATCCCTGCCTGGTAATTGTTGAGCAGTGTCCACACATCCATTGTCGTAGCTTCAGCATGATGTCACCATTATACCGTACATTCGAGCATCCTTGCCTGCAGCGTACGAGATAGACAACATTGGCCAAGTCACATGAGTATCTGCCGTATACGTGGTGGGTGGTGTTCCCATCCAGGATGATAGTATCCAAGTTGATGATCTGGCATGTGTTGCATCAGTTGCTGTGGCAGGGTTGTGTGGTGTTGTTGTCAATGTCCTGAAGGCTGGATGGTTTGCTGCAAACAATGAACTGTTTAATGTTTGGCGGATGTTTGAAGGTGAGAAGTGGAGATGTTTGTTGTCATCGACGACTGTTGATGGCTGCAAAGAACATGGCGTAGTTTCTCTGCGCCAGGGAGGCTCTGGACGATGGAGCATATTCTATAGGTGGTATCCTGTGTCCGTTTTCTGAGGAGGTCATTGCGCTTTTTTGCTGTGGCACGTCAGAACTGAGAATTGATGAGTTGAGCATCGTGTCCCATTCTAATGAGGGCATCCTTCAAAATCCTTAGGTGTCTGTCAGGTTCCTCCTCATCTGAGCAGATCCTGTGTGTGCATGGGGTTTGTCTGTAGGAGATGGCTGTTTTAATACGTTTAGGGTGGAAGCTAGAGAAGTGCAGCATTATGAGGTTATCCATGGTCTTGTGGTAGATTGAGGTACAGACGTGTCTGTTCTTGACGGAGATGCGTGTGTCCAAGGATGAGACTGATTCTGAAGAGTAGTTCAATGTAAGTTGATATTGCTATGTAGTCATTTGAGACATGGATATCCCAAGGCATGTTATTTTGGCGAGACAATGCAGACCCTATGACAACTGATGAATGGACACCATGCAACAATCACCAGACAGAGATGTTCCCTCCCAGGTGGGGAATACTTCAGCGTTCAGGTGAGCAACCTCCAAGGCCGCCTTCACGATATACAACAACACAGAATCGCTGAGCAGAACCTGATAGCCAAGTTCCGTACCCATGAAGATGTCCTCAACCGTGATCTTGTGATCATATTGCACTACATGTGACCCCACCACACTGTTCTGTATCTGCAAACTCTTCCGTACTGTCCTATTTTGACACCATCACCTTGATAAGTTATTATGATCTTTCCACCTTAATTCGTTTGTACAGTTTTGGCTTCCTTATTGTTCTGGTTAGACCATCGGTATGCGACTCTTATACAAATTATGTTATTTCAGTCATTTGGTTTGTTTCCAGCACCACCTTATTT
This sequence comes from Ginglymostoma cirratum, assembly GCA_024137785.1. NCBI lineage: Eukaryota > Metazoa > Chordata > Chondrichthyes > Orectolobiformes > Ginglymostomatidae > Ginglymostoma > Ginglymostoma cirratum. Next base: position 4,711,792 of record JAHRHZ010000289.1, on the reverse strand, counting down.
TTAATCTTTTGTAAATACCTCTCTGCCTCATTTAGTCAGATTATAGGTCATTCCTTTGCTTGTTATTCAGCTGTTGGCATTTTACTCACACCATCTGACACTCTTAATCACCTGCAGAGATCTATTATTTGGCCTGTTGACACTCCACTCACACCATTTGTATGATCTTTTGATCTCTCTGCCCATTGATCTTCTGCTTATAAATTCTGTGCCTGTGTGCTTCTCTCTCACTTCACCTGATGAAGGGGCAATGCTACGAAAGCTTGTGATTTCAGATAAACCTGTTGGACTATAACCTGGTGTCGTCTGACTTCTGACCTTATCCAACCCAGACCAACATCGACACCTCCACATCATCGAAATAAGGATTTTCTTTTCAGGTTGGCACCCTGTGATCAGTGGGGTTCCACAGGGATCAGTGCTTACAATAATGACTTGGAGAAAGGAAGTGAATGTATTGTAGCCAAATTTGCAGATGATGCAAAAATAGGTGGAAATGCAAGTTGTGAGAAAGGTACAAACAGATTACAGAGAGATAGTGATAGGTCAAATAAGTTGAGAAAATGTTGGCAAATGGAGCATAATGTGGAAAATAGGAAGTTGTTCATTTTGGAAGGAGGAGCAAAAGAATATAGCATTATTTAAATAGAGGAAAACTGCCGGAACCTGCAATACAGAGGGACTTGGGGGTCCTTGTGCATGAAACACACAAAGCTAGCACACAGTTGCGGCAGGTAGTCAGGAATGTTAGTCGAATGTTTGCTGTTATTTCAAGGGGGTTGAAGCATAAGAGGAGAGAAATCTTATTGCAGCTGCACAAGATGCTAGTGAAACCACTTCTGGAGCACTGTGAGCAGTTTTAGTCCCCTTATTTAAGGAAATATATCATTTCATTGGAAGCAATTCAGAAACGATTGGCTAGAATGATTCCTGATATGGAGGGATTATTTTATGAGCAAAGGTTATACTAATAGGAATTGAGAAAAATGATAGGTGATCTCATTGAAACATATAGGATTCTTTGAAACATATAAGATTCCTAAGGGACTTGATTCTTTGATAAAATTACAATCTCTTAAAAGTATAAGTCATTCAATGCAACAGTTTTATCTCACTTGAAACCTCTAAATCCTGTCTATGTGAATACACATGCATGGAAAACCCACTTCAAAGAAATGTCAGGTTATTGAAAGGTAATAGAGATGAGAATCAAACAAAGTATGCACTCTGCTGCAAGCTACATAAACATTGCCTGCTAAACCAAATGGATTAGCCATTCCTGGAGCTCAGGCAAACATTCATAACGAGTCCATTTGGAATAAACAAATGTTAGTTTCTGTTGATACTATTGTCAAATTGATAGAATCATTTATTGTCCCAGGTATTCAATGTGAAAGTACAGTGTGTACCTTCGCCATACATACATGCTGCCATTCACATTAACTGGCCTTCATTAAATGGCCTTCATATGAATATTCAGAGTTCAGGAATGCGTCTGGACATATATCTGGTTAATGTGCCTGACTGATGCTTAATTTGGCAAGTCTTTCTGAAAAGAGACATCACAGGGCTCTTATCAGCTCTCCTGTCCATGGGTGAGACCCCTATCATCTCCATTGTAATGTGATAAACAGAGTTTGTAAACTATTATTTACCCCATTAATCTGAGTGATTGACCACGTTCTAAGAAACTACATAATGTACTCATGTGAGTACATGTGACAATAAATCTAATTCAATTCAATGACTATCCAGTCATCTCCCCATTACTCTCAGAACAACGCAGCATTGCTCAAATTCCTTTACCAGCCAGTTCATTCCAGTTGGCAGCTTTATAGGCTTGGTACCTGTTTTCCATCCTGTCTCCTTAGGCAAACCTTTATCTGGCATTCTACTCTCTTCCTGCTTAAACTGGAGAGAGGGGCAAGGAGGGTGGGAGGATGGGTTTGGAGGCTAGATGAGGAGGCCTAAACTTATTTGCTGGAGACAAAGTCCACCATTTTCAAGGCACCTACTAGAACACTAATGAGTAAAAATCTCACTTGGCTTTCACTGTAAAGGTATCTATACAGCCTTAGTCCTGACTGAAATAATGCCAGTAAAAATGGCCTGCAGACTAAATGTAACAATCTCAGGCTGGTTTATAAAGACCTCACAAGAGCTACTTTCATAAGTTGTTGGAGTGGTATTAAGTGACCAATGGAGCAGTGGTGGAGCAGTGGACTATCAGTCAGAGAATTTGATTTTGTATGTATCTTAACCCAAATTGATGACATGACAAGAATTATCCTGTTTAGTATTTCTATCAAAATATGAATCATATTGCTTGTTTTAATGCTGTCAAAACATCAATTTGCCTAAGTACTTGTTAACTGGTTAATATTCTTGAGTGAAACTTTCAAAATGGCTCAGACAGTAACAATGTCATTAATTGATCATTTTTCTCCCTCATTATCTTCCATTTTGGTACTAATTAATTATCCATTTGGAACCAGTTATGCATTCAAGCGAATTTATTCTTTGTTAATTTTCAAAGTGATTGATTGATATGCATAGCTTTAACCATTGAAATAAGGAGTGAAAGAAAAGAAAGACTGGGTATGATTGTAGAAGTTAATCAAAGGGTTCAGAACTAGTTTTCAACAGGAGACCACATAAAATATGACAGGATAATCCTCCATATTAGAGCACTCCTGGTCCCCTTATAATTGTCAATAAGTGAGCGGGCACCATGGTTTGCAGCCTGCCTGCCGTTTTTGAATAAATAAATAATGGTCAATTCTCTAACAAGTCAATTGACCTGAATATTACACTGCCCATATCAAAATCTGGTTGGCATTGGTAGACAGATGGGAATGAGAAGGCTGTTTATAAAACAACTTCATGGAAAAAGAGAGAAGGATGGTGGGTACATCATTTGCACTTCAGTGGCACTCCCAAAAATTTTGCATCCCCACCTTCATCCTCATCTAACTGCCAAAACTCATCCTCTCCACCCTCCTCAGTGCTCTCTCCAGGCTCCCTGATCCCTCTGCCTTACCAAGATCCAGATGCTTTGTCTGTTGTTTTTGTTGGTCTGCTTTTTAATGCCAGTAGATTCTCGCACTGCTGGGACTGCCGAAGCTACCAGCAGTCACATAGTCCCACTCCCTGATCACTAAAGCCGGCGACATGTTATTCATGCACGGGAGGTCTTTTATTAATTTAGTCTGCTGGCAAGTGAATTTGGCAAAGTGGCTCGAGGAATACACCTCCACCCCACTAAATTCAGCTCTATATCTCGCTAAGATTTTTCAAAATGTTGTACATACAATTGATAAGACTGTGCAATTATTCTTAATAATAGGTAAATTGGCAAATGTTTTGGCCATGGTTTGATTTCAGAAGTAGTATTGAAACAAACAGTAAATCTCTTTTTCACTTGGTGATGCTGTTCATGAAAAATTGTTTGCTGGGGCACAGGACGTCCTCCTGCTCTTCCTCACATTGTGCCTAGGAGGTTTAATACCCAACCCAACAGGCAAAAAGGAGCTTGAATGAACATCTCATTTGAAAAACAACATCTTGGATAATACTGAACCCATTTAGTATTGCGAGATCGACCGTGAAAATAAATGGAAATCCTGGACAGCAGCTTAAGATGAAATTGTTACGCATGAGTCATGCTATTTAAAGCTGAAAGCTGTAGGTGAGGATTTATATGCAAAGTACTCTGTTTCATTCTCCTAGTTGCTCCTTCTGCATCATATCTGTTTTGTTAATGCATCCTTCCATACCAGCATTTGCCGACATGGACAGATGCATCTGCAACAGGTATGTTGGTGAGGACAAGTTCCAGTGGGTTTTTCCCTCTTGTTGCTCCCTCACTACTTGTGAAATAGCAGCTATTTCTTTTAGGATTTCGCTAGCTGGGTCAGGAATGATGCTACTGTGCCATTCAAATTGATGAAAATTGAAGTCCCAAACCCAGAGAACATACTGTGCCTTTGCCAATGTCTGTATTTCCTTCAGTTGGTATTCAGTACGGAGGAGTATTGATTCATCAGCCAAGCACAAGTGGTAGGTAGTAACCAGCAGGAGGTTTCCTTCCTGTATTTGACTTCATGCCTTGAGAATTCATGGGATCCGGAGTCAATGTTGAGGACTTACAAGGTATTTCACTCTTACGTGTGCACCCACAGTTCTGTCACCTGCCAGTGGGACAGGCTGGAGCATTGTCTGTAATATACAATTTTGTGAGTATGACTATATCAGGCTGTTGCTCAGCTAGTCTGTGGGATAGCTCTCCCAATGTTAGCACAAGCCCCCAGTATTGATTCAGTGAACTTTGTAGGATAGACGGGGTTGTATTTGCCATTGTCACTTCTGGTGCCAAGTTCAATATTAGGTGGCCTGTCTGGTTTCATACCTTTTTTCAATTTTGTACTGGTCACGTATAGCTGAGTGGCTTGCCACGCTATTTCAGAGGGCAATTAAAAGTCAATCATGTTTGTATGAATCTGGAGTCTCATTTAGGCCAGACCATGTAGGAATGGCAGGTTTCCTTTGCTTAAAGAACATTAGTGAACGAGCTGGGCTTTTACCACTATCAGTGATTGCTTGGTGGTCACTATTTGACTAATTTTACTTTGCAATATCATCCCTCCCACATTTAATCTTTCCTGCTTTACACCAAATGTTAGACTTGCCTTTTTACTCTTTTCCCTGATCCTTCTTCTACCTCTGAACTACCTTGAAACACCCTACAGCTCTAAATTTTTCCAGTTCTGATGCAAGGCCAGCAACCTGAAATATTGGGATGAATTTTGACCTCCATCTGGGATTAATATAGACGGGAGCAGATATAAAAATTTGTTAGCAAATGTGCTGGTTTTCTGGTGCCGTTCAGCACACACACTATTTCCCAGCAGATGCATGCAGTGGGGTATGAGGTATGGAAGGATTTCAAGTGGTGAATGTTCTAAATATTTATTGACAATAAAGGCCAATTTTCAGAGATTTTCAGTCATCTTCCAGGCTTGAGTAGGTGAGCTATCTGAAGGTGGCTTCCCAGAAACAGACAGGGAAACAATACTCTAAATTAGCTTTTAGTCCCTTCCTACCTGGTTTGTTTTATCTGCTGCTGTAGGCTGCCCTATCAAGGAATCTACTTCCACAATGGTGGCCTGACTGCCGAGTCTATTTTGTGAATTAAAGATTTAAGAATTTGTAGAGAAGACATCTGAAAATGGAGGGCCCTCACTCGGTCTCTTCCCTCAATTGCAGGCTGCTGTTCCTTCCAATCTTGATGACCTCCTATTTGTCTTCTGACTCAGAGAGCCTGGCCAGCATCTTTAATTGGATATCAAGCTTGTTGTCTGTATTTGTCAATTCAGTTAAAATTCTACAGGAATGAGGGATTGTGACCCCCTATTTGTACATGATGTTATAGTCCCAAAAAAAGTCTGTGTTTTTTTCTCCCTGCAGGTGCTGTCTGACCTGCTGAGTATTTCCACCATTTTCTGTTTTTGTTTAAGATTTTGCTTTTGCATTTGGCTTTTGTATACAATACGATTCTGTGATTGAAAAATTGCTTTGAAAAATGATTTATGCTGAAATTTTGGCTTCACTGATTCTCAAAAGCAAAAAGGTTTTCATGCTTTCTTTCCATTGAATCAATTTTTTATCAAGTCTTCAAGAAGATGACTTTTTTCTTGCTATATTCTGTGCTGCAGCCAATGGGAATTCCTATACTGCAACTTTAGTCCAAAATAACTGAACTAAAAACAATAACTGGAGACAACTGGCAAGCACTCAAGCAGAAGACAATAACATAAGTGGGATGGTGAACTAAACACATCTAAAAATCTATCAAAATGATCAATATTTTCTGAAGTAACAAAATGCAGACCTGTCAGTATCTGTGGCAGGGAGGAATAGGGTTAATGTGTCAGGCCAATGATCTTTATCGAAACTTTAAGATAGCAGCCAATGTTGAAGCAAATATCAAAACTTTCCATAAATGTAGTTGTATCAAGAGAAAAAGAAATGACGATGCTACCAAACAATCCCAAAGTGAACAATAACAAGTGAGTAACAAATAGGAAATATGCCACACTCATCCTTGTTTTCTTTATTAACAGAGAAGTCCAAGCATGTTTTTGCCACAGTGGAATTTAAAATTTTGGGATATACAGAGAAACTTCAAAAAGAAATAGAAATTTCAAAATAATGTGGTAATTAGACCGTAACGTTTCTTTGTAGTGGTTTGCTGCAACTGCGTGGGATGCAGAGGACAGTGAAGAATCAATCATATTAGTATAGTTCTGGAGCCCTGACTGGGTAAAAAGGGGAGATTTTTTTTTCCCACTGAAGGGCATGATGGAATTCAAATTATTTTTGATTACTTTTACTGATTTTTTTAAAAAGAACTGATTTCAAATTCTTAAACTATTATGGCTGCATTTGAATTTATGTTTACTTAATTATTGAATTCTAATAAGTTCTTCTAAAACATAATTAATGCACTACTCTGCCCACTACCGTTACTGTGGAAGGCATTTAAGGCTGATTTGGACTTTGTAAAAGAATTGCTAAAGAAGTGGTTAGCGTAATTAATCATGTGCCTGATGGTGTCTTTAAAAACATGCTAGAATAGGGAGGAGTAACACTGACTTTTGCATTTGACTTTTGTGTATTAAATTGCAAATTGCATTCATGCTATATTGTTGTGTGTTGGCGAACGTATTATTTGGAAAAATGACCTGAATTAAAATTTCGCTTTCATATTCTCAAAAGCAAAAAGTTTCAATGATATCCATTCCATTAAATCAATTTGAAAATGTTAATGGCGCAGAAGTATCAGAGCAATGTACAGTAAAGCTAAAAGGAATCTTTAATAAAGGGAAATGGTGATATCCAGGAAACTGCTGGTCAGTGAACCTAATAGCAGTTGCAGATAAGGCATTAAAAGGCATCCTGAAAGAAACACTTATGTCAAAGTAATTTTGTAAGAGAAAGAGTTGGAATGGATATGTGGGAGTGAGAAATTACCGCCTACATTTACCGGAATTCCTTGAGAAAATGATGGATGTTGATGGCAGCAGAATTTCTACGGATGTGGTACCTTTAGATTTCAACAAATCTTTTAACCCTGTTGACAGTAAATTATTTGCAAAGTAGGAAAGATTGGAATAAGATTCAGGATTGTAAGAGGTTTGCAAATCAGTCCAAAGGGTGGTTATAAATACACTAGCATTGGCATTGCAAGGGTCTGCAATGTTAGGGCCTTCACTGGATAAAAAATATATGAATGATTAGAGTGGGAGCAAAAAAATGCTTACTAACTTTGTAGATTATCCCAAATTAAGAAGGAGTTTGAACGGTAGGGACAGGCAAGTCACATACAAAGGGATCTGGATAGATTCAGAAGGTGGACTGCTTTGTTCATATTTAAGAAATTAAATTTAGTATGGATAAATAAAACTAATGAGCCTACGAAAGAGTAATTAATAGTGAGAAAGTAAGCTAAACTGTTCTTGTTTACAAAACATAAGACAGCAGCAGGATCTGGAGCATTAATCAATAATATTTAAGGCCAGGGAAATATTTGGCTCCAAAGGTTTTTCAAATATCATGTCACACTTGCCAACTTTTACGTTATTGAGCACATGTTCCACAACGTTTTTAGTGCAACATCTAATTGAACTATCCAATTTGAACTGAGGAAATTGCACAATTCTTTCTCACCTCGCATTCTTCTGTCACCTTACTGAACGTGGAAAGCCAATGTACATGCTCTATAGCAGAGTATTGTTTGACTCATGTAGAAGCAGGATTTCAGATAAGAAAGTCCAATTTTCTCCAATCAGTTTTGTTCTGTTTGGAAGCAAGCATGTTTTATAAATCACTCATGGATATGAGCACAGTCATCTGAAAAACTGAAGGCGGGACAGTGTTGCTGAACAAAGAGACATTGGGGTGCAGGTTCATTGTTCCTTGAAAGTGGAATCACAGTGGAGACAGGGTACGGAAGAAGATGTTGGTGTGTTTGCCTTTATTGGTCAGTGCATTGAGTATAGGATTTGGGAGGTCATGTTGCAGCTGCACAGGACATTGGTTAGGTCGCTTTTGAACTAGTGTGTTCAATTCTGGTTTCCCTCCTATAGGAAAGATGTTGTGAAACGTGAAAGGGTTCAGAAATGATTTACAAGGATGTTGCCAGGGTTTGAGGGTTTGAGCTGTAGAGAGAGGTTGAATAGGCCTGGGTTACTTTCCCTGGGGCATCGGAGTCTGAGGGGTGACCTAATAGAGTTCTATAAAATCATGAAGGGCATGGAAAGGGTGAGTAGCCATGGTCTTTCCCCACGGTAGGGGAGTCCAAAACTAGAGACCATTGGTTTAAGGTGAGAGGGGACAGATTTAAAAAGGACCTAAGGGCAACTTTTCATTCAGAGGGTGGTGTGTACATGGAATGAGCTGCCAGAGGAGGTGATAGTACAAATACAAAATTTGAAAGGCATCTGGATGGGAACATGAATAGGAAGGGTTTAGAGCGATATGGGCCAAATGCTGGCTAATGGCACGAGATTAATTTAGGATATCTGGTCAGTATGATCACATTGGACTGAAGGGCCTGTTTCCATGATGTCCATCTCTATGACTCGATATGGGGAATAGATTAGAAAATAAATTATTTTACCAACTAGGATCAATTGTTTCTCTTATCTTTGCTGGGAATGTCATTACTGATTGCATTTTTAAAGAACGGTTCAAATCTTTTTTTCCCATCAGTTTTTAGACTTGTGGAGTGATGCAGATTATCCTACTAATGATGATTCAAGGCTTCTTCTTGTAAAAAAGCACGTGTCAACAGCTTGAATTTATTTGCTGTATCTCATGGAGAAAAAAATCCAGAGCTCTTCTGAAAAGGTGGAAAAGTAAGATGCAAGATTGAGTGTGAAAGGGGACAATGCTTGTTATTGCAATATGAGGTTGAATGCTCACAAGGGGTTTTCTTATATTTGTAGGATTTTTACAGGATTTCCATTGTTACTTCTTCAAGTTACAGCAAATAATTAGGAGCCTGTCTGTGGAACCTAAGTTCTTATCTGCCTTTTGAAGGAAATGCCGTGGCATAGTGTTTTGCTATAAGAGTGTTAAGGAGCAGGAGATGAGGGTCCCCAGGTGGAAGGCAAACTGTAAGGGGCAAATGAACAAGAACATTTAACTAAGATAACAAGGTGTAGAGCTGGGTGAACACAGCAGGCCAAGCTGCATCAGAGGAGCGGGAAGGCTGACGTTTCGGGCCTAGACCCTTCTTCAGG